>RJWH01000756.1:425733-590415 GCA_004363575.1 Solenodon paradoxus | reverse complement strand
TTCAAATGGTCTCCTCCTCTATTGTTATCCCAGTACCATACCATTTTGATCACTATCGTTTTGTAGTATAGTTCAATACTGGGGCATGTAATCCCTCCAGATACCAGTTTTTCTCATAATTGTTTTCGTTTTGCTGTTTTTTTGTTGTTCCATGTACATTTTAAGATTTGTATTCTATTTCCTGCAAACAAGACAATGGAATTTTGTATCTTCTTCTATTTCTTTCAAATAGTACTCAATGTTTCACTCTAAAGATCTTTCGCTTCATTTGTAAGTATAGTCCAAATAAGAGAAGTAGAAATCTTGTCCAATTTTATGTGTATGTATGTATGTGTGTCTGTATACAGGTTTATTTCTAATATCATGCTGTTTTAATTATTGTTGCCTTGTAGTAGATATTGAAGTCAGGAAACATGACATTGTCAGGTTTTGTTTCTGAGGCTTGTTCTTGTTTCCTGTGTTGTCCATAGTTCCAAATAAATTTCATCATTTTTTGTTCTATGTCTGTGAAGAATATCTTTGGAATTTTGAGTCGATAGTAATAAATCTGTATATTGTCATGTAGGCCATTCTGATTATGTTGATTCTTCTGATCCATGGGCATGGAATATCTTTCCATTTCTTTGTGTTGTCTTGTCATGAAATAGGTCCTTCACTTCTTTGGTTAAGTTTATGCCAAGGTATTTCTTTTTTTTTTTGGAAGCAGTTGTAAATGGTATTATTTTCTTCAGTTCTCTTTCTGTTTTTTCATTATTGGTCTACAGAAATGCGACAGATTTTTTAATATTAATTTTATAGTCTGCCAATATATTATATTTATTTATTATTTCTAGTAACTTTTAACTGCAGTCTTTTGGGGCTCTGTATGTATATTATTACGTCATCCACAAATAGTGGCGATTTCACTTCTTCCTTTCCCATTTGGATAGCTTTTATATTTTTTCTTGTCTACCTGCTTTGACCAGGATCTCCAACACTATATTGAATAGTAATGGTCAGAGTGAACATTCTTGCCTTGTTCCTGATCTTAGAGGAAAAGTTTTCAGTTTTTCTCCATTGAGTACAATGTTGGTTGTGAGCTTGTCGTATATAACTTTTATTATGTTGGAGTACATTCCTCCTATAACTATTTTTGGAAGATTTTTAATATCGAAGGGCATTAACTCTTGTCAAATGCATCTATTGAGATGGGCATGTATTTTTTGTCCTTTTGTTATTGATGTAGTATATCATGTTTATTGATTTGTGTATGTAGAACTTTCCTTGCATCCCTGGAATAAACCCACTTGATCATGGTGTATGATTCATTTAATATGATGTTTTATTTGGTTTGCTAGCTTTTTGTTGAACATTTTTACATGTAGTTTTCTTTTCTGGTGGTGTCTTTATTGGTTTGAGAAATTGCATAATATTAGCATAAAAAAGTGTTTGGATGTTTTCCATCTTATAATTTTGGAAGATTTTAAGAATAATTGATATTAATTCTTCTTTGAATGCTTTGTAGAATTCACTAGTGATACTATCTGGTATGGGACTTTTGTTTTTCAGAAGGTTTTTGATTACTGTTTCAATTTCCTTGCTTGTGATTAATATATTCATGATTTCTTGTTCTTCTTGGCTTAGTTTTGGAATATTGCATATTTCCAGGAACGTGTCCATATTATCTAGGTTATTCAGTCTTTGCCATAGAGTTGTAGATAGTATTCTCTTATATTCCTCTCTATTTCTGATCTATCTGTTGTGATTATTCCTCTCTCATTTCTAATTCAATTTATTCAATTCAATTTCTCTCTTCTTTTTTGTGAGACTGGCTAGTGACCCATTTTATTTATACTTAAAAAAAACTTTTGGTTTTATTGATTTTTGGATAGTCATTTGGATGTGTATTTCCTGATTTTTGCTCTGAGCTTTATTATTTCCTTCCTTCTATTATACTTAGGTTTCGGTTTCTTCTTTTTCTAGTTCCTTTCTGTGAAGTTTCATATTTATGATTCTTGTTTTCTGAGGTAGGATTATATTGCTATAAATGTCTTTCTTAATACTGCCTTTCCTACATCCCATATATTTGGATATGTTATGTCTTCATTTTCATTTGATTCCAGATAATTTTTAATTTATTCCTTAATTTCCTCCTTTACTCAATGATTGCTCAACAATATGTTGTTAATTCTCCACTCATTTGCAGGTTTCATCTCCTTTTGTTGATCTCTAGTTTGATGGCATTGCGATCTAAAGAGATGCTAGATATTATTTCAACCTTTGAAAATTTATCAAGACTTGTTTTGTGTCCCAACATATGATCTATACTTAAGAATTTTCCATGAGCCCTTGAAAAGAATGTGTGGTCTATAGTTTTAGGGTGAAGTACTCTATGTGTCTATTAGGTTCAGCTCTCCTGTTTTGTTTTTTGAAAATCTTGTTTCTTTATTGATTCTCTGTCTGGATGATCTGACTTTTATTGAAAGAGAAGTATTGACATCTCCTACTATTAATGTGTTGCTGTCAATAATCTCTATTTAGATCTATTAATATTTGCTTGATATAGTTGGATGTTCCTTTATTGGGTGACTATGTGTTAATATATGTCAAGTCTTTATGTTGTTTGATCCCTTTATCATTATATAATGTCCATCTTTACCTGTTGTTACCTTCTTTAGTTGAAAGACTACTTTACCTTTTATGAGTATCACATCTCCTGCTCCTTTGAATTTCCTTTAGCTGGAAATACTATTCTCCATCCAATTGCTTTAAGCCTTTGCTTGTCTCTTGACGTTAGATGAGTTTCTTGAGAGCAACATGTACGTTTTTATGGGCTGGGTTTCATTTTTAATCCAATTAACTACTCTGTGTCTTATGATTAATGAGTTCAGTCTATTTACCTTTACAGTATTTAATGACATTTGAGAACTTACTACTGCCATTCTGATTTCTGTTTTCTGGTTTTGTGTATCTTTTTGTTATTGTGTTTATCTTTTGTAAAGTTTTTTTTCTCTTTGGTTTAGATAGCAGAGCCTCTTTTAACATTTCTTGTAGATGAGGTCTCATGGTTGCAAATTCAGTTTTTGTTTGTTGGGAAAAACTTTTATTTTCCCTCAAATTTGGGAGAGAGTTTTGTAAGATATAGTATTCTTGGATGGCACTTTCATCTTGTAGTCTTTTGAAGACATCATTCCGCTGTCTTCCAGCCTACAGAGTTTCTGCTGAAGTATCAGAGGCTAGTCTGATGGGAGAACCTATGTATGTTACCTGCTTTTTGTCTCTGGCTACCTTTAGGGTTTTTCTTTGTCTTGGATTTTTTGATAGTTTTACAAATATTTTTTCATTTATGCAATTTGGATGGTCTTTTTTGCATTATATAATTGGGTGTAATTCATTGTCTGTATGTTCATTTCTGTTTCTAGGTTTGGATGCTTTCAGTAATTATTTCTTTGAATATACACCCTGTTCCCTTTTTCTCTTCACCTTGTGGGATACACAACATTCTAATGTTGCCTTTCCTAATGGTATCAGTTCTCTGACTGTTTCTTCATTTTTTCATGTGTTCAATTTTCTTTCTTCTTCTTCCTGGTGCCTTTCTTCATTACTATCCTCTATATCACTGATCCTTTCCTCCATTTGGGTTATTCTATTTCCATAGCTTTCTATATTATGCTCAGTTTTGTCAGTTATCTCCTTTAAGTCCTATATTTTTGTTAGATTTTTCTGGAGGACTTCAATTTCTGCCTTCTGTTCTTTGATTATGTATTTGAGATCATTGGTTTTGTTTTTTCCTGAATTTTCTTTTAACTCTGAATTTCTTTATGATTACAGTCTTGAATTCTTTATCTGGTAGATAGAACTAAACTTCCATGTGTCCAAAGATATTTTCTCGTGAGCTTTCATTTTGTTGTGATTCCATTTCTATAGGTGCAAATGTTACATTTTCTTTATCCCATGAAATGGGTTCTTGTTGATCACTTGCTAGTATTTTTTTCTTCCAGGTATCACTCTATATTTTTTATTTTATATTTTGACCCTTACAGGATTCCATGGTGATTTTTGCTGCATCAGGGAATGAAGATGGCTGCTGAGTGGGGAAGGGGGATGGTGGGTTGATTGATTTGGGAGGAATGCAGCTGTTGCCACCTGCTGTGGGTTGGGAGGTTTGTTTTGCTGATAAAACTTAACAGGCTGAAACTAGATAATTTGTCCCTGCTGGCTATGCCTAGCCCCTTGTCCTCACCAAACCACCTGGACCAAGTCTTTTCCACAGCTTGCTCCTCCATTGTCTCAGTCACTAGAACCGGATACCCAAGTGGCCCTAGTCCCAGCACATACGGTCACAAGATTTCTGAAGCTCTATAATCCTGTTCTTTCTGGCCCCAACTCTCTCCTTATGGACTTTTTTCTAGCCAAAAATCTGTACAGGCAGCAATCCCTCCCATACTCAGCTTGACCTAGGTTTGCTGTTCCTGGCTCTGTGAGTATTCAACGGTGCTAGAGGTTAGCAGGGCTGCCTATGCAGTTTCCACAGGAGAGAAGCAAGAAGGTGATGTTTATTTATTGCTGCTGCTGCTAGCCCCATGTTTCTGGAGATCAGAGTGGCCACTCTCGCCCTCTGAAAATGCTGGTGCACCCCACTGCCACCAGCGTAGCTCCAGCAGCAGACTGTTTCTGTAGTTGTAGTGCAGGAAGAATAAAGAACTGGCCTTTCCTGCAGACCTCTCTGCACAACCTCAATGCCTTTCTCTCCCACGTGTAGGGCCAGCTGATGGACTCCAAGCTACTCCTGTTTTCTAAGTACACCCAGCCTGGAAAACTGAGATTTTCTGTGACAGTGAGAAGTTTTTATGACCAAACTATTTAGAAATTTGCAAGCACCATTATATTAATATTTTATAAAGTAAATATGGATGATTTTTTGTATTCTATAAGGATTGCAGGAAAATCAAACTATGAACATATATATATATGTTCATTAGAAGTCTGTTTCTATTCCTGTGTGCAGTCATTCAATATAAATTACTTTTCCATACTTATTCCAGTTCTGAAAAATAATTCCTTAACATACACAATAACCAATATGACATAAAATAGTACTGAGTTCAATTTTGTAGTCTGTTTATACCTAAAATGTCAAGTTGGCATGCCTGAAAGCGATGATATTTAAACAAATGTTCAACATCCTCTAAATTCTTTTATGTGAGATACTGCATTTTTCTTTATTAGAATTTATTTGTTTTTTATTGATTCTGTGAAGTCATTTCCTATTTGTTTATTGAACTCATAACACAGAGTTTAAATCTTTGTGCATAGTTATAGTAGCTGCTTTAAAATAATGTCTGCCAATTTGAGCATCAAGGTCACAAAAAGGTAAGTTTTCTTTTGTTATCATTACATTCAAGTCACATCGGTCTGGTTTTTACATGTGTAGAAATTCTGGAATACTAGACATTTGAATAATATATTTGTGGCTATGGATTCAGTTATATTCCAAAAAGGATCTGAGGGTTTTGTTTTTGTTTTTGTTTTTTGCTTTATCAGAAATTTAATTCCAAACTTCATCTCTATTACTATGGAAATCAGTTGAAATTTCTATTAGGATCTTTAATATTAATTGAGTTACTTAGTGTTTCCAAAGCTCATGTATAGATCATGTAGGCATAAAGGTTCTGCTAGATATTGGACAGAATTTATACAAAACATTTTCCCGATCATTCTCTTAACTCTTTTTTTTCCATGATTTCCCTCTTCACTCACCAGATGCTATGGTAGCCCCAAACTCTTTTAGTTAAGCCATAAAGATTATGCTTCTTATTGCTAATTATGTAAATTGAAAGAACTGGAGAGAGACCCAAAACAAGCAAAAAAATAGAGAAGAGTTAGCAGTTGAATCTATAAAGAGAATGATACTGGTTGAATTTAGGTAAATTTCCTGATATAACAGGATTTTTCTTGAGGGTCAAATAAACAATATATGAACAAAAAATAAACAACATTATATATATATTCGTTCCAAGTTTGTAGATTATAGTTTTTAAATGTAGGGAAGTTGATTGTTTGGAACTCTAAAAGTAGAATGCTGCAATTTTAGCTGTTTTATCTTTCTAGAATATCTCCCTTTAATATACTTACAATTTATTTCATATTCTCCCAGTTTATCAATACTTTAAGAACAAATTATGTCCTCAAGGATCTTTTTTCATAGCTATTCCAACTGATATTGTGATCTCAAGTCATATAGGTACATAATTTCACAAACTCTCCAGTTGTGTAACCTTACTAAACCTCAGTTTTCCTATCTGTAAATATAAAACTAACACCTACACACCTAGGAACACTATTAATGTTAACAGCATGATATGTATGTTATGTGATGTGTATGTGTATGATGTATGTTTATATGGGTGCTGTATGTAGATATTATATGGAGAATATATAAAATAATAGTATATATAATATAACATTTTAGTATGAATTACACTTGGTACTTGCTCAGTAAATGATAGGTTTAATTTCTGCCTACGATTTTTAATCTAAATTAAAAGTCAAACTTTTTCAATTGCTCACTAAAATCAGAAGACTGGAATCAGGTACCAAGATTTAAGGATACTTTGTATCTATTAGGTTTATAATATTTTTAATAAATGAATTGAAAATTGTTCTAAGAAAAGCCTATATTACTATGCAGAATTCCTAGCCAGTCCTTTGAATAAACATTCCACCTCCCAGGCACTCCAAATTAAGAAGGCATGTAATCTCTCTAACCTTGAAAGTTATTCATATATTCACCAGTGTGAGAAACAATTGCAGAACTAATTTATTACTCAAAGAACCTTTATCTCATATTATTCTGTGTCACAGTAAATGAATATATCTGTGTCAAATGGTGAGCTAATTAATAGAAGAAGCAAACACATCAGTGGAAAAAGGAATTAAATGCTTTAGGTTTAAATATTATTAAATAATTTATATTTTAGTAATTGAAAATTGTACATATAAAATTAAAGTTATAAATATTATCAACGATATTTCTCAATTTATAAGAATTTTATAACAGATTTTAAAGGAAAGGTAAAGAGAAAAATGTATATAGTAAGCAGTATTTTTTCAGAAGAGATCTTTCTATCAAATTCTTGAAGATTTTATATATCTAGTCTGAACTCCTACACCATCTCAGAAATGTACAATGAGAATTGCTATTTGTAATGCTGATTCTGAGTAACATTTTGTAAGGTAGTATGAGAACATGACACATGTCCAACCCTGAAAGTGGGCTTGGTGCCTAGCCAGTGATGGGCACAAACTTGAATGTAACAGATATACTTTCTGGGATGACAAATGCCTACGACTGCACTGAATGTACCTGAAATATCCTGCTCTGAAATTTTGCTATCCTTACTCTTCAGCTGTTCTTTGTTCTTGTCCACTTGGCAATTCTTGCCTGATCACTAGCCTCCCTCTCCTGATGCCCCTTTTAAAAGAATACCCCTCCTTGTTGGTAGATTTACCAGACCTGCTGTCATTAGGAGACAAAAACAGGCATCAGGGGAGGCAGTGACATTGACCTGCCTGCTACCATTAGGAAGGTAGACTCCATCCCAGCCCACCACTGTCACGACCCTCCACTGTGTCCTAGCCATTTGGGTCGTCTTGTGATTTCTTCAGACTATTTATTAAACAGAGTATTTCTCTGCCTGGACTTGCACACCTGAGTAACAATTGGCGTACTTGGCAGGATTGCCTGAGGACTTCCAATAGACCAGGTGAAGTGCATATATCCCTGGGGTGGCGAGTGCCAAGAGTAATTCAGGGTGGACAAATGGAGATATGTGCTCCAGTGGCCACTGCATGACTGAGGGAAAACTGCCTTCACAGTATAAAGTCTAACTTGTGACTTGTATGATGCAGGCAAGGAGTATATGGAGAAAAAAAAGGGGAGATACCAGGGTGGCTGCTGCCACAGATACTTGGCCCTGCTGCTGGGAGGCCACGGGGTACAACTGATGATGAAAACCGAGGTTCACAAACCAGACTAGAATGAAACAGGTATCCCATCAGGCAAACCACAGGGAAAGCTTAGGAAAGCACTTAGAACAAACAGAACTGCAAGAGGTAAGACTAATTAAAATAGACCTAAAAGACCAGTCAATCTGTTCCCTACTAAGACACACGGGCAACATCTGACACATGTTGTTTATCTAATTACAAAAGGCACGAGTTTTAAGAAGACTCAGGTACCTAAACAGCAGAAAGAATATCTGGAAGTCATCTTTAACTCTATGACACAGGATAATCTTAATAGAGAATACCTTCAGGTTCATCACTCTGTGTTCCTGTTTATATTCGGGTTTTGGTTTTTATATGCCTATGTCACATTGGAAAACATCTTGGCATAGCATGAAATCAATGGATTCAACTCAAATCTAGCTGACTAAAATTCTTTGAAGCCTGGACTTCAATTTTTGGCACTGAGAGTTCCTAAAAACATCATTAACCCTACAGTTTGAACAAAAGAAGAACTAAGACAAAACAGACTATGTGAATCCAAAGGTAACGGAAAATAACATTGATGCATTTTTACCAAGATCACAGTGGTACAGGCTGGCCCTCGCACAGGTTGGAAAGAAACTTGCAACTTTCTTTTCAAAATTCCTTTTGAAACGTAACCATCAGGTTTGAAGAAAAAGGAAGGGGAATAAAGGAACATTTTTAAATTGCTAACCACTGCTTTAACTCTTGGCTTTCTTTTAAGCAGGATGACAGGAAATAAAAAAAAAAATTCCAATACTTTTACACACAAAAAAATAAAAATAAAAATGTTATCGCAATTTTAGGAGTTAAACTAAAAGATATACCATATGTCTGTCTCTGTGTCATAACTTTTAATATATTGGCAAAGCTTCTCAAACCTTGCTAAAATTAAATTTTGAAAAAGTTTTTATTTTAAAGAAAAGTATGGGAAATCTTAATGTATTCATATCCCATATGCACAAAGGTGAAAACTTGAAAGTGGACTCAGCACCTAACCAGCATGGAACATGAACTTGAATGTAATAGATGAGCTATCTGGAATGATAACTGCCTCTGCCTGCACTAACTGTATGAAGATATACTGCCCTGGAATTTTGCAACCCTTTCCTACTCAGCTGTTCTTTGTTCTTGCCCATTGGCTGTTCTTGCCCACTCCCTCTGCTGATATCCCCTTTAAAAGAGCCCCCATCCTTGCTGGCAGTGCAGTAACTTTACCTGACTCAGCTCTATTGGGAGACAAATACATGCCTAACCAGGCACTGGGAGAGGTGGTTCTGTTGCGCAACCTGCTGTTATTGCGAAGTTGGACTCTACCCCAACCTGCCACCACTGGAACCCCCTACTGTGAGTACGATAAAGGATAAGTCCTTGCCATTTGTCTTCTCATGATTTTCTTGGACTCTCTGCTAAATAGGGCATTTCTCTTTCTGGACTAGAACATATGCATAAAAAATAACCACTCATCAAATGTATTCATTCTCTTCCAAATATATTTAATAAGATAAGAAGGGGACTAAATCATTTTCAAAATATAAGGATTGATATTTTAAACACTGATTCTCCTTTCTTATTGCAGTTCATGGGAAAATTTAGTTAGTCAGAATTTCCCATTTTCTGGATCACTACATTATTAGTGCCTAAGGAGTTTTTTGAATCTCCAAGCTGCTCTGTTAAACAATACATTTACTTTTATACTGATTTCCTGTCTTTCCTCTCAACTTTGACTGCTAAATAAGAATGAGACGGGGAAAAGTAGAAGCAAGAAAATAAGATAACTCTTTTAAATCCAAATAATTCCTATCCTTCCATTTGTATATCTGAGATTTTACTCTAGCTTCTTTTGAGTTTTTTAATTGATTGTTAAAGCTTGAATATCATATGTCAAGGTATAGTTTTTTATTAATTTGACATTTACTCAGCTTGGTGTACTCTGCATTTCCTAGGTCAATTTTGCTGAAGATTTCTTCATAATCTGAAGTTGTTTTTATCATTGTAGTCTTGATTAATATTTAGGAATGTTAGGAAGGACTATTAAAACACCATTAGATTAATAGAATCAATGTCTATTTTTTCTCTAAGCAATGGAGCTAACGTGGTACATTTTCATCTTTTGTAAGATTTCATCTTGGCACTTTTATGCATAAAACATGACTTTCTAGTAGTTTAAATATTAATCTCAATCTTTACTTTAAAAATAAATTCATTGTTACATTGCAGTATATACTTGTCTAAAACTAAGTTCAAGTGAACTAAGCAAAGAATGTAAATTCCACATCAGCAGGCACCATATTTGTCTTGTTTATTTTTATATCTCCAGCAATTACCATAGACCCTGGTACAAATATAGACTTTCATACCATGTCCTTGTCATTAATTGATATACAGTTAAAAATATTAGGTTCATACACCATAGTTTCTGACTGTAGTAATGTATCCTAGCGTACTTTCTCTACCTGACTCCAAAAAATCTTGACAATAGTTTGTTTTTAAGATCCATTGCCTTTCCTATATTGTTCTTAATTCCTCCTTTTTCAACTTAGATCCAATGATACTTCATTGTATTTAGATCATTATAAACTATAAATCTTTTATCCCTTTTATCTCCCATTTTTCTTACCTAGCACACCCCTATAATTTACTTGCTTGTGCTATAGTTATTATAAAAACTGGTAAGCATATCTGGATAAAAACTGCACAGCTATTATGATTAGTATAAAATCATGAGCATGACCACAAATCTCATATGAACACTTAACACTGCATGAGAATCCTAGAATATGGCCCTGGTAAGAGTCTGCCTCATATGCTATGTTTCCCAGCAAGGCACAATAGGACTAAGGAATGTATGTGAAGAATCCTATCCACAGTTTTCATAGCCCATTCTATCTCCTGTCCCATCCTCTCCCACTGAAGTACTTAGAATTTATTTAGTCCAATTAACTCACTAGCTAATGTAGGTTTTTTATAATAAAGGGGACAAGATAGTTTTCATTAAATATTCAAGGTGACTATGTTCAAATGTTTGTCATGCACAATTATTCAGAAAGTTATATTCAAGGTTGAAATTATGATTTTAAGGGTCAATGACTACTTACCATTAACCCCCTCACTATTTCTATGAACCTTGGCTCTATTAATATCACAGGTAATGGTTAGGTTTTGTAGCATTTTATATCACATGCAGTAATTGGGAAAAATATCCTTTGCGGTTTTAGCAATTACCTAAAGCATATACTGTTTTTCCAACTACATCAAATAGATTATGAGACTTGTTACAAGAATTTTGATGTTGCTGTTACTTGCCCTCCCATAATTTTGAATCAAAAACATAGTCATTCATTGACTAGAACTATTGGTATATACTCGCATGTCAGCTCTTCTCTGTGGTGTCCATGAAAGCACCTTTGTGTATTTATGTATGTGTTCCAGCTTGTTCCAGACTCCGTTCTGAGACTAGACGAGGTATTAAGGAACAAATTTTTTATGAGAATGTATTTTCTCTTGTTTGATGAGAGTTTTTCAATCTGTTAAAATGCCCCTAGAACATGAGATTAATATCTAATAGGTTTACACAATTGGTCTAATTTGCTAGGTAATTGCTTCCAGTGACAACTGAAAATACTCAGATTTCATTTTTTCTTATTAACAATAAAGTATTAGTATCATTTTACATTCAAAAGTTAGTTTATCATTTCATGTTGGGGAATAATCTATACCTCTGACTCCTTGTTTGTGATATTTTATTATGGCAACCACAGGAAGAAAATACAGGCATACACACTCACATTTACTCACAGACACAGCCTGAAACACATAACTATACAAAGAACCTCAACCATCCATAGTCACAAAAACCCATACACACACACACAAACACACTCATAACCACAAATACAGACTCTCACATTCACATACACATACAAATGAACATATACATACACAGCACAGGCAGAGCACACAGCTGGAGCATGAATGGCCACCCAGCAGTCTACTCTCCCAGTGTCAGCCTTCAGAGACGCTTATCCCCAACATAGAACATAGACTACTCCTCCCCCTTAAAGGGCCTGTAGGGGCCCAGGTTGGCGGGGAAGTCACCCAGAGAAGTGCAGAGACAGTGTGGGCCTGAGTCCACTAGCCAACCTGACCTTGGGAGTCAAGTGCAGAGTTAGGGACCCCGTCCACCCACCCTCACCCTGCCTCCCCAGCCAGGGTTCCCTTTGCTCCGTCTTAAGGTCCACAAGCCTTCTCTGTCCAAAATTCTTACCACTTGTTCTTAGAAGACAGTCATGGAAACAAAGGGCTCCACTTCATTCATTCACAGACAGTCCTTGGGGTGTGCTGTCTTGGGCCTAATTTCCTGCAGTGCACAATAGCAATGGTATGCTTGTGAAAGCTTTATCTAGGCTTCTGTCTTCCACACTGACAGATTCCCAGGGGCCTCCCTCTCTGGAGATCCACTCTCTCTGGAGTGGGTACATGGCCCTCCAAGCACAAGTAGCTTGTCAGATTTTAAAGTCAGTTTCCCAAACCATGAAATTCCAGTCTTTCTGTCTTGACTCAACACAGGAAAGAGGTTTGATCCACTATCCCTCATCATTCTGTTATTTTTCATTTTTCCCATTCAATACAGAAGGCTAGAGCAGAAAGAGAAAGCATAAAAATGGAAGACATTGCTGTTGAGAATGAATTCATCTAAAGACCTTTTGTCTGAGAAACAGGTAAAGAAAATGTGATTTTTATACTCAGTGGAAATCTACTCAGCTATTCTGAAAGATGAAATCATAACTTTTGCAAAATCTGGCATGAAATTTGAAGTGATTATGCTGATCAAAATAAGTCAGAAATAAAAAGATAACTGCCAGACCCTAGAGTTGAGGATATAGAAGTGATATGGTGGTAACACTAGAACTCTGATTGGGGTATGGTGTGATCTGCACATCAACTAATGTGTGAATCTATCCTTCTAAAACTGGTACTATATTTTAAGACATGAAAAAAATTTTGAAAAACAAATTCCGGCCAGTTGCTCTTGTCTAGTGAAAGTTACTGTTGCCTCCTTTTCATTCTCTAGCTATGTTATGTAAAATGTGTGGAAGGCATAGAATGTTCTCAGGATGAATTAGAAGGATAGAAAAAAATGAAAAAGGAAAAACCTTTCTTTAGCAAATTAATGATGCTCTGTGGACAAAAAAAAAAATAACCCCAAGCTCTAATTCTAACTTTGGGTGGCATGTATTTAATTAAAAAATGCTGGGCCTCAAAATAGCCCTCAAAGAGACTTTGCAAAATGTATCCTCTTGAATAGTTTCCAGAGGGCGCCCTTCAGGTCTCGGTTGCGCAGACTATAGATGAAGGGATTCAGCATGGGAGTCACCATGGTGTACATCACTGTGGCTGCCATGTCCCTCTGGGTTGTGTGTGTAGATGCAGGGTTCAAGTAGACCCCAATGATCGTCCCATAGAAGAGACAGACGACACAAAGGTGAGAACCACAGGTGGAAAAGGCTTTCCGCCGTCCCTGGGCTGATGGTACCTTCCACACGGCCACAGCAATAGGTGTGTAGGAGGCAATAATGCAAAAAAAAGGAATAAGAACCACTGGGCCCCCAAGAGCCAATACCAGCATTTCATTGAGTTGAGTGTCAGAGCAGGAAAGCTTGATCAAGGCATTTAGGTCACAGAAGAAGTGTGGGATCCGATTGGTGCAGAAGGAAAGATGGGTCAACAGGATGGTGTGGACTATGGCAATGAGGAGCACCAGAACCCAGGGTGTCATCACCAGTAGGATGCACCGAAGGACACCCATGATTGTTGTATAGTGCAGTGGGTAGCAGATAGCCAAGTAGCGGTCGTAAGCCATGGAGGAGAGAAGGATGCAGTCAGCACCTGAAAAGACAATGAAGAAATACATCTGGGCCAGGCAAGCTGAGTAGGAGATGGAGCTGTCCCCACATAAATAGTTGACAAGCATCTTGGGGATGGTGGTGGAGGTGAAGCAGATGTCAAGCAGAGACAAGTTGCTGAGGAAGAAATACATGGGGCTGTGGATATGAGGATCCGAGACAATGGCCAGGATGGTGAGCAGATTGCCCAGGCTCCCAAGCAGATACAGGCTGAAGGACAGACCAAACAGCACCTGCTGCTGATGGGGGTCCTCTGAGAGGCCAAGGAGGATGAACTCGGAGACACGGGTTCTATTGTCCATGTCGTAGCTGCCCTAGAGCCAGAAACAGGCATTAGCTCTCCTTTATTCCCACCTGTTTTTAATGATGCATCTCACTTAACCCTCAAACTCTCATTTTCTTCCTCTGTTACCTGGGATTCTAACCTCTCAGGGTTATTGTAAGAACTTGGAAAATACACACATGGGGTTTAAATCATTACCTAACAGGTAATATGAACAATAATGGATTTTTAGTAGCACAAACCGATAAAGATTAACAATAGTATTCTTTTAATTCAAACTATAGAAATCAAAACAATGTGGTATCAGAATAAAATAGATACACAGATAAATTGAGCAGAGTTGAGAATCCTAAAATAAAACAGCACATATATTGGCAACAGATTTATGATAAAAGAGTGAAGAACATATAATAGAGAAAGGAAAATTGCTTGAATAGTGTTGGGAAAATTGGACAGACCCATGCAGAAGAATGCAACTTGACCACTGTCTTAAACATGGGTAAAACTATTTCAAAATGATTTACATGCATGAATTAAGGCCAGAAACCATAATGTGACCCAACAACAGAATAATAAACACTGTAATTAGATCATGGGCAGAGAATATAAATAAACATTTCCCCAAAGAAGACATACCCAGCCTCGCAGGCACAGGAAAAGATGTTCCTCATCACTTGTCATTAAGTAATTCAAATCAAAACTACAATTAACTTCACTCCAAACCTGCGAATATGGCCAGAATACAGCTATTAACAAAAACTATTAGAAACATTATTGAGGATGTGGAGAAAGAGAAACTCTTACATGCTGATGTTGGGAAGGTAAATTGGAGCAGTCATCACGAATTCCTCAAAAAATTAAGTAGATTTATACTTTATGATCTAGTTATTTCACTTGTAAGTACTCATCTAAATAATACAAAAACATTTATTTGAAGATATATATGAACCCCATGTTTATTGGAGCATTATTCTTAGTAGTCAAGACATGGAATCACCCTAACTGCCCTGAACAGATGAATAGATAAACAATATGTGGTCTATACACACAGTGGAATACTGCTCAGTTATTAAAACGATGGAGTCCTTCCATTTGAAGCAACATGGAGGAACTAGAGGATGATGCTAAGTGAGATGAGTTCAAAGGAGAAAAAAAATAGTTTATAATTTTGATCATGTGAAAGATAAATCAAAACAAATATACAACAGCAAACCAAACTCTTCAACTATCAGAACAAAATGGAGGAGCCATAAGTAGAAGGGTGGGCAGTTTACATAAAGGGGGTTAATTGAATGATGAATGATTGAAGCTAGATTTTGCATTCTGATCATAATGTAGTATACATTCTAGGATCTGTCTCCCCCAAATATTCAGACAGACCTTTTCCAAGTTGCCCAGAGCAGGCTTTTTCCAATACCCATCACCTTGTTATGTGGAGCTAAGTGTTCATAGAGGACCTAAGGGTCTAAAAGTGATGTTTACCCTTCCAGACATTCTTGATACTGCAGTATGCTCCAGCACATCTGTGTTCAAAGATAACACAGGTGGCAGGAGTCTTGATGCAGATCTCTGTTGTTCTCTCATGACACTTAATTCAATGACTGAATTTCTGGATCCATAGCATCTCTCTTCAAAGTCCTGCTAATTGCCCTGTAGGTTCTTGGACATCACACACTGGCAAGTGTTACATTCCAGTCTTTGATTCTAATGCAGTCTCACCTTCCAGGTGGCTCACATTGACTATGGAAGTTGCACACTGCACAATTCTATAGGTACACTTCAAACCAAGTGGAAGATTATGCAGTACCCTCAAATGCTTTTGTCTCATATGTCCATGGATTCCAAACTCATAGGTATAATCATCCTCTTTACTTCTTAGACAGAGGTAGACAACTTATTCCTAGAGTAAGCACTCCAATCCAGGCAACCATCACTCATACCTGGACAACACCATCATTCACACCTGGATGACACCATCATTCACACCTGGATGACACCATGACTCACTTGATGACCACTGTGCACTGGCCTCCACTAGTCCCTTCTTACCTGCAGTCCATTCTCCACTCTGCAGTCAATAAGCTGCTGAATAGGTAGGTATCATCCCACCTACATCATCTCACCATTCTTCTCTCATATCCCAGACTCTCCTTTCTCCATCATCCTGGTTTGTCTCCACCTTGAGAGCTTTCAGACCTGAAAATTCTTCTGTCAGGAACCTCCAGCCCAGGTCACCTCACCTACATTGACTTTACTTCTCCTGGACCCTGTTATAGTCGCCCACTATTGTATATATCCCAGGGGTTTCCAACCTGGGAATTTACTTGATCAATATGCAGGATAAGGTAATGCCCTCTGCATTATTATTGTAGGATAGTAAGCAGAAGCCTTGTCTCAACCCTTAGCCTGGGGGAACTATGTACCCAACTATTACAAGTAAAACACTTTGAATTCTCTGAGTAAGTCACCCAGTAAGTCTCACTGATCTAGGTTAACCCCTACTCTCTCCTCGAAGAACCCCTGCACAAATCACTAACTGAGCAGGACAATGATGTTTATGGATGTAAATCTATACTGAGGTAACTAGCCACTGAAACTTACCATCTCATTGACCTAAGCACCCTGCAGGCATCAGCTGAGTCCATCCTCTCTCCTCATGACCCAGGACTCAGCCCAGGCACTGGTTCCAGAGTCCAATAACATGACCAACTCACAATGTGATAGCCACCCATGAAACTCTGATTCTGGGCATCCTAATGCTTGTGGGATAAACTGAGCAAAACCCCCAGCCTCTGAGAGGAGCCACGAAAGGGTCATCACTGAACCAGTTACCCTGTTTGTACTCCTGAAACTTACCTGACCAGTGACTACAGCAACTCTGTCAGGACCCAGACCTCCCAGCACCAGGTGTTGCATTTCCAGGGATCAGCAATTGTGATTTCCTCAACTGTGTCCTGTGACTATGGATGGGAAACATGATATCTGAGTGACTCACAGCAGAGCCAGGACTGCAGGTTTATAGTGGACCCAAAGGGTTCCTGGGTAATGATCCCAGAGAACCTTGTTAAAGCACAAAAAATGAGCTCATCTTCCCTAGTGGAGTCCTTGAACCCAGTTCCGGTGGGAATATATTTGTCTCAAGAGCATTGGCTTTTTGTAAGCTTACTACTCCTGGTTGACAGACAGATGACATGGTTCTCTATTTTTGCTATGAGTGAGATTTTAAATACATTTTTGTTAATAATTATTATAATGAATAAATATTTGTGTGCAGTGGGAGCTCTACCAAGCAAGTGTTATCCTATAATTCTCACAAAATTCTGAGGAGGAAGGGCAATGATAATCACCATCTAAAAACATGCTGTTTGAAAAGGCAGATCTTAAATTGTCAGGTAGTTACTCTGGTTCCAAGACCAAATCTTCGAACACAATAGCCTTGAGCTCATGTGGTTATGTCTTTACATGACTGAATAAAATCGTGTGCAGGCTCCACAGCTTGTTCATTCATTGATGCTCCACTGGTATCAGAACTGAAATTCCAGTAGTTACATCATTTGCAGTATATTTTCTCATGCTGACATATGCTATAGCTTAGATGGACTTCGCAAACATTATAGTGGGAAAAAACCACTGATCCAAAATACCATACTGAGTGTGATTTTATTTAACTAAAATGTCCAGGACAGACAAGTCCACAGAGATTAGTAAGATTAATGGCTCTCAGTTCCTGGGGGAGGAATTGAGGAACTATAGTCTACTCATAGGCATAGGGTCGCCAATGGGGCTGTGGAATGTTATGGAACCTGATAGAGGTTATAGCTGCACAATATTTGAATACATTAAATGTCAATGAAATGTTTGAAGTGGTTACTTTTTACTTTACATTATGGCAACTTATAAGTTAATATAACTATATCATAAATACTTGATCAATTAAAGCGATTTTTATATGAATGTCACCTCAATAAAAATTTTGTTTCATCTGCTTCATTATTTATAAAATTCCAATAGGAACAACAAAATATGACTATTGGCTTGGAAGACTGGTAAAAATGCCCAACATCGATAAAATTTAGTATTGGCAAGAATGTGAGGACATGAGCAAGCCCATGAATCTCTAGTATGAATATAAATTGATACATTAGTTTGGGGAGGAATACTGATAGGTTGAGTTTGACTTGAAGAACCACATTCTTGGAACGTTAGCTACCTCAATGACAGCTTCTTCCCCAGCTCAGTGGAGACTAGGACTCAGAGCTTCCACCAAGATCTGCCCAAGCCTCTTAGATGGATTTGCAAACTACACCCTTTCCCCAGTGTCTCTGTTCAAGTCATCCTAGAAGTAGATGTTAGGATAGGATGAGATGTGCAAGAAGTTTAGTAGAGAAGACCATCTTACAGAAACAAAAGGGCCTTGATGAGCCTGGGAGAATTGTCAGAGAATTGTCAGGGGCAATTCCGACCCTGATGGAGAAGAGTAGAAAAAAAAATAGGGTTAAGAAAGAATATCTTCAACCACAGTGCAAGTCTAAGATATTCTGGGTAAATCAGAGAGGGAGACCTGGAGTCAAAGTCACCATCCTAGGAGAACTTCTGCAATCAGATGATGTCCTTAATGTGAATGCATTGGTGATCTGCAGTGGTCAGTAATTTACGTTCCCAACAGGTATCAATCTAATGGGGGTCATTTGTTGGCATATCACACACATTCACACAGAGACATGAAATAAGTTGACTGTTTTTGCAGTTTGGTCTCAGCAGTCAGATCACATGTAGTTCTAAGCTTAGAAATGAATGCACAATATTTCTTTTTATTTTATCTTAGGAAATACAGCTGACTCATTATTTGGGGTAGGTATGATATATAAGGTCACCACAAACAATGAATTTGTGTATTCTAAATTAATTCCTAGAAAATATTTGAGGTTCAGTTCCTCTGAAAATCTGGTTAAAGTATCTGTCAAGTAATAAATACATGACTGTGTGCTGAGGCATTTCTACTGAAAGATAATTCACTTAATGTATATATTGCTGATTCATTACTACTGAACTCATGTTAGCAGGTTAATATCAGTTCTTGTCTGCCTGAGACCAGGTAAGAATAAGACTAAATAGAGAGTAAGAAGAAGTCTGCATAAGCACCTACTATGTGCTGGTGTATCAGAAGCTTGCATCCTTCTACCAGTCCCACTAGGTTATTCCCTGATGAGTAATGATGTTGAATATCTTTTCATGTTCATTTGAACACTTCTAGATCTCATTGGAGAAATGTTGATTCAAGCTTTAGCCTACTTTTAAATTGTTTTTTGGTCTTCTCTTTGAGTTGGAAGAGTTTGTGTATCCTCTAGCATGTAATTATTTTTAAAGTGTTCCCTCTTGTGCATCCACCCAGACAAACTCTCAACAGGATAGTCAGCAGACATTTTTATATGGAGATGAGAGCAGGAGCTGTTGTAGCTCATGATGCATGCACGTTCTAGGAATTCCCTGATCAACAGTTCAGATGTGCCTGTATTGATAATTGGTGAGGAGGCATTTACAATGTCGCCAGCTGTGTGTGACCTCTGGAGAAAATAAATAACAAACTCCCTTTGGACCACAACCTACAGTTTTTCATAGTCTTTCTCCCAGTCAGAATAATGCATTTGTGTGTCTCTCCTCTGAATTTAACCCAGAGCGGCAACAATAAATATTGGCTCAGGGTCTTCATCATGAGACCTGTTGTGTCTAGAACCTATGCTCACAGCTACAGATGAGGAGACGGATCAGACTCATCCCTCCCTCAGAAGGAATGTTCCTACATCTATCCATTGCGTCAAGCGCCTGAGCTACAGAACCTGTGACAATTCCTTCTGGCTTCAGTGGACACCAAATATATTAATTTATAGGATGCACCACAGTATCCAGTGTTTATGCTAAATTTATAATCAATGGATATCCTTTTGTATGTTTTTATCTTGACATGTTTTAGAGAAGGAAAAAGGTTGGGAACTGTCCCACGGGTCTGTCCATCATGATTGGATTCATCTCTTAGTGTCTAAATGGCTTACAAACTAATCAGTCTCTTTTGTTCAAGAGTGCTTAAATATAGAATCTAGACATCAGTAATTTTTCCTCTCTAGCATGTATTAGAAATGTCAAATATTTCTAGGGTAAATTTTGTACCAGAGATTTTATGCTTAAATCAGGTTGAAGATATCCTCCATGACTTGGCTAAAATCTTGCATAAGAGATGTGCTCTTTCTGATATAAGTGCTTGCCAGATTTAGAAATAGTAAATTACATTTTTATTTTGCTTTGATAAGTTGGAGGAATCAGAATGACCACACTAGCTGGAGAGTTTGATAAATATGACAGCCATGGTGCTAAGAGATAATGCACAAGATAACTCTTGCTTTATCCTTTATTCATAACATTACATTTTTAGTTTGAAATGAAAATCTGGATCACTTGTCTTGTAGAAGTCCTACATTCTATGTGCAAATCCTTGTCTCTTCAAGGTTATCAATTTACATGTTCCTCAAGTAGAATTTAAGAGTGTAGGTGAAAGAAAAGGAAAACCCTGGGCTCAGGGATATCCTCTTCTGGAGATTAGAGTATTGTTATAACATCAGACCTGAAACAATTTCACATATCTGGAAAAGAGAGTAAGGAGCAAGCTCAGAAGACCTGTGGCTTCTTACAGATCAAATACAAGTGCCAATATGCATCATAAACTAAAGCTCACCAATTGCCCAATGTCTTCATGTAGACACAGTGATTGGGATATGTTGCATTAGGGTTCTAGTTTCTGTATAAATACTCATAAGCATCAGACAATTACCTTAACCCCAAATTAGAATCAATCAACCCTGCTCTGGGTACCTTAAGCCCCATAGCAAGGTCCCAGGGTGAGGTGAGGCATGGCTTTATGGGGGTCCCAATTTGGGGATACTTGAAAATCCCCAAAAATCAAAATTCCATGCCATGTAAGACAATGAATTTCTCCTTTCTAAAACTGTTGATATTTGATGTCAATCACCCTTTGTTGCCAAGGCTTATCCTGTGTTCTGGATAATATTGAAGAGCATCCTCACTCTACTCACTAATTCCCAGTGTGACAACCAAAGTCATTCCAGATGATGTCATGCACCTTAGGGAAGGCCCTCCCCGATTAAATAATTCAATGTACCCTCACTTTATGAATAAAATGCATGAGGTTTATGTGGAAAAGTGACAACATAAATGGATGACTGGATAAAGTATAGGACATGATGCATTGTCTCATTGTCAAATGATCCCATAACCTTATTCTTAGTGCCTCCTAAAATGATTTTAACACCTGCTGAATCTCTGGCTTATATTAGGTCCTAGGGTTACAAAGATGCATGGACTCCTGCTCTGACTCAAACAGCAGCCATTTGATAGGTCAGACATGTTGACAAAGAAAGATCAAAATAACACAATCACAAAATTTATGCAGAATGTATGTGAAGAAAGTGGTAAGTGAAGAAAGTGGAACTAATTCATTCTAGGCACAGGCAAATTCAGGAGGAGGCATCGTATATTCAACACACAGACTCTAGCTCACCAAATAAATAAAATGTGTTCCACATAATGATATTGGAAGTTTAGGAGCAGAAGGTTAAGATACAAGACAGTGTCCAACAGGCGATCCATCTGTATGTAACTGTGGCAGGAGGGGGAAGTATGTGGGAATGTAGTAGTTAAGAATGAGGTCAATTGTATGTACATAGCAGTGAAGGGTGTAATTCTAAAAATTCTAGACTTATCCTCTGAACATTTAGGGTTTGCATGTTTTCAAAGTATATCAAAGAGATCATTGAGAAAGATTGTCCATTAAGCTCGATAAGAGCAGTGTTAGTGAAGAAAATTTATGGAATAAATATGGAATAGATAGAGAATTCCATTTATAAGATGGCAGATGGTTAAAATCTCCTTCAGAACAACTCAGAAAACATCTATTCAACTACCATAATCTGTGAAAAGAAATAGGACCAGCATCTCCACAAAGTGAGAGCATCTATGTCTCCATTAAAGGTAGGAGAGCCTGATCTTTCTGAGACTCTGGGCCATGTGAAAATTTGAGCAAAATCCTCACAACCCTAGAATTAAAGGATTTTCTCTAACAGTGAACACACCCAAGCTGGCTTACAGTTACTGAACCAGGGAGTCTTGGAATGGGGAGGAAAGAGGACTAGTGCCCCACTTAATAGAGATTAACTCCAGAAAGGAGCCAGCCGCAGAGGCTACAGTTATGGGAAATTCCCTGGAGGAAAGCGTTTGCCTCTTCATCATTGTCACAGGTGCTGTCCTTTTGAAATACCATCCCCAGGTGTAATATCATGGTTACCATACTCTGCTGCAATTGCAATTCTCTGGAAGACTGAAGAACTTTTAAAAAGAAGGTTCTAACAACAACAGATCTCAGCTATCTCTGCTGTGTGGGCTGACTTGGAAATGTGGCGCTTGCTGATTGTGGCTCAGAACTCAGCTTTCTCTGGGGTTATTTTTAATAACTATGACTCTGGGGGAAACTTCTTTATTACTAACATGAACTCCAACTCAGTAACTGAACTCTAAGGCCTCAACACAGGGCTGGCTCACCTTAGAGCTCAACAAATCCCATAAGTGTTGATATCATACAAGTAAAAGTAGCCCAGTGTTCAATCCAAGATCCAAGCCCAAGATTCTGGGCAATTCAATACCCTAATACAAGGCCTTCACATCAGAAACACTTAACGCATAGATATAAACACAGAATTCCAAGCAGATTGAAGACACAGAAATATACATGAAACAATGGATCTAAACAAAACCCAACAGAAAATCTGAATGCAACAGATTGAAGCAAACCACTTAATGAAGACTTTAAAACAATGATAATCATACACACTGAAATCAGGAAAAAATGGAGGAGCAAAAAGAACAGCAAAGAGAAAAATGTGAGGCTTCTCAAAAGAGAAAACAAGGAACTAAAGAACACAATAGCTGAACTAAAGAGCATAAGAGAGGGTCTCAATAGTAGGCTAGATGCCTCCAATAGAGTAAGTGAACTAGAAGACAGGGCAGTGGAATGCACTCAAGCAAGCAAAGAGAAAAAAGAATGAAAAGAAATGGAGACAGCATATGAGACCCATATGATAACATCAAGAGTAACAGTGTTCACATACAGGGTCCCTGAAGGATAAGAGTAAAGAAGGAAGAAACTGTATTTGAAGAAGTAATAGCTTTTATTATTTCCCTAACCTTAGGAAAGAGGCAGACCTCCAGACCCAGGAAATAAAAGTGTCCCAAAACCCACTTCAGCAGCAGCAGCGACAATAACAAAATAAACCTACACCAAGACACATCATCATAAAAATGTCAAAAAAGACTTCAAGATGCTGAGAGTCATAAAAGCAACTAGAGTAAAATGGTTTACATATAAAGGAATCCCCATAAGAATATTAGCTGTTTTCTCAACAAAAACTTTACAGGCCAGAAGGGAATAGCAGAATATACTCAGTGTTGAGAGAAAGGGATTTCCACCCCAAAATACTAAAAATAATGCTATAAAATGTAAGGAAGCCCCACTTAAAAACATCAAGACAGCTCAATGTAAAAAGTGGAGTAAGAGGAGAGTAAAAATGTGAATATTACTTGCAAAGCAGTTGCCTCAATATTAATTTTTTATTTAAAAATAAAGAGTGGGAAAAACTGAATGCATTATAAAACTAAGAATAGCTTATAAAATATTTATAAGTAAGATTGTAAGATTGTTTTACATATGCATTGATCACTATTTAAACAGTAAAAGTATACAAAAATAAACTGTTTTCTCCTCAAAAAAAGTTAAGGCCAGTAAAATATCACATGAATTAAATAACAACTTATTCTTATTCTGGATTCCAGGCCACATGCATTGGTACCTATTCTCAATTATAGTCCTGAGATTTAGTTTAATCATTTTCACACATTATATGGAAAATACATGTCACACTGTTATCCATGATTAAAATGCTACCTGTGAACACATCTGGTGGTTTTTCACATACATCCCAAGGATTCATGTTCACACCTTTGGGCTGGGGAGAACAACAAAGATGAACAAATAAAATGCTCAAAAATGTCCTGATCTGAACTGAGGCAGAAGCAGTGGGGATGAATGAAAGCCGATGTTCTCAAGTCATAATAGGGAATTTGGGATGAAGTTTGGAAAAATGTGCAGTCACAAGGAAAGTTCAATGAAACTGTTGGTCAGAACAAGAGGTCACTGAATGGACATGCTGAAGGGTTAGGACTGGATCCCCCAAACGTGTTCCTTCATGTGTCTGTAGGACTTTGGAGACACTAGGTGCATCCAGATGAATTCAGCGTCTTGATAAACTTGGCACATGACACATTGCCTGTTCTTCCTAAAGTGCACAATTCTCTTGAACATAGTAAATGCACTGTGACTTCCTACAATAAAGAACTTCCTCTTTCATGTTATTTAATATATGCTTTATACACACATACAACTAAAAAATAATATTGAATGTGACAAGAGAAAATATGACAGAAAGTTTGATTTAGATCAAAATTTGAACTTTGAGACAATGGGAAGATGTCTCTAAGATCAATAGGGTCAGGGTTCTGACACTTAACTTAGACACTCAAGTGAATGTGGGGACTCAGTCATTTTGTTACCTGTAGAGATCACTAGAGAGCTTTTTATTGAAGCTAATGCAGGTGACATCTTCCATCAGACTCAGGAGTTTTTGCATGGGGAGAAGTAAGTTAATCAAGAACTATTATGGCCAGTGATGGAAATGGTGGTAGGTTTCATTAATGAAAAGCAGTCACACCTAATGGACCCCAGGAGAAGGAATATTGTCCAATGTAGCCATTGTACACATGGATTGTAGGCTCTAAAAAGATCTCATCTCCACCATGACAATGGTGTACGGGGTCAGAAATTAAGGATACTTGTCAGTCCCAGGATCTTCATCTATAAAGTGGGATAGTTGCAGTTGTTTTCCAGGATTTCTCTGAAGGTTCACTAAAGAAGGAAGAGCCAAGGAAGAACCTAGTAGAGCAGTGAGTAAGATGTAGTTAGGAGTATCAGTGAAGGTCATGATTTACAGGGTAGCATTGGGACTCCATCCATTGATATAAGTCTGGAAATCCACTTGCTTCCACTGAGAAATACTGAGTCCTATTAGGTGTCACCTGATTCCAGAGCCTATGGACTCCAAGGTGAGAAGACAAACCCATATCCCAATGTAGGGAGATCTGATAGTAGTCTGGCAATGAGTAAGAGGGAGTAGAATGGAAATTGTGGGAAGATGTTGAAGTGGTTTGAAGGTGTAGGTAGATAAAAGGAGGGTCAGTATGAAGACTTGATATAGATTGTCACAGGAAGATGGCCATCTCTACATGCCAAGAGATTGGGCATATATTCTGAATGGAGAATTAGTATTTGCATCGATCCTACAGACTATAATGATGACTTGAGTGATCTACGTAACACATGTCCCCATCTCACCTGCTCTGCTGAACTATTAATGAGGACCAGGTGACCGTGTCACTCACCACGGCAACCCATGGCATTGATTCAGTTGAGAGAATTGTGGAAAAATTATAGAAGGAGCTCTCACTGCCATCCAATGTCTGGGCGGTGTTCACA
Source organism: Solenodon paradoxus (assembly GCA_004363575.1). NCBI lineage: Eukaryota > Metazoa > Chordata > Mammalia > Eulipotyphla > Solenodontidae > Solenodon > Solenodon paradoxus. The sequence continues at coordinate 564,566 of RJWH01000756.1, read as the reverse complement.
GGAAGATCGTGGGGCAAAGAAAAGAGATCAGCTCTGCTGGACTGGAGTTGAACTCAGAATGGTGCCTTGAGTGAAATGATCTGGGCACCACCCACCTGAGAATCCTTGACACATGCAAATGGAAGGTAACTAGCTTCCCTTTGTGTACTCAAGAACGGACAAAACCAGAAGACATGATAATTCAACGCAGGGTGTCTCTATCTTGATGCTGCCATCAACGTTGTTGGAGGATTGATTAAAACGGCCCCATACAACCAACTCACAAGAACTACTTCTCCCAACAGTGCAGAGAAGAGCAGCACTCTGACTGCCATTCTGCCCATTTCCTGACCATTACTCACTTACATAGCCTCGACCTGCTGAAGCATCTCTCCCCACAGACTATCCCACTCATGTCCAGCTTATGCCAGATAATGGAACACTAAGAAACCACAGAGAAAGGTTATTCAAGACCTGTGCCCAGTGGCGAGGAGTCCACCATTCCACCTGGTAATCATGTCTGAGATCTTGTTGCTTCAGCTTACTAAATCTCGTGTGTGAACTGCCGGACTAGGAGGAAGATGATGTGATGGGTTCTTAGTAGGCTGACCATAAGTACCATTTTAAATGGGAGAGTACCTTTTTCTTATTTCCCAACCAGCCCATCATTTTAGTATCAATGTCAATTTTATCACACTTTTAATAAATTAGAGATATCTTAATGAAGGGCAGTGGAGTTGCTCAGGTCCAGTCTGTGAGGGGGCCCAAAAGCAGCTGCCCCTTTTGCCCTGTGATAAAGATGGCCCTTTCCAGCTCTGCCTATGGCAGGCCATAACTTCTACTATTCTTACTGTCTCCTGTGAGGAATCAGGAGCCATTTGGGAAGAAGATTCCTACCCCCATCCCACCCCACACATGCCTTTTTCTTCAAAGTGAGCAGAACATCATACCATGCTTGATCTGAAGGTGAGTACTATGGGAGTTACTTTTGGCACTATGGGGATTACCTCTGGCATTGTGAGGGATATTGGGCATTTATGGCATTAGGATGGTTAAAATGGCATGTTTTAGGCAGGACATTTAGAGCACAACTTATAGGGACATCAAATATGTTTTTTGCCTAAAGTGCCAAAGTTCCTTGTACTGGCCCTGGGACATTTGCATGAAATCCTGCTGGACCACACATCATTACTATGCAATCACCAATTGGCATCACATAGTACTTACTTGTTGCAGGCCCGGTCGCTCTGCTCCTGCTCAGATTGCTCTGCCTTCTCCCCTTCCCTTAGTCACCAGTACTTAACTCCATCGCAATGTCCCATTTTGTCTCAAGAAAATACAGTCAGCTTAGTGCTAAGTCCAGACCCAGAGTCTTTGCCTATCCCTGGTGTGCAAAACTAAGACAGGGAAGTCAGTTTCTTCCTAGAAGTGTTAATTCAATGAGCACAGTCAAGTCACCGCTTTTGCCCCAATGGTCCCTGGAGGACTCTCCAGATGACCCTGTCTACGAGTTCTGGATCCTCTTTCATACCCTTTCCCACTGCCAACTCACCTTTAACCAGGGTCACATAAAGGATAAGGACTAGGAAAAGCAGTAGCAAGGTCATTGCCAGACAAGAAAAACTTCCAGAATTCAAGCTTAGACAGTTGTATATCTGTCTGTGCTGTGGTTGGAGACAGAGTTGGAGGCCCTGACTGGGAACCTACTGGGCAGAGCTGGGGATGTGGGGTGTGGACCTTGATCCCTAATGGGAGGTTGGGAATGATCATTGGGGTGAGGGATACCCTCTCCTGCCCTGGGCATCCTAACTAACCTAGCATCCTGGTGTGGGCAGCATCTTGCCTCCATGTGTGATTTCTTGTGCAGCATACCACCATATCAAGCTGGCTGTGTAGATGCATCTCTGTATGATGGGATGACCCACAGCTCTTATGCTTTACTGAGACACTCCCTCCTCAGCAAGGAAGTGCTCCCTGCAAACCATGGTATCTCCTTGACATCTCAGCTCAGCTTTAGGGTCCCAGAAGCTCATCCCAATTCATGCTGAAGGGAGCTCTGTCCTGAAGAGGGATTCCCTCCATTGTTTCCACAACCATTATCCTCTCTCCATCATGAAGAGGAAGCCCTAGGAACCTGTCTGCAGCCCTTGTTCCTCCATCCTTGGATTCTGGGTCAACCTTCTCTAAGATCTTGTATTTTCTTTGAGACAAAACTCTGATTATTTGAATATAAGTGTTATTCTGAGAACAGTGGACATTCATTACCTGCATTTATTAATTTCTCACTTGAGCTTTTTTTCAGTTCCTTTCTGCCTGCCTACTCTCACCCGCTTTCCTACCTGCACCTTTCTTCAAAGAAAAATTTTAATAAAATAAAAGTCCTCAGTTCCAAATGAAAAGACCATAAAGGTTCAAAAGGAGGAGGAAGCCAGGAGGTCTGAAAACTCAAGAGAGCTCAGTAAGATGAAGGAAGTGTTGTAAGGAAGTTGGAGGGACTTGGGAATAAAGCCCAAGCTCAAGCACATAGTTTGCTCTTCACTCTTAAAAATATTGTTGTATCATTACCTAGTATTATAAACTTTTCAAAATATTCAGGGAAATACTTTCCTGTGCATATATTGTTAAGTAGTCACTAGTATTGACAATAATAAAATGTGAAAACATTACTCAGTATGACTTTGGGAATTACAATATTTTATGACAGTTATTTTGGTACAGCATTGCCATCTGTAGGCCATTTGTGCATCTTCCTATACATATTTCTATTCAGTCCTTTAGACCATTTTTGAGCAAATTATTTTCCTTTTATTATTTATGTGTGAGATATATACATATATATATATATGTATATGAGATTAAGCTCTTTTCTGACATATGCTATGTGAATATCTTTTCCAGTTCCGTGGGTTGTCTCTTTGTTTTGTGGTGGTTTCATTTGCTGTGCAGAAGTTTCAGTTTAATCTCATCACAATTGGCTTGTTTTTACTTTGGCCTCTTTTGCCATAGCTGTTCCTTCCCCAAAGATCTTTGAGGTTGAAGTTGTGGAGTGTTTTCCCACATTTTCTTCTAAATATTTAGGTTTTCCTCTAGACATTAGGTTTTGGATCTAATGCCCAGGTCTTTGATGAATATTGAGCTATCTTTTATATAAGGCAATAATGAGCAAACTAGTTTCATTTTTTTTCATGTGTCTTTCCAGTTTTCCCAGAACCATCTGTTAAGTAGACTTGCCTTCTAGAGTTCCTCAATGAATGCAGTAAAGTGTCAGGCTACAAAATCAATGCACAAAAATCTGTTGCATATTTATATGCAAACAACTTCCTAGAGAAAACAAAATCACGAAAATCACACCATTTAAAATACAAGTTAAGTGAATGAAATACTTGGGCATATATCTAACAAAAGAAGTGAAAGATCTATACAACAAAAACTACAAGTCATTCTTAAAGAAAATAGAGGAGGACACAAAGAAATGGAAAGACATTCCCTGCTTGTGGCTGGGAGGAACCAATATCATTACAATGGCCATCTTACCCAAAGCAATATATAGGTTTAATGCAATTCCCATTAAAATTCCATGGGTTTATTTCCAGGAAATAGAACAAAAAAATCTTAAAATTTATTTGGAATAGCAAAAGATCCCAAAATAGTCAAAGCAATCCTTAGAAGAAAGAACAAATCTGGAGGGATTACACTTCCAGATTTTGAACTACATCACAAAACAATAGTGATCAAAACAGTGTGATACTGGAATAATAACAGAGGCACAGATTAGTGGTATAGAACTGAATCACCAAAAACTGACCCACTCACATACAATCCGTTAATCTACAACAAAGGAGTCAAAAGCATTCAATGGAAAAAAAGAATGCCTCTTAAACAAATTGTCTTGGGATAACTGGACAGCCACATGCAAAAGGATGAAGTTACACCACTCTCTAACATCATTCACAAAAATTAACTCACAATGGATTAGAGACTTGGACATCTGATCAAAAACCATAAAGTTTCTAGAAGACAGCATAGGAAAGACTTTCCATGACAAGAGAAGACTTTGGGGACTCAACTCTATCATCAAGGGGAACACAACAAAAAATAAGCAACTGGGACTCCATCAAATTAAGGAGCTTCGTCACAACAAAAGAAAACATCACCAAAACCAAAAGGAAACATACTAACTGGGAGATGATACTTGCATTCAATATTTCCGACAAAGGCTTAATACCTAAAATTTACAAAGAACTTATAAAACTCAATAGCTGAAGAACAGGTAAATCAATCAAAAAAATGGGAGAAGGAATTGGAGAGACACTTTCCTGAAGAGGATATACAGATGGCCAACAGGCACATGAAATTATGTTCCTGCTGGCTATCAGGGAAATGCAAGTTGAAACAACAATGAGATATCACCTTACACCTGAAAGACGGGCTATTATCCAAAAGTCTAGAAACAACAAATCTGGTGAGGATGTGGAGACAAGGGAACACTTTTGCACTGTTAGTGGGAGTGAATTTGGTGCAACCCCTATGGAAAACGGTCTGGAGATTCCTCAAAAAAACTGAAGGTAGAAATCCCATATGATTCCGTCATTACATTCCTGGGCATCTATCAAAAGATACAAAAGCACCCATCTGAAGAGACGTATTCATCCCTGTGTTTATTGCAGCCCTATTCACAATAGCTAATAACTGGAAATTACCTAAGTGCCCAACATCAGATGAATGTATCAAGATGTGGCACATATATCTATAATAGAATACTACACAGCCCTTAGAATAGATGAAACCCTGTCATTTGAATCAACATGAATGGAACTAGACAAAACAAAGGAACAGAAGAAGTATAACCAACTCTGAACCATTTGCAACAGATCTGAGGTTACCAAAAGGGAATGGGGTGGGCGGGAGCAAATGTGGTGGAGCCCACTGAACAACGGGGAAGAACACTTGGTGATTTGGTGGAGGGCATGGTGTGTTGAAATATATCTAAGAAATGGGGAAACTATACATAGGATACTGTTCTAATGTGCAGAATAATTTCTAAAAAAAAAAAAAAGCAGGATGAGAAACTAAATAAAATAAACTGTTTCTTTCTCCCTTCTCTTTCTGCCTGCCTGTCTCTGCTTGTCTTCATTCCTGCCTGCATCATTACTTTAAAAAGTAGTGAAAAAGCTGAACATAACTGCTTGGTATTTATTAGTTTATCCACCAAATTTTTTCAGACTAATAATGTATTAAATCTATAAATGTTGTGTCAAGGTAGATTTGTTCTGTGTTCCTGAGAGCTGATTGTAGGGTAAAAATCTCTCCTTGTATAAAATCCTTGAATATGGATGCAAGAAAATTAAACCAATATCTTAGTTGTATGACAGAAGAGAGTTAAAAATAATCTCTGAATTCAGGATGCAGACTAAATTCTGACTTTGTAGGACTTCATATAAAATTCATTAGCTGGACATATGTAATTCAGTTGATCAGTGCTGCAGCCTACTGATGTGAATTTAGACATGACTGTTTTATCAGTTTCCCAGTAAAATATACCTGTGAGCTACATGCATAGGCATGAAAAATGAAGAAATTTTTCCATACATTATTCATTTGACATTTAGCTCTGGAGTCCTCTTTATTGACTTGAAATTCTCATTTTATTTTACATATATGTATACACGTGTGTCCATATATATGTGTATATACCTGTGTGTATAGATATATATGTTTATATATATTCTTATGGAGCAGCATACTAGCTTTGGGGTTTTCATTGGTTTAAAAATGTATTTGCATAGTAAATCAATAGCACTTTTATTTTGTTTAACCCAGAACATCGGGCTGCAGTATGATCATTTGTAAACCCAGACGTATACCTAAAACAAAGTTATAGGACAGTGCTTATGTTATGGGTCATCCAAGCATTCACTTACTTTAACTTTTTGTTTGTTTGAGGTGTCATCAGTATGCAAACAAAAAAGAAGTTATTTTCATAGAAAGGTAAAGATTTTCAGAACATACTTGTTTTGGACTCTCGGTGTTTCTCATACCTCTGGTTGAGTAATGCCCGTCTAGTCCTATCTCTGCCACATCTAAGCTACACAGAAATTCAGTTTAGACATGTGAGCATAGATTTACATTATGATGTTTTCTTTTAGATATAAGTAGATTTTCCTTTAAGAAGCATATTTCATTCTGTGTGATTGTGAATGCCTAGAAAATCATAAAACATGTCCTCTCCAACTCTCAGATGACATATATCTGCATTTTATTTATATTTGGTCTCAGGGAGAGTCTCAAATGTTTGCACAGGCGGAGGAAACGTTGAAATAACCAAATAAGCCTAGTCTTATCATGTCAGACCCAAGTGAACTGCTTGCTGTAATATCAAAGTAAAAACTGTTGCAAGACATCATTTGGAGGTGCCCTAGCTCCTCCTCTCTGTAACATTTATTACCCTGTTAGAGCATGTTAACCTTCTGACCACCTAAATCAGTACTTCTCAGAGGGAATGCTGTTGTCTTTTGGTGGTGACAATATTTTTGTTTGAGAAATTTTTCAGTGAATTGCATGATATTTTGTATCCCTGGACCCAAGACACCAAATACCCAGAGCAGCCAGTTTGTGATATACATTTCCAAATGCCCACCTCCCGTGACTGGCACCACTCCTTGGTTGGAAACCATTGTCTTAATCATCTATTTTAATTCTCTTTCTATCTAAGAGTGCTAGAATAAATTTAAGCTTCAACCCAAAACCACCTACATCTAAATGTATGACCTTCAATATTTTCTTTGTTCTTCTGATAAAATGGCATTAAAGCATTTATTACATTGGGTTCTTAAAAACAAATCATGCATGTTTCCTTATAATTTTAATGTGATTTTTGGCAGTTTGCTATTTCACCTTGAGCATCCCCAGTGTCTTAATATAATCATAAACTTTGAGATTCACTTCCTTTTTCTAGTGAATAGAAATTAGAACCCAGGGCAGTGATTTCATAAACATTAAGTGAACCTTTATTAATGTTTTGAACAGAAACTCTGTGTAGATTGTGCAAGGTACCATGAGAATTGGAATGGAAGAACAGACTCCCCAATTTTGTCCCCAACTTTACTATCAACTCAATTTGTGACTTTGACCCAAGTAAATGCACCTGGGCTTTATAATAGGAGGTGGGTAAAGATGAGGAAATAAGGAAAATATACTCAATAATGAGCTTTAAAATCTCTTTCAGTTCTAGGAGTTCTTTATTCTCATGACATGCGCAGAGCATTGACTTCTCAGGTTGAATAGTTTCCTTCTGTAAGTATTTTTCAAATAGAATAATGGATCCAGGTCCAATCATGCTAACAGTGTAACTAAAATTGTATGAAACTAGGAGAAAAAGCAGGACAAAGATCCAAGATCATATTTTAGTTATGTAGGATCTCTACCTATAGCTAATTTTAGCAAATTTCTATAAAACTTATTCTTCATCCCCTTCCAGATAGGAAATTGGAAAAGGAATGATTTTTACAATAACCAACCGTCTTAAAATCCCAAACGTATCTGTTGATATTGTCTATTACTACCTGTCTGGAAGTATAAGTGACTAATCCCCAACCTTCTTTAACATTCCCAAATAGCACATAGGGCTCTTCTCACCTGGAATAAATCTCCCCACCTCTCATCTATCATTTTTGGAATACTAAAAAAGCACTCTAACAACCTATATCCCTCCTACATGCAAATTACAGGCACTCACTGGACATCCTTTCATCACTATTAAATTTTGTGTGTCAAACGTCTTTAACTACTGTCAGCTGGAACTTAATAAACTGTCTTCACAATCTCAGATAGACATAGATTCATGAGGGTAAAATTTTGATTTATCCATGGCGATAGCCTCAGAAGCTACGTAGTGTCTATCCTGTTATAGGTGCTCAAATATTTTCTAAAAGAATATATGTTGAATGAATTACCTACCAATTTGACAGATGAAAGCTAAGCTAATGCCAGACATTATGAATTTATTCAAATGGTACTATTTGAAGAGTAATTACCATATTCCTTAAAATGGTCTTATGGTTTACAATGTCTGCTCTTTTGCTACTTCCTTAGATCTCCTCTTCCATGTGTGACCGCCACTGTAGTTTTCATGCCCCCAGCTTTCTCTACTATCCCAATAAGGGCAGATGGTTCCTTGTAATGCCACATCTGTTAACAGAAAGGAAAAGTAAGTTGTAGCAGATATAGATGACTTTGTTTAGTAAATTAAATAGACACTGTTATTTAAATAGCTATTTGACAGGGCCACATGGGTTTTAGAATATGTGTCGGTAATGTTTCCTAAGGTATAGAGCACTATCCACTCACAGGTCAGGTGTCTATCCATGACAGCTTGAGTACTAAATGCTGCATAACACTATGAAAACTTAATACATTTTCTTCCAACTCTTGCATAAATTTCCAGTTTGGTGCTTATCTTCAACTGATGTTGACTAACATTTTAAAATTAAATGATTAAGTTCAGGCTTAAAGTGAACAACGTAAACAACAATATCTTGCTAGATTTAATCTTGAATTTTACCCTCATATTGGATGCATGATATGAAATATCTTCTCCCATTTAGTAGGAGATCTGTTAATGTTAAAGATAATATCTTTGTTATGCAGAAGCTTTGCAGTTTGATGTGCTCCCATTTGTTTAATGTTTGTGTTTGCTTCCCTTACCATTGGATGTGAGTTTCCAAAAGCAACTCAAAGTCTTATGTCAAGGTGTGTATTACCATATATTCTTCTGTGTATATTTAATCTGGATTCAAAAAATAAGAAATTCTGTCATTTTCAGCAACTTGGTTAGACTTCTGCTTAGTAATTAAGCTTAGTAAGATATACCAGGAGAAAGATAGAAGTATCATCATGTCACTTAATTGTGATATATAGAGAAATCAAGCAAACAAATAAGTTAAATATAATGACTGCCTTGTGAAACATTGGAGAAACATTGGAGATTGCTGGGGTGTGAACTATGTAAAGAAAGCCCAAGAATGTTGTCATCTGTGGCCAGGAGATCGAGTGGGAGACAATCAAAATAAACTACTAAACAAAAGCAATGCTTCTTTATCCTCTTCCTGCCTTCCTTTCTAAAAATATAAAGAAAAATGGTATTTAATGAATCCAAAGTGGATTTGTGTTTGCAGAAACAAAGAGATAAGGGACAGGTAAATTGGATGGGATTGATTAATTGTTTAGTGTAGGAAGAACTGAATTGGTGTTGAATGTAATATATATAGATGTGGATTTACTCTGATCATAACAATGAAGTAAATTCAAATACAACTTTAGGAGCTTGTCCATAAAATCAGCAATGATCTCCTTTGAAAGAAGAATAGTTATTATATCATTTACACCCTTTTTAGACTCCATTTAAATGGTTTTGACTTGCATTTTCACACATATTCAGGCAAGGTATTTTAAAAGATGTGAAATGCCAGTGGTCCCTTAATGAATTTTCATCCACTAGAAAACAATGTGTCATAAAAGTCTACACGTTTTTCAACAGTGAGGTATATCGCCTCACACCTGTGAGGACAGCTGTTCTCCTAAAGACTTGTAACCAAGAGTTAGAAGGTGAAGAAAAGAGAACACTTAACACACTGCTGGTAAGACTGTGTAAAGACTGTGTAATGTTACAATTATGGAATGCAGTACGGAGAATTCTCAAAAATTTGAGAATGGAGCTCTCATATGACCTAGTTATTCCTCTGTGGAGTATTTATTGTGAAAACCCAACTGCACTAATTTGCTCAAGTATATGCACCCCAAGTTTATTGCAGCATCATTTACAATAGGCAAGAACTGGAAACAACCTAAGTTCTCATTATTAGATGACTATCTGAAGAGAATGTGGTAAACATACACACTAGAAAGCTACTCTGCTTTCCAAAAAGACCTAACACTTGTAGCAACTTGAATGGACTTGGAGTAATCATGTTAATAAGATGCACCAGGAGAAAGACAGTCTATCATATGACACTCAGTGGTGGTATATAGAGAATCCAAGCAAACAAATAAGTTAAATCAAATAGTTAGCTTGTAGCTCAAGTGTTGAAGATGGCTGGGGAAATAAACAGCTAAATTAAAGCAATGCTTCTCTCATACATGCCTGTGTGCCTCTCTAAAAAATATAACGAAAATAAATAATTTGACTTTTAGCCATAAAAAGCAAATTAGTGGTTGCAGGATGGGAAGGGGGATGGGGCAGGTAAATTGGATAGACAGGATAAATTCTATAATGTAGGAAGAACAGAAATGGCAGTGAAATTAATATATACAGACATGGATTTATTATGATACGCACATTAAACCTGTATAATGTTATGGTCCACTGTTTCTTAAAAAAATTCATTTAAAAATGTTTACATTTTTACTTTACAAAAAATGACTTTGTTTATTCAATTGTAAGTTTAGTTTTAGAATCACAACTTTTTAAAAATAAGTTTATGTCATATTTTTATGTCATAATTTATGTCATAAGAGTATAAAAAATGTCATTCAGTAACAGATTTCTGGAAAGACAACCATAGAAAATGTGTATGAAATACACAATGATTACTCTGTATCAGTTAGCTTCTTTCTACAGGGTCTGCTTACCTATGTCCTGGGTCATAGTCTTAAAATATAATAGTTTATCATGAACCCCCAACTCAGTTTAACTATGATGTTTTATAAAATAAAGCTTAGTCTTTTCTAAATAAAACAATATTTTGATTTGATTTAGTGTTTCAGTTGTTTGGGATTTTAACGTACAGCATTAACAGGAAGAGCATTCCAAGCAATTCTCCCAATTTTGGAAGAATCCAAGGTTAGCTCAAATAACCATGGTTTTATCCTTTCGCTACAATGCTCTCATCACATTTTCAAAATAACAAAGCACCTTTCTAACCTATATACTTGTGGTAGAATTTATTTGAGTTCATGAGTCCAAAAGTGTTCAATCATCAGAGAGAATATAGGGAACTCCCATCATTTAGATTTGTGTGCCCCTATTGAAAATCTTCAAGCAATAATTTAGCAATTTCCATTCCCCACAGTCTATTTCAAATACCATTGCCATGGAGCTCCTGCATGGTCTGCACAGGTAGGAGGAAGCAGGAATGATGTCCCCGCACTGGGCCTCTTCAATTACTGAGAGTTCGGCATTATTTCCTTTTTGTTACTCAGGCCCATTTTGGAATGATGTTGCTACAAATAGGCAAGATACCAGATACACATTGCAAATACTAGATTTCAAAAGACTATCAAATTCCATAAAAAGTTTAAAATATACCTTCCCAAGTTGACAGGACCCTAAGAAACCAGCAGACAGTCCAGCAAGAATTGAGAACAAAAATTATTTCATGATATTTGTTAAGTGCAACCACAGTCTCATACTTACAAGGAAAACCTGACTCCTATTGGAAGAGCTGTGATGAGAATGCTTCTTGCCTTTCATTCCTTGCTTGTGCTAACATGGTCCTTTGGAGGTAGCCAGTAATGGTCTACATAGTTAGGTCCCCTGTTCTCTTTGCTTGGCCTCCAGTTGTTGTAACTTTGTCATCTTAAATGACTTAACTATCTTTGACAAAATTCTAGTGTCAGTATTCTTATAAAAAGAAGAGGAAGAACTTAAATGTAGTATTTTCATCCAAACTATTCATTTTTCTTGTTCTGCTCCCCTGATGTATTTTGACATAAAGTGTATCCCTTAAGAAAACAGCAATACTATATCGAGAAAAAATAGTATCTCTTTTAAATATTGTATTTCTGCAAATTATTTCATTTTTGATGGGGGTAGGGAAGTATTGTCCATTTCTGCATTCAAATCAAATTTTTGTATTTCTTTTTCTTTTGGGGAGGTACTATAAATGAAATACATACTTTGTTTCTAGCATAAGGAAAAACCTATTAATTGAACAGAATCCTATTTAACAGGGATGCTTTCTCAACCTTTGCTTTTCAAAAGCCTGATATTTAAGCCTTGTGGATCTTTTGTTTAAATCCAACATCATTATCCACATTTTAATGTTTTTTATTCCTTCAGGAGAAAGTTCTGATTTAAAAAATCTGGTAAATTTTTCTTCAGCGTTTCAGTTAATAGAGGCTTTGTGACTGTTAAAGAGAAAGAAAGTGTTTTGAGGATTGTTTTTCTCTTAGTCTTAAATTATTTTCCAAGACAAGTTATAAGTAACTGAATTTTGTGTTGTGTGCTGCATGCTCATTAAATGTTATTAGATTTATAATACGGCATCAGGAATTTAAAATGCATCTTATCTCATGTTTGCAAATTAAAGCTAAAGTTTAAGTTTTGTTAGAAGAGTGTAAATATCACTTATTTTTAATATTTTTCAATGTGAGCATTCCTAGCTTTTCTTGTTTCAGAATTGTTTCTCTTTGTTTGACACTGCCTTGTTTAGACAAAGTCATGTCCCTGGGTTATGTTGTAGTTCTAGATTTTACAGACAGCTCTGTTTCAAAGAGAAAATGGCATTGAAAAAGACAACAGTTATATAAGCTTATTGTCTTTTTAATGATCAAGACTGTTAGCTCTAGATGATCATTGGGCAAAATGACAATGTCCATAAAAAACACAAAGTGTAAAATTGTATTTTGATGGTTCTGCTTGCTGTCAGATTCTATAATGGTAAAATACCTGTGTTTTCTCTCAGACTTGTATGGTGGTGGCAATTTTCAATCAGTATCGCTAGCATCTGCTCTGGATATGGGTCCTTCCCATGACTACAGTGGGTCTGCCCTCCAGTGAGCAGTTAATTATTATTTTTTATCAGTTTAAGCATAGCTGCTAGTGATACATGTAGAATGGACCTGGAGAACCAACTGTCAGGGGCTACTGGACCATTGGGTAGAATGTGTGCTGTTGCTCAGAGCATGATCACAGAACTTTTTGGCAATGATAAAAAGAAATCCTTATATAATCCTGACCAGTGTCTTTTCCTGCTTTAATTATGACCATAGCAGTTCTCATGTGTGAAATGCTTTAAGAACTTCTTGAGACTCGCTAGTGATTACATGACATAATGGTAAAATTCTTCTCATATAGCAAAAAGCCAATAAATAAAAGCTACAGATATATTATTAGTCAGTAAAATCAGAGAAACTTGGCCAATGTCCAGCATTCTGAATGAACACAGGCCTTTTATGAACCTTGGGAGTCAATGGGTGATGCCTCTGTCATCTCAATGCAAACCTAGCATTTATTACCAGATATAAAGATTGATATGTGTAGCTTCATAAACCAGTGACTCTCAGGATCTGTGAAGAGTCCTATCCTGACCCATCCTGTAGGATGAGGTCTCTCCTTCCTTCCTATTTTCTGTGGGACCCTACAATTTCCATTATACTTGTTTCCCCAGTAGCTGTAACATGCCCCTTCTCACATTAATTGAGCCTCTGAACGTGTTCAGGTCGCCACAATCCTTCAATAATGGTCAGTTTTCTAAATGTTCCTCTAAATATTACACTTGTCAATGTACTGCCCAAAATCCAGGATCTAATATTTTACATAGATTCATTCCTTCTAGTTTCTGAACACAGATAGCTTACGATGGGGGGAATTAGTGGTTTTGACTAGGCTAAAAATGGGACACTTTTTTAAAGTTTTTAAAATTCTTAAATTTTATTCTATAAAAATATTAAAATTGGGAAAAAACGAAACTGAATCCTTACTCCCTCTTTATGTCCAATCCCACAGAAATGCTTCTACTCTTCCTCTGACTCTTAAGCTCTCAGCCTCACCAGCAGCTGTGACAGTGCAAGGTTGAACACACCCTCCTCCTAACCAGACCTTGTCTCCTCCCCAGCTCCTGATATTGAGCCCACTCAGTAACCTCTGCTACTGGCCTCTCCTAAACCTCTAATAGACCTCTGCTCTTAATCTTCACGCTCACTGTGCTCATTGTGTGACAAGCTCATGACAACCACAGAGTCAGCTAAAATTAATGAATCATTTCCCTTGAGGATAAAAAAGTCCATCAGTGAAGTCTATCAAATGCATTAGTGAGGTGAAAGAAATTTGGCCTCTCATATCCCTCTTTTTAAGCATAGCCTTCATATAGTCTGGACATTAGTGCAAATTATGAGTAGGAAATGATCGTCACATTGGTCCCTAAGTAGCTAAAAATTCACAGAGACATGGGATGATAGGACTGGATCTCAGAAACTTGGATCCACTTCTGGATCCATTTATCTGACTCCAAGTGAAGACACCTTCCCATTCATTGGAAACAGGGTTGTCAATTCAGGATAAAGGCAAAGTCCCAATATTTCCTGGATGTAAGAGCGACTACTGATGAGTCTAAGAGAGGGACATCTTGGGGACTCGGGCTCTGTCAGCTCAGTCTGTCACTGCCCTCAGGAAATTCAATCTAGTCTCCACCCCAACTCCTGCTATTGAGCCAATCTGGTGGCCTCTGTTACTGGCCTCTCCCAGCTTAGATTCTTCCTGTCCTAATGGGCATTGGGCTTCCTAGTATCTTCTGGCAATTTAATGACAATTTAACCCACTTTATAAATGCCCTGGGAAAGGTGTATGGTGAAGCATCTATGAGCAGAGACTTTTCTAATGCCATCCAGAACCCAGTTGGGGAGCCCTGATCCAGAGGATAGTGAGACTCAGAGCAGATGACCATGGTCTTCTGTTGGTCTGAGTACCTCGAATAAAACCCAAACATGAGAGTGATATTATCTCTGACATTGTGTGTACCTTTTTAATTTTATAAACAAGGAAACTGAGGACCAGGGAATATCTTGACTGTTATCATACAGCCTAAACATGGCCTGGTCCCATGAATAAAGTGCTGATCACACTTACTGTTTTGTACAGCTGCCTTCCTTCATCCCTTTACCAGCTAGAATCAACTTGAGATGAAAACAGACCAATTGTTGCATATTAGAATCATCTGGAGACTTTATATAATGTTGCTGTCCCAGCTGCACATGACACCAATTAATTTCCAACTTCAGGCTGAAATCTAAGCAATTCAAATATCAGAACTTTGCATGCTCTAGACTTGTGTTGGAAGCAGGGAATGGTGGCAGGGACAGGTGAGCTGTAGGGTCCTGGTCCCTCTGACATCCTGTGAGCCTCTGATGTGGTGAGTGGATGTTGTGGGTCAGTGGAGAGGGAAGGGTTTGGACATAATCTGCTTGAGGTTATTGGCTGAGGTTTTAGGACTATTTTCAAGTGGAGGCTGCACCTACCCGAGAATATTTCTGCATCTGGAGGAGCTGGAGGAGTCCACCAACCTCTCCCAGAGTTAACAATCAGAAATCAACAAACTCACTGCTGATCCACAGGGAAAAGTGACAATGTCCCAGAAAACCTCATCCTTAGAGAACATTCTGACCATGTCTCTTAAGATGCAACAAATGTCTACTTTGGTCAAAAACACATTGGATGACTTGCTGAGCGTAAGTTGAAAAAAATATTGTTAGGTAGAAAAAAATGAGTTCTTCAAAACTAAAAAGTGTTTTGTGATTTTATTACCAATATACTTAGATGACTGACCAACTAATAGAGACATTGGGAAGAATAAAGCTAAGGGCTAAAGAGTTATAACATTATTATCTTCCTATATATCACATTATAGACTAAAATTGGGTAGCTCTCTCTTTTTCTCTCTCTCAATGTGGTTCACTATTTGGTAGGATCCAATTCTAAAACTCACATGCATTCTTTTCTTTGGAGAAGTTATAATGCATCTTCATAACAGAATAAGCCAAGAAGCAATAGATGAGTGGGTTGATATCTCTATGTGGCAAGACAAAGAAGAGAGGGAATTAATTAAGGGTACCGGCATCTGACCTTCTGGGTTCCTGCTTTGTTCCCAGGGTCCGTTGTTCACTCTTTATAAAGTAGCAGGAGGCTTAGAAGGCCCATGTGAGTGCCCTAACCAAGAGCTCTCCATGTACTTCTCTTGGTTTACAGCACTGGTGTGGATTCTCTTTGAAGATCTTCAAAATTCTTGGCTGTTCTGATTCCTTTAATCTTCCTAGTCTTCCTGCCAGAGATGTCACAAACTATAGCAGTCAGCCAAAAGATTATATAGAGTACTTATATATTGCCAGGTCTGCTTGATCTACCTTCATAGTTTCTAAGATATGTTTAGGTGGGAGTGATTATATATCATACCATTTTATATGATTATGATATAGAATATATGAACTTCATTTTATAGGATGATTATTAACTTAAACCATTTATATAAATTTTATAGAACAATTATCTCATATCAATATCAATCTCATTTCATAGAGTAATTATATATATATAATTATATATATATAACACTATACCTTATAGCAGATCTTGGTTGCACACGTCCTGCCAGATTAGCTTCCACCCACTGAGCCACATTTTATTTGCCTGAAAAAAATGAAGAGTTAATACCAAAGTGAAGTGTGAGGGTGAGACCAGCAGAGAAAATTCAACCTGAACATTTCAGTGAAGACGCCACAACTAAATCACTCCAGTTAAGCATGAAATATGTCCCCCAGAGCACCTTAAACCTCCCAGTCTTAGCTCAGACAGTGACTGCACCACTTCTCCGCCCTCCGTGATCCTCTGGACAGGGAGTGAAGATGAGCATTCTTCAATTCTTCTCTGGACCCTCCTGTGGGAAACTTTCTGTTCTCTTCAGTCACTTCACTCAATAATATTTTTGTCCTTCTGGAGGACAATTTACTCCCCTTCTCCTGCCCTCCTTCTTCCTATCTTTCATTCTTTTCCCTCATTTCTCTCAGTCAGAGTGGAACTGAAAACCCATCAGCACAGTCCTTTCACTTGGAGCCGTCCTGCTGCCCCTCTTCCTCCTCCCAGAGCCGGACTGATAGTCCCTGCTGTCACTAGGGGCTCCCTCCCTGATCTTGGTTTTCACTAATCCAGATGGTGATGTGTATGACAACTAAAGACATTTCTCAAATCACCTGAGTGAGAATTTAGAACGGTCCAGGGGCTGTTCATGTTTTTTCACTTAACCACAATGGATGAATTTATATATATTCCTTAAATAAAATAAGGAAAAAAGTCCCCTTGGTAAAATTTAGCAGGAATTATATAGTCATAATTTGAGTAAGTATATTCTCATGCACTCAATTTTATATAGTTTAAAAATGAGAGACTTTTAACTCCCACTCAGAATCACAAAGATGTTGTCATGGGAAATGCAATAGCGGCCATTTGTTTCCAGGATCACAAACTAAACCTGTGACTAAATGTAGAGGACCTACAAAAATACCCAAATTGGTAAAAATTATCCAAGTATTGTTTATGCATTGAGACAAATGAGCAATGCCAGAGGAAAATGTAATCTAGCTGACTTTTTGTTGGACAAAAAAAATCACATTAGGAGGTGCAGTGAGAACCTCAGTACCTCCACCTGCAAGCCCAGTGTCCCAAGAACCAGATATCCCCATGGCATTAGTGAAAGTCAGAGGGGTGACATCTGGCAGTCATTCCCTGGAATTATGCCTATAGGCTTCCTAGCAACTTTCTCCAGATCCATGAGACTTCCATCTGGTGGGGATCTGCTGGGGCCACTTCATCACCCAGGGGATCAAATTTAAGACAAACTCGCCTGTTTCTAACCTGAGGGAATCTACTTTAAGAAGATAGAATGATTGTAAATGGCTGAAAAGTAAATTAGAAAGTCAGAGCAAGGCTATTGTTCCCAGACTCCCTCAGAAAGCATGTTTACCATCAACTTCTCTTAAGAAGAGATGATGGAATATTTATTTGATGACACTGAAAAAAAGGAGCAAGGGCTTCAGTAGTTTATAAGTAAGGTTGCACAGCATGAACATTGTCCTTACAGGTGGAATAATAGATAAAAGCTATACTAAGAGTAATATGTGCCTGAAATTTGGAGAGAAGTGAAAAAACTTCCTGTGACTAAGTGATTCGTACGTAGGGTCAACATACAGTTTGACTGGGATTGTCCCCAATTTCAATCACAGTTTACTAAAAGTTTATGTAGGCAAATACACCAAACTCACTAGCTCCAAATTGCCAGACAGGTGCAGGATTTAACAATGGGCATGTTACCCCATTACCATGCCTGGTGATTCTCCAAGTGGTTCCAGTTTCAACTAAAAAGTGTGTTCCATCTATCCATATGCTCCATTGAGAAGTGGACTTTTGGCTCACTTCACAGAATCTGGTCTAGCACACCATCTGGTCTAACTCACTATCAATCACACGCTCTATTTTGTTTTGGTTTGGCAGTTGACAAGAAGGTCATTTGCTTTTGAAAACCCCCCATTCCTGCCTTTCTGTGATATCGCTCTTGCTATTTCAATGTGGTTCAAACTACAGCCTCCCAACTCCATTTCTCTAGTACAGTCTGCAGTTTCTTAACTAAAGTCACTGACTTGATCTCACCTGCACAGTTTTTGTCATGTGTATTTTCTCCCATAGGATAGAATCTTTATTACTGAACATAAAATGCCTCTCCGGGAGTCCTGGCTAGTGACTTCTTCCTCAGGAAAGACATGCTGGGGAGGGCTGAGGGCACAAGCCATGGAATATCAAGGGGAACCCTACCCAGCACCCCTGGAATGAGGTTAGAGACACAGGGTAGAGGGTTGGAAGTGGATGAGGTGACATCCACTGGGCATGCCTGACCATGGTTGGAGTCCTATGGCTCACTGATGCTGGCAGGCAGGCACCCCTCTTCTGGGACATGGTGGGCAGAACTTCCATGCTCTCCAGGGTCTGGTGGCTGAAGTGATGACCCACGTCCTCACAGATGAGACCTGATATGCAGAGGCTTCTTTGAGTTCTTGGGGGAGTGGGTCTCCTTGGGGTGGGACCTGGGCTGCCTGGGCTCAACATAGACTGCAGGTTGATGAAAGAAGGCCGTTTGGAGCCTGTCACTGGGGCAGCCTTCTCCTGGAGAGACAGTTCCTCCTGGTCCAGGGAAGGGGACAGGGACAGAGTGGGGAAGTGGAAGGAGGAGTGTGCCTTTGACAACAAGGGAGAGGTTGAGGGTGCAGCTATAACCCAGGGGGTGGCGGAGGGTGAGTCCAAGCCAGCATCTGGGGAGGTGGGGAGCTGGGCATCCCTCTCCGTGGTGCCAGGCAGCTAAGGACAACTTGGGCCTGTGGCAGGTGGAGGCCCTACTATGGAATGGTGTGCTGCAGGGTTCCTGAACTGTGGGGGTAACTGCCTACTAGGTGGGGAGCATCTAGTCATATTGGAGCCGCTGGAACACTGCTGTCAGATGCCCCTGGGGGGAGAATTTGGGACACAATGGCAGTGCCTGTCCTTGCACTTTGTGCCCAATGGGAAGTAACCTTTGAGAAGTCCCTGCAGACATCTGCCTTCAGGGGCACAGAAATGTGGCTGAGGGTCAGTTGCTGTTCCTGCTGCTGCAATTCCCTTGTTGTTCTTTTTGCATGTGTCCAGGCCATACCTGGTGCACCAAGCACCTTGTCAGTGTCATGAATGCAGTGTCGGCACTGGCTATGATTGCATCTGCAGAAGCAATTGTAGCACCTGCAGTCCTCCTCCTCCTACTTCTTCATTCATCTGCCAGACAATGGCCAGTCCTCTCTGGTCAGCCCTGCTGGCCAAGGAGTACTACAGCTGCTAGCATGTCCAATGGACCTGCACACAGGAGGGGCCTGCCATCCACATCTGCTGGCTGCATGTGGTGGAGAACTTGTTGGCTGACACCTTGTAGAGGGCCCTCCGATGCAGTGGCAGCACAAAGGCTGACCTGCACCAGGCCCTTGTTGGGATCTTCTTCAGAGCAGGGCCTGCATCTACAGCCTTCTGAGCAGCCTCCTGGCAGTGGTGATGAGGACGGCACTCTTCTTGCCCCCAGGAAGTTTGACACCTCCATACCCCACCTCTGGTAGACCTTGGTAGGGTTCTTCACTTTGCAAGCAGGTAGAGGTTTTCAAGCTGCTGGGTCCCACTGCTAGCATGTCCTTGGGAGGGAACCTGATGAGACTGTGAGAAAGCTGGGATGCCTGGCCTCTAACTGCCAATTGACGAATGAGGAAGAAGAGGCAGAGGGGCTGGAGGCCTCTCCCTTGTACTTGCTAGGCAAGGCCCCAGTTGCGAAGGGTGCATCTGATCTCCTGGGCTTGGTACCATGGATGCATTGCTGATTCTGCTGAGCCTTGGGGACCTGGCACAAGTTCTACGCAGCTGCCCAGGGACAGAGAGGCTTCTAGGCAGCATGGAGAACCTTTGTAGAAGTAGCTACCCATGTGTAGCTGTTTTTCCAGAACTTGATGGCCTGACAGGATGCAGTCAGTGAGAATTCCATTCCCTCTCTGAGTCCTGAGACTGGTCTGGCTGGGTCTGCCACCAAGCCAGAGGCAGCTGACTATCCAGCTGACTGGCACTGGTTCTCCCATCCCAAGTTGCTGCGGACACTGCTGGCCACAGAGTGAGAAATCATCTTTTGGGGCAGGGCCATGGAGATATACTTGGATAGGGCAAGGACAGGGAGTGGACTGAATGGAAGTCACACTCTTAATAACTGCATGGCTCTAAGGGATTGTCACTCATGTTGCTCACAGATGTCACCACCTAGGGATTCCAGGTATCTGCCTGCAGACCAGAAGGGATCCCCAGCACTGTAGGTACTCCAAGCTCTTGCTGACCTGGAAGGCAGCTGCTTCCCACCAAGGGGTTCCTTTCTCTTTCCTCAGGCCTGTGTTTGCTCCAGGAGGGCTCCGCACATTCTTCCAGGGAACCCCATCAGCCCTGCTGTGGAACCCCAGAACTGATTTGATGAGGGTTTGATTTTGATGACCATGTTCTTACCTGAACTAAGCTGACCAGCCTCTCACTTCTTATTTCTGGGTTCAGGACCCTGGTTTCCACAGGCCAGGGGTGCTGGGTAGATACCTAGATCCCAGGGGCCAACTCAC
This sequence comes from Solenodon paradoxus, assembly GCA_004363575.1. Classification (NCBI taxonomy): domain Eukaryota; kingdom Metazoa; phylum Chordata; class Mammalia; order Eulipotyphla; family Solenodontidae; genus Solenodon; species Solenodon paradoxus. The sequence continues at coordinate 543,671 of RJWH01000756.1, read as the reverse complement.
AAGGGAATATTTCATGGGCACTCAGGTCTGTGGCTCAGGGATAAGCCCCTCCAGCTCATACAAGGCGAACGGACACCGAAGATCCTGCTGCTGTTGATAGGAGGTAGCTGCCACTGGGAAGTGTCCCAAGGGCCTCAGACCTGCAGGGTTTTGTAGTCATGGATCAGAACCTGCAGGAAGCAGATCTGTCCTTGTAAATGCTTCTTTTACTCCATCTCCAGAGTCATCACCCATGTTTGCTTCTCAAATCTGATTAGCTAGACTATTTCTCTTTCCCCTCTTTTAACAGGTGTTATTGCTTGATCTATGTCATGTGTAGATTCTCTACTCCACTGATTCCTGTACCCAACATGAAAGATACACACTTGTGTGCATGAAGTATCTCCTTCACGTGGAACACTATTGAGGGGACACTTTATATGCTCTATAATAACAAAATCAAATCATATGCTAAAATGACTTGCATAAATTTTAAGTTGTCTTCAAATAGAAATGCATTTCTGATATGTAAAAAAGTGAAATAAAATTGAAAAATGTAGTGAGGAAAGGGACCCAACCAGTTTGTTCGGCAAACATGGCGTCTCAAACCTTGTGGAGGCAGCTGCAGCGACTACTTTGCTCACTGAGTCCCTGGGGCCAGTTTCTAAATACTCCCGAGAGACAGTGCTCACGGATCAACTCAGGGTAAGGAGACACATCATCCATCTGGTGTTTCACTGGTATCACACAGGAGCAGTTCCTGAGAGCAGCCAGGTTCACCAGTGAAAGCCATTATCAGTCAGACCAGGGTGTCTGCTGAACTCCCCTGGACTGAGGTGACTTCAGGTGTCAATCAAAGCATCTAAAACAGTTCCTGAGCATATAGGTCACCATGCTGGTCCTTTAAAGACAGTGTCTGGCACAAAGAAATATAATCTATAGCCCATAATGTTTAACATAGGGTATAGAGGGCTCCTCTTCAGAGTAATAGTTCCATGGAGAATTGCAACAGGAAATGAATACACTGGAGATCTAAAGTGGGAGATAAAAGCACAAAGGACTGGCTTATATACCTTCGCGAGTGACCAGTGTGTACTCACACTCAACATGAACGTGAGTAGGGCTAAAGGAGTGTCCCTACTAGATAAGGATCTGCTTTTCTGTAGGATCTGGAGATGGAGCTGGTATTTTTTAATTCCTCACATCACCTCAACTTAGTTTTTTTCCCTACTTGATGCAATGGTCACAGAAGCAGTGTTGCAAATGCAAGGGCTAGAAGCAGGAAGGATTGCTAAGCAAGATCCTGTAACAATGTCTTTAAATCTTTATTCCAGAATTCCTGAGGGCCTGATGGGACCCTGTCACCAACTTCTTTTATTTCCTGTGTCACCACAAACTACAAGTGAACCACATTCCCTCAAAAATCACTTCTAGAGTTCAACTTTTACATCCAGAACATTCAGTGCCCTATTTTTACTTTTATCTGATTACACTTCTACTTGCCCATTAGATACAAATAACTATGAACATCATAGTATATATGCGCTCCACACTCCCACAGTTATCAAAATCAGTTACCGCCCAGTCACAAAGAGACTTACCAGAAGCAGCTATCTTTGTAAGAAATTTAGAAAAACTTTCTACGTCAAGCTAGAAAATTTACTCCCCAAATGCATTGCAAAACGGACTCATGACTAGAACTGACAAATTCAACAACACCTTCATAGAAGTCTATTAACAGTGCCCCTTAGTGGGAGAGGTTTGTGCCATGACAGGTTTTACCTTGCGCTCTTTAGACCTATGGGTGCCTAGAGAGTTGGTGTATAAACATGCAGTGTCTTTTAAGTCACCTACCTGGGCCTTAGCTCTTCACAAACAAATTAAGACAAATTACTGGGGACACTTTTTTGAATTTACATTTTGAGCTAAAGATGTTTACGACCCCAGATTCCAATTTTTTAGTAATTTCTTGCTTTCCTGGCTAGGAGTAAGTGCAAATGGTTATAAATAAGAAATTCATCTTCTTCTTTCTTCCCATTTTCCCTCCTTCCTTTCCCCTCTATTCCTTTCATCCTTAGTAATAATAGATAGATAGATAATAGATAGATAAAGAGAGAGAGAGAGAGAGAGAGAGAGAGAGAGAGAGAGAGAGAGAGAGAGAGAGAGAGAGACAGATAGATAAATATGACTTCTTGGCACACTCTTGTAGATCAAGTGTTAAAGGTGCAGGCCATGTAAAACCCAAGTGCCCACGTTAGTAGCCCAGGGTTGGGGGAAGGGGGACAAAAATGACACTTCCAATAAGGTATTTGATCTATCTAGTTTTAATTGCTTTCTGTCCTTAAAACTATGGCTCTTAAGTACACTCCAGATCTGAGACTATGGCTCCTAATAAGCATATTAGTCTCTACTGTGCTATATTTTTTAAGCTTAAAGTACTTATTCTCAGTCAATAACCACCAAGCAAATTATCCCCCTAAGAGTAGAATGTCAGAGAAGGAACAAAACAAATAACTTTAAAAATGTGACTTGTAAATACTCTTGACTTGTAAATAACACAGATTCAGGAAAAAAAATGCACTGTGACCTGTAAATACCACAAAGAGGATCAACAAAAACTGCATGAACTTTGCAATGCTATCCGGGTATGGTGCTAATGCTTTGATTTTGATTCCATCTTTCAGGCTAAGAGTGCTCAAAAGAGGAGATTATTGAAAAAAAGAGAAAACAGCCCCAAGATGGGATTGTTTATGCTAAGCCCCAGATCACTAGCCTGAGACATTTTTCACTCTTTGCCTCAGTTCTCAAACTTAGAATTGTGGGCTCTTTACATGGTCCGCACCTGACCTGGTGAGCCACAGTTGTGCACTACTAAATGAGACCTAACAGTTAACAATTACAGCTTCAGCCTCTCTCGAGACTGGAATCTGAAACCAGTGTAATTGGAATTATCCAGTCAGTGCTAGCGAGGTCATTTGCTATCACATAAATGAAAGTAACCTTGTCATAACCTGCTCTTTTGCTAGTATAACATCTCTGTCCTGCTCCTTTCTGCTTATAAAAGTCATTGTGTATAGCTTCTTGTAGCTCCTTTCTATTTGCTGGATGGAATGTTGCCTAATTCTTGAATTGCTGTCAGTTAGAGATTTAAAATTTACTCAGTTAAATTTAGTTGTTTTTGTTTTTGTTTTTGAACACACTGAAAGCAAACTGTATTGCAGAAGATATATGTTTCCCCTTTCCCTGTCCCTAAGTCACAAACCCAGGTCCTTGGGCATTATGGGACTTGCACATCAGGGCTGAATTACGGGGGTGACCACCATGTTTTTTTTTACAACAAAGGGAAGAAAGCAAAATATATCTCTGTCAAAGCCTACTTTTCAGTTTCTTTTAATCATTCTTATTTGTTTCTCAGAGTGTCAGCTTTAACTTCATTTTTTCCCCATTGTATCTTTGCTTTCTATTTATTGATTTCTGACCTTGTATTTATAAATTAGCTGGTTTTACTTTCTTTTGTTTAATTTGTTATGATTTCTTTGACTTCTTGTGGTAGAAAATTAGCTAATTTTCAGCATTTCATCTTTTATAATATAAGCATTTGAAGTTAAGCTTTTCCCTGTAAACAACCTCCCACAGGTAGTAGCATATTGAACTTCCATTACCATTTGTCAAAAGCATGTTCTAAATTTTACTGTGATACCTTTGTTGACACAGAAGTGTGTTGTTGCTTTTCCAAAGTTTCAGGGTTTTCTAATCTTTCTATTGCTGAGTCAGTTTAAGTCTGCTATTTTCAAAAAACATGTTTGTATAATTTCAGTCTTTGGGAATCTATTGAGACCTGGTGTCTCACATAACACAAAGTCTATTTTGGTGAATATTTTGTTTGCAATGGAAAACAGTGTATATTCTGTAATTGCTTCATGTAGTGTTTAGTATATTAGGTTAAGCTGATTAATTATGTTGTTCTGCTCTCTGTAACCAGACAAAGATTTGCTGGATGGTTCTAGCAGTTTGAGATATATACAAAATCTCTAAAAATGCTTGGGATTTGTCTATTTCTTACTTTATTGTGAAACTATGTCTTTACTCATACAATTTTAGAAGTTTCATATCATCCTGTTGAACTAAACATTTTAATTAATAAATACTATCCTTTAATTCTGCTAATAATTCCACACGAAGTCAGTTTTGTATTCTCAAAACATAGATAGTTTTCTTTTGGTTTGCAAGATATTTACTTACCATGCCATGAATCTCACTGACTTGGAGCAACTGTCAGCCCACCCTGCCTCCTGCATAGTGCAGATAACCACACACTTGCCACTTGCTTCACTCCTGCATACCAGAAACAATCACCACTAATCCAACAATAGCAGGCACTATACTGTAAAAACCCTGGTAGCCCCCTCCTTGGGGCTGATGTATTTCTCAGTGCCTCAGCCCACTGTGAGTCTTTAATAATAAATACTCAAAGCATTTCAGTGCTGTTCTTCCTCACTTCTCAAAACCAGGAAGAGCCAAAACATCTAATTTGAGACCAAACAGGCATTATTTTGAAATGTTATTCATCTTTTTATACACATTTCAAATATGTATATAGATATAAATAGAGATATGCCCGTGCATATGGTTTGCACCTCTTTATTCTCAATCATATAGAAAAGAAATTCTTCAAAATGAAGAATGCCATTTAGTTTTTTTGTCATTAAATCTGGTGATACATTTTTTTTGTTTTGTGGTACATAGTTTTCCATGGACTACTACTTTGAAAATCTTGCTTTAAAAATAAAGAATTTGTGTAAAATTAGACATTTTAAGCAGACTAGGAAGTTACTGGATACATATTTTGATTTAGGTGGGAATTTAATTGCTTATCAGATGATGCTAATATAGGTAACAACCACTTCATATGTACAGATGTCCAGTTATTATAATAAAGTGTAATAATTGGCAGTTATGTTTAAGGTTTGATAGCTTTAACTCTAATAAAACATTGATCTGTTTAATTGCACCTCTGCACATATGGAAGCTGTACTCTTAATAAATAACTGAATAGTCAAATATGGTGACTACTCAACAAATTTGCTCAGTGGATGAACATGAAAATAACTTAAAAATACCAATCATTAATTTGCAAATCTAAATAAAAACACAAATGTTTTATCACTTTTCAATTTCTCCATATTTTTATCATAAGGCATCCTTAATAAATAAAGCAGTCATTAGTTACATAAGCCAAATGTTAACTAACCATGAAACATATAGCACTATACCGCAGATTTTCTGATTACAACTGCAAAGGAGATTTTATAGAAAAAATCTTGAATATACATATTTTTTCTTTCTATGTGATGACAAAACTCACAGTATTTAATTCACTAACACACTATTATAAATCACTAATAAGTGCCAGTCCAGAAATAAGCATTTTCTAGAAAATTATTATATAACGTTTAATTAAAATTCATGAGAAATAAATTGCATACTAAGAAAATTGGAAATTCTCAAGGATATTATTCATTTAAACTTGTATTAAATTAAAGGCTCATATATATATACATATCAATTTACTATTCAAGATAAATTCTCAAAATTAAATTCAAGGTATCATCAAATCTACCTTCTTTATGGCAAATGTAGATACTTAACTTCTCTATATGGAGATAAGACACAAAAATCATATATTATTATACCACAGCCCAGTTTATTAACTTCAAATCACTTTCCTTTAATTAAGATAGTGTGGCTCTCCATTTGGTGCAAAAGTAGCTAAAAATCATATTTTTCTGCTGAAAACATTAAGAGAAAATAAATATTTTAATATCACCATGCCTTGTTTTTAGAATTTACTGTGCATCAATTTTAGTAGGAAGTGACATAAAATACCATTCTTCACCGAATCTTTGTCATCATTGTAAAAACATTATTTTATGTACCACTGAAAATTAAAAGCTCTTTCAATTCTACTATTACTCAGTGTGTTTAGTCAAAATACATTTTTAATTTTGAAGAGTTTTAGGTTTATAGAATGCAATGCTTTTTAGTTATTAATGTTTTATAGTACATTTGATGGCAAAGGTCTTAAGAGACTATAGATATGGGTTTTTAATGTCTCTTTCTAATGTGTATGCTAAAGGAAATAAAAGCAAGACACATTGTTGAAGTTATATCCAATGCTTCTTTGTGTTCAGTGTTCAACTTTTCTGAATCCCAGTCTCTAGTATCCTTTTTTCCCTCTATACTCTTTGTTCTTGAGAACCTCAGTGACACCACAGCTCTTACAGTCCCATCTGATTGTGAGCTGTCTCCCTGGTTAATACTCACTCTGCAAATTTGAATGTAACCCTTTCTTGGTCTATCAGGTATTAAAATGACTACTGAAAGCCAGCACACTTTCCTCAACTATCCTTCACGGGTTTTGTTGACTTAGACATCAAGTGGTGGCCACCGTCCAGACAGGTCTCCAGTAATAACAACCAAAGTCACACACACACAGGCAACAATAACCACAACACAATCCCAACTGCACAACTGTGCTTTTATAATACAATCAATTTTCCATACATATGAAATTGAAAAGCATTTGTGTCCCAGGCTGGGGAGAACAACCAAGGTGTGTAACTGAATGAAAATAGAATTCTCCTTTCTCCTCTCTTCCTGCCTGCCTATTCACCTTCATTTCTACCTATATATTTCCTTCATTAGAAAAAGAATGATTTCATGGTTTTCTGGGTCCAACCACACAAGTATTATGCATGGATATATAAGAACACTTCATACATGAGAACTGAAACTATACTATGTGAAAAACATTCTACATAAATATGGAGAAAATTTCCAAATATAAGTACTTTTCAATGATAAATCTGTAAAAAAATATGATATATAATGAAAATGCATATAAATCATTCACAAATTTATATTATTGTTGAATTGGTGATAATAAATTTATTCTGTTTTCATCGAAATGAGTTTTTTGTTAATTCTGGGCCTCTAGAAATAAGAACAAAAGTATTATAAATTTATAGCACATCCTGCAAAGAAATTTATTGATTTGGTGAATAGAGAGCATTATTTATTTCACTGGCTAATGTAAAAAACTGGAGAGTCTATAGAAATCTGTCTGAATAATTATTGATCATATAATTGCACAAGAAACCACATAGATTAAAAAATAAGATCAATTGAAATGTGGAGGTATGAATCCAAGTTGTTGGATTTTATTCATTACTTAGCAAAGACCTCCCAAGAACCTCTCAAGTATCAACATGCTTTATAGTTATAACATGGGGTGAGAGAGATAGGAAAAACAAGCTAACACTTAAGGTCCGTGGAGCTTACATTCTAGTGATGGGAGCTAAGTAGCACATGCATGTAAAAATGTGTAAAATAGGAAGTGTTACAAAGAAAAATAAAGTTTGGTAAACAGGTTGATAATGGGATATAACGACACTATTTTAGATAGGAAGTGTAGGAGGGGCTGCTTTGAGTAGGGGCTAAATGACATACAGCCACAAGAACAGCTGGGAGAGAACACAACCAAAACAGAAATCATAGTAAGCTCAAAACATGTGGTTGTAGTCAGCTCCATTTGCACCTAAGGAAATTCTTATATACTATTCCTCTTTTAGTAGAAAATTCTTAGTCTCTGTTGCCAACTTTAATTCCATGCTAATAAGTTATCCTAAAATCTGTTTTCCCTTTCTCCTGATGCTTAACATGGAACTTTGGACTCCAAAACATTCTCGTAGTACACTATTATCTTTCAATGGCCTCTTGAAAAAGATGAGGATAGGGCACATATAACCTATCCCTAAAGTATGGCTTCAACTATAAACAGTGAGTGTGGGATAATGATAATTCTTTATTCTGAGTTGACTTAATTCTCTATCTTATTTCACTGTGAGTCCCAAGTCTTCATGTTATCTTTAGTCACAAGTAAGGCCCCTCATTATGGAATGAGCACAAATTTATGCTGGAAGGGAAACAACATATAAAAAAAATAAATTGAAGTGGTCATAGGATATAAATACCAGAAACATCATGATGAAAAGGTAAATGACTTTTCCTCACAGTTGATAAATAAAAATGTGTTGGACCAGAATAATGAAGAGTAGAAAGAAAGTGCCTATTCTCATGGAGGTGACAGGTTAGGAAAGAATAGAAGGTACTACACACTAAAATCAAATAGAAGAAATGTAATGTTGGGAGCTGACAAGTTTTACCAAGAAATACAAACTGATAGGGTAGAAGATGACTAGTGGGGCAATGGGATGCATATCCAGTTGCAGTGGTACTGGAAGTCCTCTCTTAGGAGGGCACATTGAGTATTGAACACAGATAGGAAGAAGCTATGTATAATGAGGGGATGCAACTGGTGATAGCTCTCAAGGGTAGTGAATGTGGTGGATATGAGAACCAAGAAAAGCCAGACTGGTCACAGCAAAGTGAGTAAAAACCAGAGAAAAGGGGACAGATGATGGAGGGATCTGATATTATGACAGGGTTTAAATTCAACTTAAAATGTCAGTGTCTGTAATATGAGTAAAAGTGTAAACCATATGAGAAATTATGACAGTGACTTGACAACAATGATTTCAGTGGAAGCGAGGAATGACTGAGTTGATTTCTACAGGCAGAGGGCATAATATGTGGCAATGTCTTTGGCTGTGAAGGAAGAGATTATCAGGATGAAGACAAAAATACTACTTGAGCATTTATGTGAGGGGTGGTTCCTTTAATAAGATGCAGAGGAAGGCAGAGGAGTGTGTTTGTTTGGGAAATCAGAATGAATTTAAGAGGAGATTTTCAATAGGATCCCATGAAACTAATGTAGAAATTCCAAGTGTTCAATGAATACAATGGTCTTGTGTCTTAGGAGTAATCACACTGTATTTATAAATACAAAATATCTTTAAGAGGTGAACCTAACACAAGAGAGAAGATGTGCAAGTGTTGGGCCAATTTTACAGGCTAACCCCATAGGCCTGTGTGCTCAGAGCCCACCAGAGATTTTCTAGCATCAGCAATATCTCAACAGGTGTCAGTGGTGACCTATCACTATGTCACAAATGTTGAAACTTGCCTTATATGGCATCCTTATTCTGATTCACTTCAGCAACACAGGCAAAAAACAATTCAGGTAATCACAAGCCCTGAAGAGAATTGAATTATTTCATCTTAATCATCACAGAATCTCGTAATACATTGAAATGAATATAACATTGTGAAGTAAAGAAATTTAAAATAAATAAAAGAAGAGAAAAAAGAAGTGCTTCTTTTTTCCTTAACTCTGGAAAGACAACAATCAATATTTACCATGGAGATCTAGCTTCTGATTGGTGTTTCATTTTATTGAGTAATAATTTAAATGTTATATTGGTTTCAGATTTGTACACTGATGTTTCAATATTTGCAATCAATTGATAAATGATCACAAACCAGTATAACAATTTCAGTCATAATGTACCAGTACACAATATTAACTTTTAGAATTTACCTTCCTGACTCCTTTGCCCAGTCTCACCAATCCACTTCTTCTCTGTCAACTACTTTTCTGTTCTCTGTATGATAAGTCCTGTTTTATTCTGCTTATTAATTTATTTTTTAATTTGTATTCATTTGCTTGCAAAATTATTTGATTTTCAAGAGACTAGAGTCACACTTGCCACCAGATTTTTAGTGCCAGTCACCACTGCAATTTTAACATACCAATACCAAATTCCCTCTCTATTTCCCACTCCCCTCCTCTGGTAGCAAGGGTCTTGCATCAGATTTCTGAGGGTTTTATTGTGCCTTGTTAATTGGTTTATTTTGTTTCTTTATAGTACATATATGAGTAAAACCACCTGATATTTTCTTTTTCTTTCTGACTTATTTTGCTGCAAGAGGCATAAGTTCATCTATACTGTAAGATCCTATGCCCCATCTTACATATGTTTCACTATGTAGGTACTAATATAAATAAATGTTATTATTTGAATGTTTATTATATCTGTTCATTTTTAATTATATGCAGGATTTCTCAGTAGACTTCATTATGAATACAGATAGTCAACTAAAGTCTGCTTTGGAAAAGTCTTTGTTCATAGCCATCTATTTGCTATAATCTGAAATTTCAGTTAATTATCAATGGCACAGAATCATGATGTCTTGGTTTTTGGCAACCACCATGTAGACAACAGTTTGATGGGGAAATCCTTCCTACAGTTTGAATAATAGCACATTTGCAGTACCTTTAATAAAATACATTAATGATAAACTTTTTCTTGTGATATTCTGTAATACAAGTTAACATTCAGTATTTATGTTAACTTATGAATACCTTCCATTTCTTTGAAATCCATATTGAAGTTCATCTACGATTTGTTATATTCTTAATACAAGTAGATACTTTAGGAATACACATTCTAAAGTTATTTTCTAATACTATATAACATATATATATCATAATACTATGATAACATATACTCTGAACAGGCAACATAGTACCTCATAAAACCAGAACTTTGTATTTACTTGCAAGATATTTACTATGTTGATAGCTATTCTTACATTCTGTAGGTAATTCAAGTCTCTAGTAAAAAGAGGTTTACCAAATTGGTGCTTAACTGTGCATGCCCAGCTTCACTATTCTCACCAGTTTCCAGTGATGAAAGGCCTTCAGTTCCCTGGACTCAGATCACTGAATCCTCCCAGAAGAGGCTCTGAAAGTCTCCCACCCAGCTTGTCCACCAGGCTTCACTGTACCCACCAGACACCAGCAACCCCAGAACTCTGTTCCTGGGACCGAATCATCGGATCTCCCTGGAAGGGTCCCTCCCTGTGAGATGCCTACCTGACTTTGCTTTGCTCAGTAGGCTCCAGGTACTCCAGGCCTCTGATCCATGGGACTCTGGATCACCACACCTGCCAGGAAGAGATCCAGAGCTGCATCCACCCAGCTTCCAGTGACCCCCAGGCCTCTGCTTCCTGGGATCCCTGCAAAACCAGATTTACCTGAAAGAAGCCCTCCCCAACTTTACAGAACTTACCAGTCTTCAGTGACCTGAGGCCTTCACTCTCCTGGACCCAAATCACTGAACCTACCTGCAACGCCCCAGAACAAGCACTGGACAGCCAAGCCTCAGGGCAGGAGCTAGTGTCCACTAAGCCTCCAGACTCTTGGGCCATCATCTCCATCCTGTTCAGGAAACACCAGGATCAAACACCCACTAGGCCTCACAACACTAGGGAACTCACAGTGCCTTAACTCAGACATAGACCCATAAATCCTAAAATGCATAATTGGGCTACCTGAGAGTGGTATTCCCAGACTATACTTGGGCTGTGTATGAAACTCCCTGCTGGAGAGCTGGAAAGCCTTCAAGCACCACCTGATAAAAAATCAGTGCCCACCAGAAGAGGACATCCTAGAGAGCAGAAGCAGACCTAACTCAACTGAAATCAAGGGACTGGCACCTGCTACAGTATCATACAGACAGGGAGAAGTCTAAAGTAAAAGGAAAATAAAGTCATAGACACATGGAAGAAAAAGAAAAAGTATTAATGGAGCAGAGAAACTATAAAACAATCAGAAAATAGTTAAGAAAACACCAATAGTTATGTATATATCAATAATTTTAATGTAAATGGACTGTATCTACAAAGGACATAGAATGGTTGAATGAATTTTAAAAAATAAAAAAGACTTGTCTATATGCTTCTTTACAAGAGACTCCTTTCAGGACATGACATACTGAAAGTGAACGGATGGAAAAAGACATTCCATGAAAATGCTAACTGAAAAAAAGCTAGAGAAATTTATATCAGAAACTTAGAGTTGAAATTGGACTGTAACAAAAGACAAAGACAGACATTATTTAATAAATGGATAATTCCAGCAAAGGATGCAACATTTAAAAATACTTTATGCGCCTGACATAAGAGCACCTAAACGGATAAAGCAAATATTACCAGACGATGGGTGGTGAGAAATTATCAAAAATACAATATTAGTAGGGGAATTTAATACCCTACTTACCCAACTGGATAGGTCATCCGGACAGCAAATCAATAATAAGACATAGACCTTAAAAACATATCAGAACAAAAACAAAAACAAATATATTCAACCAAATGAAATAATAAGTATAAATAGAATATTCCATTCAAAAGTATTAGAATACATATTATTTTCAAGAGCACATACAACATCCTTCAGGATATAAAACATATTAGGCAAAAAAACCAAGATTCAATAAATTTAAGAAGACAGAAATTATATCTGATCACAATAGTATGAAGTAAAGTCAATTATAAGACAAAAACTAGAAAAAACACAAATTTGTGAAGATTAAACAATAATCTTCTGAATAAAAAAGTTTCAATAATGAAATTAAAGATGAATTTTTTTTTAAATACCTTAACTAAACTGGAAATACAACTTAACAAGTTCTATGGAATTCAGCAAAAACAGTTCTAAAAGGTGAAGTTTATAGTGGTTAAGGCCTACCATAAGAATAAAAAAAGCCTTAAATAAGAAATCTCACTTAAAAACTAAAGGAATTAAGAATAAAGAACAAGCAAAACCTAAAGTTAGTAGATGGAAGGAAATAATAAAGATCAGAACAAAAATAAATGAAATAGAAACAAAAACACAACAGAAATTAAACTAAAAGTTATTTTTGAAAAGATATCCAAAACTGACAAATCTCTCACTTGACTAAGAGAAAAGAGTGATAAATAGAATCAAATAAAACAGATATCAACCGATAGCAAAGAAATACAGAGTAATAGAAACAATTATGAACGATTATACACAAAAACATGAGAACCTAGTAGATATATAAACTCAGAGACATACAATCCTCTATGACTGAATCATGAAGAAACAAAAAAATATGAATAGACTAATTACTAGTTAGGACATTGAATTGTTATGGCAAAGCCTCCAGACAGCGAGAAGACTGATAATTGGGCACTCGAAGGTAGAGAAACCACTTTATTGCAAGCACCAGTGCTGGCTCAGGGGTATTATTACCCAAAGCTCATCAGCTGTGGGTGGGGTGGGTCTAGGGGAGCTCCATTTATACTTTGAGGTAAAGGTTCATCTCCTTGGCTACATGTGGTTTCTACTGGTAGCTCTTATCAGTTATGTAGAGCTGCAGGGTAGGGAGGCTATGCTTGCTTGTCCTTGGTCACGATAACAAGATGTAGCTACAGTTTCTGTAGTACAGTGGAAAATTCTGGCATGCTAACTTTTGCATTGGGGTCAAGGAAAGGTTTTCTACCATAGAATCAGTAATCAAAAACTCCAAACAATTAAAGTCCAGGACCAGATAGATGGCTTCATTGATGAATTCTACCAGTCAAAGAAAATGTATACCTCTTTCTCAAACTCTTCTAAAAAACTGAAAGGGAGGGAACACTTCTATGTAAACTTAATTTATAAGTCTGCCATTAACTTGATACCAAAACAGATAAAGAGAACACAAAAAAGTGAAGCAGGACAGTATTCCTGATGAACGTAGACACAAAAATCCTCAGAAAAATTATTTGCAAACTGAATTCAACAATGTAAGTATTATAAATAACATTCAGTGATGCAAGTATGGTTCAACATCTACAAACAGCTAATATAATACAGCACATTCAAAACAATGGATAAAACTTATGCAATTCTCTCAATAGATATAGAAAAGCATTTGAGGAAACATATCATCCATTTATGATAAAAATTCTCAACAAAGAGGGTATAGATAGAACCTACCTCAACATAACAGAGGCCATATATTTTAAACCCACAGTGAATATCACACTGAGTGTGAAGAGTGAAAACTTTTCCTTTAAGATCAGGAGCAAAGCAACAATACCCTAACTCATCTTTATTAAACAACAATATTGGAAGTCCTTACCAGAGCATTTAGGAAAGAAAAGTATGTCTAAGTTATCTAAATTGGAAAGGAAGAAACAAAATTCTCACTATGTGAGACATGATTTCATATACAGGAAACCCTCAAGACTTCACCAAAACAATGTTAGAATTATTAAATGAGTGCAGTAAAGTTGCAGGATTCAAAATCAATATACAAAAATCTTTTGCATTCTTATAGATGAAGATGAAGCATTTGAAGGAAAAATTAAGAAATAAATCCCATTTATAATTGCATCATAAAATTCCTAGGCATAAAATGCCTAGGAATAGATACAAAAATATAAAATATATTGAAATTCATGCTTTGAAAAGTCTATTATGTAAGAAATTGCAGACACAAGCACATGAGAAAGATAAACTGTGTTGATGAATTGGAAGACAATATTGTCAAAATGTCTATATTATCCAAGAGGCCTATAGATTTAATGTAATATCTGTCAAGATTCCAATGACATCCTTCACAGAAATAGAACAGGAAAAAAAAACACCCTAAAATTTGCATGGAACCACAAAATATCTAGAAGAATCAAAACCATCTTGAGAAAGGAGAAGGCATCATGCTGCCTGAATTGAAACTATATTTCAAATCTACAATCATCAGACAGCATTATACTAGCTTTAAAACAAACACATAGATCAACAGAACAGAAAAAAGAGTCCAGAAGTAAACTCACATAAGAGTTAATTATACACTCATGCAGATGAGAGCATTTAAATTATGCCAAAATCATTAAGAATATACAATGGGGGAAGGACAGTCTCTTCAATAAATGGTGTTAATAACTAGACAGCCACATAATGAAGAATGAAAGTGTACTACTATCTTACAATATACATCAAAATGAACTAAAGATAGATTAAATACTTGAGTGTAAGACCTGAAATGCTATATATTCTAGAATAAAACATAGGAAATAAACTCTTTAACATGGGTCTTAGCAACTTTTTTTCTCCTGCCAGTTTAGGATATTTGTTCATAAGAAGGCTGTAAGAGTTAAGTCCTTTGTTAATGAACCCAGGTTCCTGTTGAGTGTATTGTAAACAAAAAAAATCATTTCTTTAGGCATCCTACTCTGAGTACACCCTTTGGCAATTCTTTTTGGATATGACTCCAATGATAATGGTAGCAAGAGTAAACTAATAAACAAATGAGGCTTCATTAAATGAACAGTTTTATGAATGGGGAGGAAAACCATCAATAAAGTGAAATCTACTGAATGGGAGAATATATTTGCAAACTATCCATCAAGTAAGGGTTAATCTATAATATCTGAATACTCATACAATTCAATAATCAAAGTAACAATTTAAATGGGCAATGGATCTAAAAAGACATATTTAGGAAGAAGACATAGAGATAGACAACAGGCACACGAAAAGGTATCCAACATTACTAATCATCAGGAAAGTAAAAATCAAAACCATGATGATACCACCTAACACATGTGAGAATGACTATTATCAAAAAGTAAGGAAATAACATGTGTTTGGTGTCAAGAAAATGAACCCTCTCGCATTCCTGGCAGAATGTAAATTGGTGCAGCCATTATGAAAACAACATGGAAATTCCTTAAAAATAAAAAATAATAATAATGGAAACACTATATGATTCAGCAATTACACTTTTGGATATTTTTCTAAAAATGATGACAAATTAATTTTAGAAGATATAAGCACCCCTCTTAAGCTCATTATAGCATTATTTATAGTCAAGAAATGGAAGCAATAAATGTTCATTGTTGAATAAAGATTTGTGTATGTTTGTATACATATACATACAATGGAATACTACTAAATCATATAAAGAATGAAGTCTTCACATTTATGACAACACGGATGGATCTTGAAGGGATTATTCTAAGTGAAATAACTCAGAGCAAGACAAACGTTATGAATTCACATGTATGCTGAATTTAAAAAGCAAAATAATATCACTTGATACAAAGAACAGATTGATAGTTACCAGAGGTAGGGGATTAGGGAAAGAGTGAAATGGATGAAGGGATCATGAGCACAAACTTCCAGTTATAAAATAAATGAGTCACAGGGATATAATACATAACATAGGGACTAAAATCAAAAACAATATATTTCAAATTTGAAAAATGTGAAGCAAAATTTGTAAGTACACATTTATGTGATCATTTTGTAATGTACATATATGTTGAATCACTGTGTTGTACATATGAAATCAATGGTTTTAGAAATTATATTTTCATCAAATAAATACATACTAAAGAATAAATCATACTGATCTTAAAGCAGTAGATTTGACTAGCGACATGATATGTCTAAAGTTTAGAGCAAAGAAAGATGAAAATGGGTTTTGTTTTGAAAATGGGTTTGGCACTGCACTGAATACCTCTGTGTGACTTACACAAGACAAATTAGTCCAATAACCAAATTTATTAGAAGTCAGAGTTAATCAATTAGACAAATCAGTCTTCAACATTCATGTAAAAAATCAGTGCCCAGAACAAAGTAACTTTGGGAAGACCAATTGATATTGTTAGAGATAAAGACCATGTAAAAATTTAATTTCTGCCCTCGGATACAAGATATTACAGGTAGCACAGTAGCAATCTCCTTGAGGTTGCAGTATCCAGAGAATGGCAGGAAGGACTTCTTCAGCTCATAAGAGATAGTACCAAGCTCTCCTGGGAGGCTATCATGCTGGTGAGGCTTTGGAGTGAATATTTGAAGCACAAATTGGAAGGAGGTGATTACATGAAACTGGAAAATATCTCCCATGGCCATGTCACGGCGCAGTCCCTGTACCCTTCTGGGTTAGGAGTCTGGGGAAGTATGCTGGGAAGAGGGATTTCAACATCAGCAGAGCAAAAGTCAAACTTTTCTCTTGTTTTAATTGGCTTGCAAAGAGTTATCCCCTAATGGCTAATCAGTGCTAGATGGAAATTGCATGTGGGGAAGAGGGATTGCTGCATGCCAGCTGTGCAGAGGAGGCTCTTGACATAGGCTTTCTCTTTAGTAACTTAGGCCCAGGAGGGTAAATTCTAAAATAATGTTCCCAAGAGGATTCTGGACGCCTAACACTGCATCTGCTTCTAGGAAGAGATGGTCCCATAGTGTTGCTTGATACTGAACTTCAATTTATAATCAGCAGTTGTCCTGAGAGGGCTTCACATGCAGGAAAACACAACAAAGATTGATATATCTGGTCCGCTGGAGTAAACTCTTCTTATCTTCTATGGATGCATTATTTATATTATTAAATAAGAATTATAAAAGTGAATTTTATTATGATTCAATAAATGGTACTAAAAACATACAAGAAATTTCTCTTTAGCATTCAACATATAATTAAATATACTCATCTTAATATATTGTAAAATTATAAATTTTTGTTCTTTTTCACATTTGTTATCATTCCAGGCACATTTTTCTTTAGATTATATTTATGTTCTGACAACAGGCTCACAGGGAAAGTCTGTGAACTCAGTGCTAATATTGTTGGTAATCTTGTACCTCTTTTGTAAACTGCTTTGTGCATCTGGCTTTTAAGTTCAAATACTGAGTGAATATTTTGTACTATAAAAGGCATGGGATTCACCTAGCCCTGGCTGCTGGAAAGAAAAGCCATGACTTCAGCTACTCCTCCATTTGAGACCCTGGAACTTCCCCTGAATTCCCCGAGAAGACAAAGTTAGTGAGAAAAGGAAGAGCATGGGCCAAAGGGATTCTGGTTTAACCTGCTGGCATATGTTTACAGCCCTGGAGGACAGAACAGTAGGCTCAAAACTGATTGGACCCAAAGCCTTCCCAGCGCACATTCCTTTGATCGTGGCATTGGACAGAAGATGCACTGGGACTTATCCCAAGCCAACAGATGCTTGTGTGTCTCTGGATGGGGACTGAAGGCTAGAGCAGTAGTCCCAGTCCAATGACCACTGCCCTCAGAATTTCACAGCCCCCCCACCCTTGGAACATCCCTAAGGAATGCCTCCACCAACCCTCAGCAGCACCTCACTTGCTTGTCCTGCTAGTGACCTTGAGAGGACTCAGTATAGCAGTGAATTTAAAACCTAACTTTCTTTAATTTTTCTACAAAATCGAAGAGGAGAGAGCACTTCCAAGTTCATGTTACTGACCCAAACATTACCCTGATACCAAAATCAGACAAGAATACCAATAAAAAATAAAATTACAGGCCAATATCCTTGATAAACAAGATGCAAAAATCCTCAACAAACTATCCACACACCAAGTTAAGCAATACATGAAAAAAATCTGGCCCTATGCTAAGGAGGATTTATTACAGGGATGCAAAGTTGGAGCATTATCTGCAAGTAAATCAACATGATATAGGACATTAACAAAATGAAGGCTACAAATCATATCCTAACAATAGATGCAGTGAACACATTTTAAAAAATTTAGCATCCATTTATGATAAAATTTTCAGCAAAGTAGGTACAGATTGAATAAACCTTAACATAATAAAATTCATAAAAAGACCCAGATATTATCACAGTCAGTGTTGAGAAGCTGAAAGAATGATTACTGTCACCACTTTTATTCAATAACAGTATTGGGAGTCCTAGTCAGAGCAATTAGGCAAAAATTAAATACATACATACATACATACATAAATAAATAAATAAATAGGGAAGTAAATAGTCACTCAAACTGCACAAGAAGTAAAACTGTCACTATTTGTAGATAGTATATTAGCTATAGAAAACCTTAGACAATCAAAAAGAAAGCTATTGATTAATAAACCAATCAAGTAAAGTTCTGAGTACAGAATCAGTATACATAAACTAAACAATGAACTGCTTGAAAGAGAAATTCAGAAAACAATACCTATTGCAATTGCATCACAAGAATAAAAATATCTATGGATAAATTTAACTAAATTTACAGACTTTTGCACTGAAAAATTATAAACACTGATTGTTACCAAAATATGGGCTTGTTTGGCTGATGCTTACAGTCATTCCAAACACAGTGAAAATGGTGTTTGCAAAAGAGAATGAGCTTTACTGCAAAGGCAGCCATCATGGGGACAAAAACAGCAGGGTTCAGATTGATGTACCTGAATGGGGGATCAGGGGAGAATTTAAAGGACTGGGACCACAGGGGCAAAAAGGAAACTCCTGTTTGGCCAGTTTTATTGGCTTGCACACCTGTAGTCAATGGGCATCAGGACCAGATCCTTGTTATGGAGGGACCCCTTATTTTGAATGTGCTCTGAATCATTTTCTCCTTACAAGTTTGGTTGCTAATATTACAGGAATCTGTAGTTATTGGGAAGAGTCTGTGGTGATGTATACCCAGGCCAGAATGCCATTAATTGCTGTGTCTGCAAGAAAGCTTTACATTATTTTAAAACATCCTTATCAAGTGGGTGCACTATTGATTTTCTAATTTGTCTGTTAGTTTCATAACCTATGAGAAGTCTACAGTCTTTCAAAAACACATTAGAGCATAGTTTAAAGTAAGTTTTAAACAGTTTGACTATATTCACCATATTTAAGGCTAAAACAAGAAGCATGACTCCGTACTTAAATAAATTAATGATCTAGAGCCAGATTAGTGCCTGTTTCATGATGAAACAAATCGAGGAAGAGGTACCCCATTAATTAATGGAAAAGTATTATGTGCTCATAATTTGGAGATTAATATTGTTAAAATGTCTATATTGCCCAAAACAATCTACAGATTCAATGCAATCTCCATCACAATTCCAATGGTATTCTTCACAGAAATAGAATCAAAATTCTTAAATTTCTAAAATTCTAAAATTTCCATGAAACCACAAAAACCCCCTACTGACCAAAACTATCCTGAGAAAGAACAAATCTGGAGGCATCATGCTCCCTGATTTCAAACTATATGACAAAGCTATCGTAATCAAAATAATATAGTAGAGGCATTAAGCAAACATATAAATCAATGGAACAGAATAGAAAGTCTAGAAATAAATGCAGGCATATGCGGTCAGCTTATGGCATCAGGGCAAGAATATACTATGAGGAAAAGGAAGTCTCTTTATTTGTTAAAGGAAAGGTACAGGTAGGAATGAAGGCAAGTAGGCATGGACTGGCAGGAAGAAGAGTGAAGACAAAGAAACATCTTTATTTTATTTTTATTTAGTTGTTCACACTTGTTGTTTTCCCCTGGCCCAGAACTCCAACCTAGGGGTATGTGACTTGTCCTTTGGAGACAATTGACCTAACCACTGCTCCACCAGGGTGTATCAGTCTCTTTAACAAGGTATTGAGAAAACTGGCAGTCACTTGCAAAAAAAAATGAAATTGGACTTCTAACACCACTCACAGAAGGTAACTCAAGATTGATTAAAGACTTTGAATGTAAGACCTGAAACTATAAAACTCCTAGAAGAAATCATAGGCAGTAAACACCTTTATACCTATATTAATGATTTTTTGGATATACTAGAAAGGCAAAGACAGCAAGTGCAAAGTTAAACAAATAGGACTACATCAGATTGAACAGCCTATGCACAGTGAGAATATCATAAATGAAATGAAATGACAGCATAAATCAGATATTAATGACTATATAGTTACCATGTGCAATGTATAAAAAACTTACACAATTCAATAATGAAAAAAAGACAGGTGATTTCAATAGATATTTTTCAAAGGAAGCTTACAACTAGCTAACAGAATACATAAAAGGATGATCAATATCACTAATCATCAGGAAAATTCCAATTGCAACCATAATGAAAAATCACCTCCTTGAATGGCTATTATTAAAAGACAAGAAATAGTATGAGAATGTAGAATGTGAGCTGTGTAGAAAGGGAATGCTAACACAATGTTGGTGGGAAGGCAAGTTTGTGCAGTCATTATAGATAACAGTATGGAGGTTCTTCAAAAATTGAAGAGATACTATATGACCCAGTATTTTTGCTATGGTCATTCATCCAAAGAAAACGAAAACACTAATTTAAAAAGTTATAGGAATTCCTGTGTTTATTGGAGTATTATTTGTAATAACCAAAATATGGAAACAACCTATGGATGAATGGATTTTAAAAAGTGCATGAAAAATTAACTCAGAATGGATCAAAAACCTGGACATAAGAGCTGAAACCATAAAATACATGGAGGAAAATATAGGAAAAATTCCCCATGACATCAACCTCAAAGAAATCTTTAAAGAGGGAACACCTACAGCAAAGGAAACTAAAGTAAAACTTAAACACTTGGACTGTATCAAATTTAGGTTTCTGTAGAGTAAAAGCATGCAACACTAGAACAAAAATGTAACCCAGGTAATGGGAGAGATATTTGTATAACATAGATCAGATAAGAGCTTAATCTCCAAAGTACATAAAGAACTCATATACCTCCATAACAAAAAAGTAAATGATCCACTCAAAAATGAGCAGAACTAAATAGACATATATCTAAAGAACATACAGTTGCTCTATAGCCACATAAAATGTTCTGCATCATTCACCATCAAGAAACACAAATAAAAACCACAATGAGATATCACTTCACACCAGTGACAGATATTGGAGAGGGAGTGGAGAAAAAAGTATTCTCCTGCTCTGGGAGTATAAATTAGTTCAATCTTTAAAAAACAGTATGGAAATTCCTCAAAAAAATAAAAACAGAAATGTTATCCAGCAATCAAATCTAGGCTTATACCCAGAGAATACAAAAGCAGTAATCAGGAGAAATATTTGCACCCTTGTCTTCCTAGTAGCACAACTCACAAGACATGGAAACAACCTATATGCCTATTGACAGATAACTAGATAAAGAAACTGTGGCATATACCTTCACTGGAATTCTATGCAGCTATTAAAACATGAAATTGTGACTTTTCCAACAGCCTAGACAGAACTAGAGGGGACAGTGTTCAGAAAAAATAAACCAGAAAGAAAAAAGAGAAGTGCATGTTGTTTCACTTATTTGTGAAATATAAAGAAACAAAAGAAATGAGACAAAAAGTCACAACAAAATTCACAGGACACAGGACTGAGGTTACCAGGGCGGTGAGAGGAGGGAAGAGACAAGGGAATGAAGAAATTAATATGACGATCACTGGAACTCTGGTGTGTTGTGAAATGCACATGGACTGAGATGGAAATTTAGTAATCATATAGCAATAATATAGCAATATAAACTAAAGAAAAAATAAAAATTTTAAAAATAATACGTTGAATGCAAAAAGTGTGGATATATTTTATGTACATGTTTTATATATCATATATGCACATATATGTATATAAATACACTGGAATGTAACTTAGTGATGAAAAAGAATGGAATCATCATTTTTGACATAGATGGATCTTGAGAGTATTATGCTAAATGAGTTAAGTCAGAAACAAGTCATCCAGAGAATGACAAACACTATATGATTTCACCTATAGTTGAAATCTAAAAACCAACATAAAACAAAATAATGTTCAGGGACACAAAGAACAGATTGGTGGCTAGCTGAGATGAGAGAATATAAGGGTAGGGTAAAATGGGAGAAGGTGATCAATGGCACCTAATTTCAGTTATAAAATGAATAATACAGAAAGATTTAATGTAAAAATTAAGGACTAAAGGCAATAATACTCTGACAAATTTGAAAAAGGATAAGAAATATTGCAAATAGATATATTGTGGTGACGTGGTCACATTTTGCAATGTACATATATACATATATGTTAAGTTATGATGTTATACATTTGAAATGAACAAAATCTTATATGTCAGGTACACTTTAAATAAATAAACATTGTAGTAAACATGAACAAGTAGTTTTTGACTGGTAACCTGACATACCTGAAATTTAGAGCACATAAAAGATGGTCTGCTTTGATAATGCATATGGTAATTCACTTTGTGACTCACACATGGAAAGTTAGTATAAAAATTTTATTATGAATTGAATGTTGTCAGTTAGATAAAACCATCATTCAACATTCATGTGACAATAGGTCAATGCTCAGAACAAAGTAATTGCTGCTATACTGATATTTTGAGAGATAAAATCCATATAAAGCTTAGGCTTTGCTCTCAAGGATAAGTTCATTAGGTATTACAGGTAGGACAGTACAATCTCTGTGACATTGCAGTATTCAGAGAATGACAGGAAAGGTCTCTTTAGCTCATGAGAGAGTGCCAAGCTCTGCTGAGGCTCCCTGGATGACTTGGCCTAGGAGCAGGCCTTGCATGAATTAGAAAGAGGTGATTCCATAAAACTAGAAAATACATCCCATGGTCATGTCATGGAGTAATCCCTGCTGCATCTTGGGAGAGCTGTCTCTAGAGAACTCTGCTGGGAAGAGGGATTTCAACATCCACTGAGCTGAAGTCAAACTTTTCTAAGTAGTTTTAATTGGCTTGCAAAGAGTTAGCCCCCAATGGCTAGTTAGTGCTAGATGGAAGTTGCCTTTGGAGAAAAGGAGATGGTGCCTCCTCGAGCAGTCTCAGCTGCAAAGAGGAGGTTTCTGACACAGATCTGGTCTCTGCTAACTTAGGCGTTGAAGAGTAAATACCAAATATAGTCTTCATTTCCTGACTTCTTCTGTGAGAACTCTGCTAGACTGGCTTCTAAGAAAACAGCCACTAGCCTTGTTTGATGCTAAACTTTAATTTATGACCAGCTCATGTACATAGAGCACCTCATATGAAGAAACCACAGCAAAAGCTTTTACCTGGTTCCCTGGATAAGTTTCTTTCCCTGTCTCTCATTCAGTTTCCTTGTGTAGTTGGTACATGAGAAGTAATTCAGGGATTAAGTGCAGATGCAATATAAAAGTAATTTTCCCTCTGTGTCTGAACTCTGCAATAACTTCACAGACTTTTCTCTATCTTCCTCCTCCTTCTCTAACTTTGAATAAAAAGTTGAGGGAAAAATAAACCTATACTCCAAACCAACGCACTTTTGATTCAGCTCTGATGTTACTTTAAGGGCCCAGAATTCAGTGAAATTATGGGGTAACCTTGTCAGTACTCTAGTTCCCTAGATTTAACATTCCATTCCTCTGATATTTTTGTAGTAATGCTCAATTAACTGTTTCTCATTCGACTTCCCTACCACATCATCAATTATTTTTCAACATGATTATTGAAGAGAAACAATTCAGAAAAATGGAGCAAACTTATCACACATATATGTTCCTACTAGCACCAACATGCATTCTTCTGCAAGTTCATAATCTATTGTCCAAGAAACCCTATGTTGTGTTCTCCATACATGACTTTAGCAGAGGAGTTAAGTGAAATTCACCATCATTAGTGTCTTAAAAACTTGGAATGTCTTCCAGCAGGGAATGAATGAAGAAAGAGGAAGAAAATTAGGGCAGACAAAAAATGGAATATATAAATATGTTAGTTGATGAGAAATAAGTTGTAAAGATTCTTCAAGGCCCAATCAAGTTACGCATTGCATTTGAAGTCATTATTTGGATTTTTCTTGGCTTATTCAGTATTTTCTTTAAATATTTGCTGACAAGTACAACCAGTAATTTAAACTATGTGTAGGGTAGACATGAGTCGAGAGAGGCAGGAAGCATTCAGAGTCACTGTAAGTGTTGCTGTGGTCAAGATAAGAGCTGGTCAGTACCAAGCCAGGGAGGAACTGATGGTGAAGATACTGGGTTATGATCAGCTTTGAGAATGGAGGAGATTGAGAAAGGAGAAAGGTGAGAGGAAAGAAGGTCAGTGAAGAAACAGATATTGAAGACTGACCACAAGATATTTAAATGAAGGGTCTCTGGACAATTTATACTCCCAGTGCAGGAAGTGGGAACTAGCCTCGTAGATCCAGCTCTCAGGTGTAGAATAGAAGAGACTTGAATTATTGAATTCTTATTCCCATGGAGTATAGCAAACTCTGGTGTTTAAGTCAGATGTCTTGAGTTCCAAATTAATCCCATACTTATTTCAAGTTTTCCTGTCCTTGTGGTGCAATAGCAATTCTGAACACACCAGATAATGGAAATTCTGCTACTTTTTTCCCATTTAACATAAAGGATAATTAGAGTTCCATGAGGAAGTTTAACTACTGCCTAAAGTTTCCTGATACTCATTCCTGAAATCCATCCCTGGTACTCACAATGAGCATGAAAGCACAAAAAGTTAGACTGCTGGAAGAGGATAAAGAGTGATATAGGGTAGGGTACTGAGCTATGGAAAGTTATTCTGGAACCACCAGGGCAAAATAGAGTCATCCATTTTATAGATAGAAGATTAGTGATGTGATGCTTTATAAACACATACCAGTCTCATGTTTAAAAGAATGATTATGATTATATATTATTTAGAGAAATAATTAAGGGTGAGTTTTGCACCAGTCTGAAGTTCATATTGTCAAATGTTCTAAAGGTCTGTTTTCAAGAGTCCTTTCAAGCTCTAAAACTTTATAATTCTAGACTCTGAGAATTATTTTCCTTAGCGCTCCCTTCATGTCACGGTTTCTCAGGCTGTAGATAAAGGGATTTACCATGGGGGTCACCACTGTGAAGATGACAGTGGCCACTGTATCTTGTACTGAGTAGGAGGATGAAGGCCGCATATAGACCCCCAGAATTGCACCATAAAAGAGGGAGACCACAGTGAGATGGGATCCACATGTAGATAGAGCTTTCCTTATTCCCTGAGCAGATGGTAACTTCATTACATTAGAGAAGATATAAGCATATGAAATAATGATGCATGTAAACGGTGTCAGAAATATCAGTGAGCCCACAGTGAAAACCATCAGGAGATTGATAAAGGTATTAGAACAAGAGAGCTTTAGAATAGGATAAGGATCACAAAAAAAGTGATGCACAGCATTGTTGGAACAAAAGGTGAGTTGGACCATGAGAAGAGTGTGTAGGGCAGCATGTAGGTTTGTAATGACCCAAGATACAACCACCAGAAGGATACAGAGTTTGGACCTCATGATCATGGTGTAGTGGAGAGGGCAGCAGATGGCTACATAGCGGTCATAGGCCATCACACTCAGCAGAAATCCGTCCATGTTGGTAAAAGTGATGAAGAAGTAGATCTGGGTCATACATTCCCTGTAAGAGATAGACTTGCTTCCCAAAATGTAATTCACCAACATCTTGGGGATTGTAACTGATGAAGCACAGATGTCAACACAAGAGAGATTGGCCAAGAAGAAGTACATGGGCATATGAAGATGACGGTCACAACTAATGGCCAAGATGATGAGAAAGTTCCCAATGATGGTGATCAGATATATCCACAAAAACAGCCAGAAGAGTACCTCTTCCTGCTCTGACTGCCCAGAAAGTCCCAGGAGAAAGAATTCTGTGACAATGCTTTGATTGTCTCTGTCCATATCAACCTGGGAAAGAATATCATCACAGGGTAAGATAATATGCCAATATCTGAGCAATAATATTGAGTCATTTTATAAAAAAATATTTTGGTTAATATCAATGCAGTATAATTACCAGTAGGCATAGCTTTATTTATTAAAGGGATTTAGCATTTCTGTTTTTCCAGATATAAATCCATATATTTGCATCCATGTGAATATATCTGCTGTTGGTAGCCATGCCCTTCCTTACTTTCTGAGCATTTCTTACCTGGCTTCTATCAGATGCTTCAGGAAACCCCTGTTTCCATTGACTCCTTGCTTGATCCTAGATGGAAGTCCCAGGTAGGGCTGAGGCTAAAGAATGCTTTTATTACTAGAGGAGAACATTTAGTTAGAGATCTTGGCTCTGTGAGGTGTGACTTGAATGATTGGAGAAATAAATGCAAATGCTCCCTGAAGAGCAGATGTTTCATGGGGACCAGGGAACTAAGAGTTACAAAGTTTGGGTGTCCCTAGGGTGTATTCCCAATTGTTTTCATTAAAGGCACACTTCTTGAGATTTTATTGTTTATATTCTGTCTGAACACAGATTAGGAAAGAGAAATTCTTTTCTAGCAGAAAAACTTGTTGCACAGTTTGGGGAATTCAACACTCCATTTTTAACCTATTCTCTATGAGTGAAGTTAATGAGAAGAGGACAGAAGGAGCTATACTTTGAGAAGATAATGTGCTACACTTAGATGTTCTATATTGTAGCAGATAAAAAAATAAAACAACCACCACACATAAAAAGTCAAAAACTCTAGTAAATATGAGAAGATTTTACTAAATTGTATTTTAATGGAATACTTTATTATCTTTTAAAAATCATTCTAGTAATTTTAAATGATGATAACTAAAACATTAAATTTAAATTTAATTCACCTCTATATTCACAGTAGCACAATTCATAATAATCAGAACATGGAAACAACCTAAATGCCTGTCAACAGACCACTAAATAAAGAAGTTGTGATATATATATACTGAGTGGAATTCTATTCTATCTATATTAAATAGATGAAATTGTGCCCTTTGCAACAACCTGGATGCAACTGGTGGTGTTAATGCTAAGTGAAATCAACCAGAAATAAAAAAATAAGTACAGGATGGCTTCACTCATATGTGGAAACAAACAAAATGAGCAAACAAATCTCAACAAAATTCACAGGAAGCAAGACTGGGCTGGGAGGAGAGGACAAGGTGGCAGTAAAGGGCACCAGAACTCTAGTGATCAGTGTTGTGTGAAATGCACCAGAATGAGGTATGAATTTAATATCCAAGCAATGTAAACAAAAGAAATAATAATAAAATTAAATAAAAAATAATTATAATCAGATTTGAATTATCAAATAAAGACTATAATCTAAACATTTCAAACACATATATCTACAAATATACATACACAATTTAAGACACATATCTGTCCCATATATACCAAATATTTATCTCAACTATATATGTATGTCTTTCAATGTCAGAGAATATTAACTAATATTGACTATCTTATTAGTTGCAATAAAACCCTTAAAATATTCCTGAAATATAAATTTTATAGAACACATTCTCAGATATGATATAATAGAGTTAAAACTCAACAAATACAGGGTGTAGGTACAAAGAAGTCTGGGATCTAAAACATAAACAAGAGTAAGAGTGGGACAAGATGAGTCAGTGTTTGATCCCTGAGCATCAAGTGGCAGCCACTGAGACAGCAATCCAGACCTGGTGCCTACTTTCTGCACATTGACCCACTCTTGGCACCCATGGCCTGCACCCCTGGCCAAGCTGATTTGCCTGCCCACCACCACCCATGAACCTGGCTAGTCAGAGTTGGGAAGCCAGTGCTGGCCAACTGCTCTTATCCTACTTCAACCAGGAAAACATGTCTCTAGTTGTTGGTTGCAACTATGGTTTAAAATTTCTCTCTGTTTCTTCTGTGGATAAGCTGGAACAGATCTATGAATGCAATGAAAATGTGTGCATCATAGAACGATCTTAGTGGCTATTGTAAGCTTCTTTATTAGCTCCCATGAAACTAAAATTTTGCCACTTTAAGAAAAGGCACTGAGGCAGAGAGAACTCAAGATGGCTTTGACTAAAGTTGGTTCCTAATGTGCTTTGGGAAAAATTCAGGAGTTTTCCAGAGTTTGCACAAGTGGAGGAGTTTCTGAAGCTTCAGTGGTTCATCAGGGCACACATAGCATCAAAAGAGTATCGAGCAGAGCAGGGCTTTGAAGGTAGGTGAGAAAAGTGCGGGAGTTTTGCACAGAGGATACAGCAGCAGCCCCAGCCTCCTTTGTTGTCTGCCACGGGCACTTAGAGAAATGGCAGATGTGGCTGCTTTAGTTTCCAGGAGTGCAGATATGGACAAAGCTGGAAGTAGTAAGACCAGGTTAAGCTGAATGAGGGAGCAAAAAGAATTATTGACTGCATGAACTCTTGACTTGAATAATGTCCAGAAAGAGGTTTAGGGACAGCAAAACCAGGAACATAGAGACATCAGCACTCCTCCCATCCCACACCTTGGGACTCATACTTCAGTGACAGAACACTCTGGTGGTGCAATTTGTGGAGGGCAGGACTCAGTTCTGTAGCTTAGAGAGAGAGAATGGAAAGCCCAAGTGAAGGCAGCAAAAATTGGCCTCCTAATCCTAACCAATCAAGTGCCATCAGCAGAAACAAGTCCCTCGACCCAAACCAGGTTGCAATAGCAGACCACCTATGGACCTGGTATGCCCCTTCCCTATCCAGCAACCATCTTCATTCCCTGAGACAGCAAAAAACACACTATGGAAACCTAAAGGGTCAAAATTATATCATAAAATTTAGAGTGGAAGACAAAAAATTAGCAACTGATCAAAACGAACCCATAACATGGGGGGTGAAAAGACACACATATACACACACACACACATACACACATACTTTGAAACCTCAAGATATGGGAACAAAAAAATTGATA
Organism: Solenodon paradoxus; assembly: GCA_004363575.1. NCBI lineage: Eukaryota > Metazoa > Chordata > Mammalia > Eulipotyphla > Solenodontidae > Solenodon > Solenodon paradoxus. The sequence continues at coordinate 514,494 of RJWH01000756.1, read as the reverse complement.
GCTTACCAGATCAATTTAGAAGACACGGAAGATTGGTTCTTTTAATAGATAAAGAATTCAAAGATGCCGTCATAAATAAATTCAGAGAATTAAAAGACAAGCCAATGATCTCAAAAATATTATCAAGGCAAAGGCTGAAATTAATATTCTACAGGAAAAGTTAACAGAGATACAGAATGTAAAGGAGGTAATTAATGAAATTAAGAATAACGTAAAGGCTATGGGAACAGAATAAACTAAATGGAGTGTAGGATTAGTGATCAAGAGAATAATAATACAGAATGGAGCCTGGTGGAAGAAGAAAGAGAAATTAAGTACAAAAAATGAAGAAACTCTTAACTATCTGACACCATCGGCAAAGACAATATAAGAATATTGGGTTTTCCAGAAGATGAGGAGGAAAAGAAGGGAACAGAAAACATATTCAAAGAAATAATTTCTGAAAACTTCCCAAAACTAGAGTAGGGAATAAACATACAAGTCAATAGAGCCAACAGAACAAACAGGTAAATAAATGCAAATATATGTATATATATATATCCAACTTTATGCTGTTTTTCCTAGAATTCACCTAACATCTAGAAACAAGCAGAGATTTAAAGTGAATGGATGGAGAATGGTACTTCAAGTCAATGATGAATCTGAAAAAGCAGGAACTGCTAGACTCATCCTAAATAAAGCAGTCTTTCAACTAAAGAAGGTAACAAAAGAAAAAGAAAGTCATTATATAATGATAAAGTAATAAATACAACAGAAAGACACCAAAATGTATCAAGCAAATATTAATAGATCTAAATAGAAATATTGGCAGCAACACAATAATAGTAGGGGACTCTAATATTCTTTAATATTCTTTTTTCAGTAAAAGAAAGATCATCCCGACAGAGAATCAATAAAGAAACAAGATCTATAAACAATGAAATAGAAAAAATGAACTTAATAGAAGAGATGAACTTATAGAGTAATTCACCCTAAAACAATAGACACCACATTATTTTCAAGTGTTCATGCAACATTCTCAGGGATAGATCACATGCTGGGACACAGAATAAGTGTCAATAAATTTTCAAAGATTGAAATCATATCTAACATCTTTTCAAACCACAACAGCATCAAACTAGTAATCAAGCAAAAGTAGAAAAAGAGGAAAACTGCAAAAGAGTGGAGAATAAACAACATGTTACTACACAGTGATTAGGTAAAGGAAGAAATCAAAGATGAAATTTAAAAATACCTGGAGTCAAATGAAAATTAAGAATAATATGTCAGAATCTGTGGGATGTATCAAAAGGAGTAATAAGAGGGAAATTTATAGCAATGCAATCTTACCTCAGAAAAAAGAAGAATCAATACAAAAACCCAAAACTTCATCTAAAGGAACTAGAAAAAGAAGGAAAAAAGAAATCTAAACTCAATACAAGGAAGCAAATGATAAAGCTTAGGGTACAAATCAACAAAATAAACATCAAAAAGACTATCCAAAACTTCAATGGATCCAAAACTTGTATTTTTGAAAGAATAGACAGGAAACTAACTAGATTCACAAAAAAGAGAAGAGAGAAGACACAAATAAATTGAATCAGAATTAAAAGAGAAATAACCAAAACATATACAGTAGAAATACAGAGGATTATAAGAAAATATTGCATGTAAACTATATGGCAACAAATTGAATAAACTGGAAGAATTGGACACACTCCTGGAAACATAACAACATTCCAAAACTAAACCAAGAAGAACTAGAAATCATGAGCAGATCAGTCACAGGCAAGGTAATTGAAACAGTAATTAAAAATCTCCCTCAAAACAAAGGCCCTAGACCAGAGGGATTCACCAGTGAATTCTACAAAATTTTCAAGGAAGAATTAATATTAATTCTTCTTAAACTGTTCAAAAAATTGAAGAATAGGCCAAACTTCCAAGCACTTTCTATGATGCCAAAATTATGCTGATTCCAAAATTACAGACCAATATATTTGAAGAATATTTATGCAAAAAAAACTCAACAAAATACTAACAAACCAAATTAAATGAAATATTAAATAAATGATGATACAATTTTTTCAATGAAACAGAATTGCAATCCCAGAAACAAACCCACACATACGTGGGCATTTAATTTTTGACAAAGGAGCTTAAAACTTATACTAGAGCAAGGGTAGTCTCTTTAATAAATGATACTGGAAGACCTGAATAACCATATGAGCTACATGCAAATGGTTGGAGATAGACCACTACCCAACACCATACACAAAATTAACTCAAAATGAATTAAAGACTTAGATGTAAGGCCAGAAAACATAAAACACACAGAAAAATGTAGGCAAAACATACTGGACATTGACCTAAGAAATATCTTTGGGGACGTGACTCCAATAACAAGGGAAATAAAATCCAAAATAAAATAAATAGGATTATATCAAAATAAAAATCTTCTGCACAGTAAAAGAAACTCATATCAAAACAAAAATACATCCAACTGAATGGGAGAAGATATTTGCCCCTCACATCTCTGACAACGGGGTAATATCCAAAATATGCAAAGAACTCATAAAATTGAACAACAAAAAAACAATCCAATTAAAAAGGAGCAGATGACCTGTATAAGCACTTCTCCAAGGATGACATACAAATGACCAACAGGTGCATGAAAAGATGTTCAAATTCTCTTGTCATTAGGGAAATGGATGTCAAAAAAGTATTGAGATATCACCTTATACCTGTGAACATGGCCATCATCCAAAGAAAAGAAGGAAAAGAAACAAGTGCTGGAGAGGATGTGGCGAAAAGAAAATTCTTGTATACTGCTATGGGAGCATAAAATGATGTGACCATTTTGGAAAGTAGTATGGAGATCCCTCAATGAATTGAGAATGGAAATTCCATATAATCCAGTTATTCTTTTGAGAGGGTCCAGAAGCCCTATCTGATTTTTGTCTCAAGGAAATATGGTCAGCCTCTGCTATGAACTTTGACTGGGTAGGGGGAAAAGATGGCAGAGACTTACAAGAGACAAAAATATTATAGTTATAGTATAATTGCATACTGTTGAGAAATATATTGTTTCACTTCAGTGGCTTTCAATCTTGCTTGTGAATTTTAACTCTTTGTTTTCACCAAAATTAACTATTTGCTGAAGCCCTTCAAACCTCTTTGGATGCATGAGTTTGGAAGGTGTCATGGGTAAGTTTTGATTGCAAAAATCTCTGGAAGAGCTGGTTAGGGCAGCAACAGGAAGTGATAAAGGTAAATGTCCTGAATGTCTGTCTCAAATCTCTGGCTATCAGTCCTGGATCCCTAGGGACATGGAATTCACAGTGATGTGAGAGGACACAGCGTCTGAGCTCTGAACAAGAGGAGTAAGGAGAGCCAGATTCATCTCTGGAACAGTGTGTGGACAGAAACCCACATGAGTGACCAGGGCAGGTGTGAGGCTCCCAACAACCAAAGACAGAACTGCATTTCCAGTTCTGTTTTAAAATGTTTTTTTGGTGCTTGCTTGCTGACCTCTACATGTGGGTGATTGGGGAATTGGGCCTCCTCTGCTGGGTCTTTCATGTTGGAAGCCAGTGGTTTTAATTTTCTGCAGAATCAGTGGTCCTAGAATGTGTGGGCCCTCTTCCCTTGTTCAGCCTCCATTTCCTCACTTCAGGAAGGGTCGTTAGAAAAGGGAGCCTCTAATGTTCAGGCTGGACTGGCCAAGCAGAGGAGAGCCCTGAGAGCCCCTTCATGCTGGGTCTGACTTACTGGTGTTCCTGGAGCAGGAAGCAGTGTATTGATTGAAGAAACATAAGCTAGGCGTGTTTGCCAAGCACGTCCTAAGGGATAACCTCCATCTCAGCCTGGTCACTGAAACCTGGTCACAGAGACCTCCTCTGTGCTGGAGGCAGCAGGTGTCAGGAGGCCAGGTACATCTGGTAGGCAATATACTAAACCCAACATGTCACTAACTCATAGAGCTCCCAACTATATTTCAATGTTAACGTTTTAGGTCGTATTTTCCGAAACTTCAGAGAAGATGCAGAAGGGGAGTACAAAACCAGAAACTCACTGAATGAACTTATGTGAATCAGAATCAAATCTTTTTTTTAATTTTTAAACCCAAGAAGCAAGAGCTGGATTGAACTTGGGTTAAGAAGGACTGAATTCAGGCCTGTTGATCTGTGCAAATCATCTGAGTGCTGATTTACTGGATTGGACCCCTACTTCACAGAGTGGATACAGGGGAACATGAGCTATGCTTAGGCACTTCTCATGTCTGACCTGAGGACATCCAGTAAACATAGAAACAAAACTGATCTTTCAGAGTTAAACTTATTTTACTTAATTCTGGTTCCTGAAGACAGTTGGACAGGTGAGCTGAGTATCATCAACATCTGACTGTGCATGTGGCTCTTCCTGAGTTCCTACTGCAGCAGCCTGGGTGGCCAATGGTGTTGGGAGACTTCCTGGTCTCAGCTGCTGTCACCCACATGCAGGGACCCTAGTCCTAAAACTTCATTCCAGAACAAATCCAGCAGAGCCAACTCCTACTTCCTGGGTCTCCCCTGCAGAGCCTGGCCCACCCGTAAGGTGTTCCCAAGTCCTTTCTACTCTCACAGCACAGTGTGGGGTAGAGAAAGAATCTTCTTGTATCAGACAAGAGTAAAAGTACTGAGGTCACAGTCTACTGAAGGAGAGTGGGACAAGCAGGTGCAGACTTGCCTTTGTTCATTGCTACTGTGGTAGTGATTCTACAGGGGCATCAACAAGAGCCTGTTTGTGCCCTAAATCTCTGCAGGTCCTATCTTGTATGGAGAGAATGAAGGAATCCCTTGTTTACAATGTACATGTGGCACTGTAACTAGCAAGCTCAAAATTCAAATACACTATTTTACAAATGTGCTTGCTCATTCTTAAACCTATGATGGCTAAGTTGGGAAGATGTTTTTCATTCTGCCATGTCAGAAACGTCACACCATTGCTGTTGTGTTTGGAGGGAGAGCTTTGCATAGAATCCTCTTGTGAGAGACTAACTTCTGAAAGAAAATATTCAGTGATCCACATTGCGGGGGTCCATACTGAACCTTCTCATTCTGTGGATTTTGTGAAGCACAAAAAAAAAAAAAATGAAATTTGAGCTATGACCAGCCCTTATTCTTTCCTGGTGTCTGATCAGGATAGTCTTTAACTTGAAAAATCCTTTTTATTAAAGCTAAGAAATAAAAAATGAAACAAATATATGAAGAAAATGGAATTTCTTCTGCTAATTTTCAAAATGACAGACTTTCTATAGTCAAAATACCTTGTGAAAAGCACTATAGTCAAAAGCACTGCTTTATGAAACCTAAAAAATGCGTGCAACATTGTAACCATCATCACGATCAAGATATCAAACATTTCAATCCCTCTTCTCCCCAAAAATATTCCCCCATACCTGTTCCCAGTTAACCCAACAAAAATTCCACTCCTAAACATTCATTAATATTTGAGTATCAATAGTGTGTTCATTTTTGTTATTAAATAAGTTTCAGTTGTTTTTATATACTAGCATTTGTTAATCCATTCAGCAGTTCTTTAACATATGCACTGTTCCTGGTTTGATGGCTAATGAGTAAATCTACTACAACCATTTGTAATAGTTTTTGTAACTTTTTATTTAATTGGATAAATTAATTTTTATTTGACTTGGATAGACTTCTAAGAGTGAGATTGCTAGGTCATATGAGTGTTACTTGTCACATAAGTATTAAGGACAGAATTTTGTCCCCTAAATTCATGTTACAATCCTAACACCCAGTAAGGTTGTATTTGAAGGTGGGCCCCTTAAGAAGCACTTATTTTTGAATATGGTAATAATTGTGACTGTACAGAATTAGTATCCTGAGAAGAAGAGACCCAGTAAACTTTTTCCCATCCTCTGCACACATGCAACAGGAAAGGCTATATGAGGAAGTGGCCTTTGCAAGCCACGAAGGGAGACATCTATGGAAACTGAATGGCTGGAGAACTGTTCGAGAACGTCTGACCTCTTGAAAATAGAAATTTCTGTGGGGTAAACCAGCTAGACTATGTTATTTTGTCATGGTTATACAAACCGACTAGTATGTTCTTCACAGTAGGTTGCACCATTTTGTATTCTCATCAGCGATATATGAGGATTCCTTTTGCTCTGCTCATTCATGGTATATTCAAAATATTTGTTAGTCTTTCTAATAGGTATGATTAAAGACTGGGTTGAAATTATTGTGACCTTATTTCATTGTAGTGTTTATATTCATTTCTGAAGATTAATGAAGTAGGACATCTTTCCATGTACTTAATTACCACACACATATCTTCTTTGGTAAAGTGCATAAACAAATCTTTTACCTATTTTTAAAATAGATTTCTTGGTTTTTTATTTTCAAATTTTGAGAATTTTTCACATATTGGTTACTAAAATTTTTCAGATATAGCTTTGTAAATATTCTCCTCATTTGTGGCTTATCATTTTATTTCTTAATAGCTTCTTCAAAAAGCAAATATTAGTGATTTTGCTGAAATACAATTTACAATTTCAACAAATATTATGGATCATGTTTTTGTTGTTTTGTCTATAAAATCTTTGTCTAAGTCAAGACAACAAATATTCATTCCTATATTTTCTCCTGGAAATTAATAACTTTAAGTTTTATATTTGTGTTTAGGATCTGATTTGAGTTCATTTTGTTTATCAGAGGAGGTAAGGATCTGTTGAATGTTTTTTAAATTTTGCTATGAAATTACAGTATTACTACTGTTTTAAAGATTATCTTTCTCTCATAGAATTACTTTGGCAGCTTTGTCAATTCAACATATGTGAGGAGGTCTATTTCTAACTCCATTATGTTGATCTAGGTGTGTATGCTTCGGTCAAAACTGTTTAACTTTAGAGAAAGTCTTGAAAGAAGATAGTACAAATTCCTCAACTTTATTTTCTCAGCATTGGTTATTCCAGTTTACTTGCCTGCTGAGATTTCTTTCCAAGAGAACAGGGAAGAAGGAAGGAGGCCACGAAAGATTAAGAAAAACTAGAGACTAAGACAGAGTGAAAGTGGGGTCAGGGGGTGAGTAGCCCTCTAGGGACTGTCACACCGAGCATCTGACTCCTTGTGTATTTATTGTCGTTACACAAGCGAGTTATTTTTCAAAAAAGCACAAGATATAAATCATCCATATTTGCAACCATTGTTCACGTAACTGAAGTCACACACAAAATACTATGCGCACAGTTACACAATGGCTTAGCTAACTAGCTAACTTTTAACTTCTTGTTAAGTTTAGGCAGAACAAAGTCTTCTTGCTTCCTTTCTTGCTGGTGGGTACCTGGCATTCCAGGAGCAGGGTTTGTTCCTCTGCCAAAGCTTTGATTTATCTAAACTAAGCTTTTCCCCTATTATTCCCCACACTTGCCTTTCCTTATAAGTTTTAGAATTAGTTTGTCAATTTATGAAAAAAAATACATCTGTGTTTTTATTTGATTTATGATGAATATGTAGGTTATTTTGAGAACAGGAGATATCTTACAAATATTGAGTCTTCCAATGTGTGACCCCTGTATATTTGTCCATTGATTTTTATCTTCTTTGATTTCATTCAAAAATTTCAGCACACACATTTTTATAATTCTTATTTTATTATTTTATTCTTTTGTAAATATCACACTTAAAAATTACTGATTTCAAATTATTCATTGCTAGAACATAGAAATATGTTTTTTTTTATATTTTACTTCTTTAATTCACAATGCTACATTCCATCTAGGATATTGAAATTGCATCTTAGTATATATTTCACACCACACCTACTAGTTGAGTTCCATTGCTCCTACCACCACCTTTTCCCCTCATCTGCCCCACCACCACCATAACCAATCCTGTTAATTTTGTTGGAATTTGTATGTTCCTTTGTTTCATTTCATTATATTCTACACATGAATGAGATCATCCTATATTTCTCTTTTTCTGACTTATTTCACTCAACATGATCCCCTACAGTTCCAACCAGATTGTAACCAAGGGCACAATTTCTTTTTTTTTTAAACAACAGCATAGAATTTCATTCTGTATATGTACCATAGCTTCTTTATCCAGTCATCTGTTGACAGCATTTAGGTTGTTTCCACGTCTTAACTATGGTGACTTTTGCTGCAAGAGTCCATTTCACGAGCTCCAGCACATATAGTTCACAGCTGGCCCAGACACCACAGGCACCTGTGTGCCCCTCCCTGTCACCTTAAGGGAAGGGCCCGAGTACTGATGCATATATTCTACAGCCTGTGCATACTCCATGGCCGGCCCAGGTACTGAAGACTCCTGTGTACCACTCCCCAATGCCTGAGGGAAATGAGCTCCAGCCTGAGTGCACTCCATAGCTGGCCAAGTCACCATAGGTGCATGTGCACACCTTCCCCCATTGGAGGGGAAAGTCCACTCCCCAAGCACTGACATAACACACTAACCAGCCAGCCCAGAGACCACAGGCTTGTGTGTACCATTCACCCATCCACCTCTGGCAGGGCAGAGAATATGCTCCCTAAGACCAGACATGCTCATGCTTGTGTGGATTTGTGCACTCCTCAGCCAGCCTGGACACCACAGGCAGGAGACCACAGGCATGTGTGCACCTCTTCCAACCTGTTGAAAAAGTGAGCGCTCCATGCCCCTCAACATGCTCATAGCACAACCTTCCCAGAATTATAGGCACATACACGGCCATCTGCTCACCTGAGGAGCAGAAAGTACACTCCCCCAACCCAGCCCAAAGCAGGAAGAAACTAAGTAAAAGAAAAGTCACAGTACTTAATTCAAGATAGAAAGAAAGCTATGCCAAAACCAAAGTTACCAAAGAAAACACAAACGGACCCAAAAGAGGAAGGGGCCAAGAGATCAGCAGAGAACTCCATGAATATGAACTGGTACAACCTAACAAATAAAGAGTTCAAAAAATAGTTGTAAAAAAGGTGAATGAGATTCAAGAGGCACACACAACTACCCAAGGAATTAGAAGACCTTAGAAGGGATCATAGGGAACATGTCACCAAATATATTGAGGACATTAAGAAAACCTTCATAGAAATGCTAGAAATGAAAGTTACAGTCAATTAATTAAAGGTAGACACGGAAAGATCCATAAATAGACTCAATCACACAGAGGAATGAATAAAAGAAATTGAAGCGGTGACCTTCACAGAAGAGAAAGAACATTGAAGGAAAGTGAAAAACATTAGACACCGCTGAGAAGAATAAATATAATGATCACAGGCACCCCTTAAAGAAAGAAGAGGGAGAAAAGAGCAGAGAAACCTATTTAAAGAAGAAATAAGAGAGTCTCACATCTGTCACAAAGAGTAGCCATGGAAGTTCAAGAAGCAGAGAGAACACCAAAATATATAAAAATAAACAGAGCTACACAAAGAACATCATAAAATTTAGCAAAAGTCAATGACAGAGTAAAACTATTCAAAGCTGCTAGAGAAAAGAAAAGCAAAATCTACAAAAGCATGCCCATCAGGATAACATCAGACTTCTCAACAGAAAGCCTACCGACTGGAAAAGGGTGTAATGATGTCTTCAAAATACTAAAAGACAAAAACAACCAGCCGAGAATACTGTGCAAAATTATGATTTAAATACAAAGGAGAAATAAGTCTTCAGTATCAAAAAAGGGGTCCTACAACATGAAAAACAAAAACAAAAATTCACAAACTTCAAGAATGGTAACAAAGAGGAAAGCAAAAACACAGCAAAGATGAGACCAATAGGAGTAAACAACAACCAAAAAAAAAAAATAAAACCACCAAAGGGGAAAAGAAAAACAGGTATCCTATACAAATATATGTTTGACATGGCATCAGCTCTTAAAAGAGAATCGTAGAGCAGGACAGTTAGCATTAATCCACAGGACAGTCACAAAATGAAAATCTAAAGAGAACACATAGCTGGGAAGCAGACAAACCAACAGAGCAGACACTGTATACCATCCAAAGGAAAAAGTGAACCTGAGCAAACAGGAAATGAAGCAACAGACAGAGAAAACAAAGGCTCAAATGACAGAAATAAAATCTTGCATTTCAGTCATCACCCTAAATATGAATGGACTGAATTCACCAGTCAGGAGACACAGATTGGGAAAGGCAATTACCTGGGAAGAAAGGGAGCTAATGAAAATAGATCGAGTTTAGAGATGTTATGGTAAAGAGAAAGATGAATGATGAGAAATTTAAAATAGAATTTATCAAATATCACTCCATTAGATACAGAAAGCTAAAATAGGTCAATTTCTTTAAAATATATACATACGTTTCTATTTTATTTGCAATATATACTAAATTTTTCAATTTACTGCTTAAAAGAAAAATTATTAGTCCTACACAACTTTGTCAATTGGATAAGTAAAATGCAGTCATCTTGAAGGAAAATTGAATCAAATTTGAGACAGTAATAGTAGAGAGAATATATTTATATATTTTCTTTGTTTTTTGTTTTTTGGTTTTGACTAAGCAAAAGTTCTCCCCAAAAAGGCAAGGCACAAGTGTAGAAGGGATATGGAAGAGGTAAATATATTGAACCATGTTATAAATTCTTAAGATTAACTAGCAGTAAAAATAGGATCCATTTAGGGGGTTGATATCAGTAAGGCCATAAGTATACATAGAAATAAATCATAGGATAAAATTAAAGGTATATTTAAACTAGAAGTCCCTCTGTTACACTAGCCACACTATACAGACTCAAAAGATGCATGTGGGAAGTGGCTAACATACTGAAGAAAATTGCATGTTCTTTTGTACACTGGCATCTTTTGAGATGTAGTAGTATGTACCCTGTAGCAAAGCTACTCAGGGCAGAAACTAGAAATTTGGATTTATTTAGTAATTTTCTTCTGTATGATAGCCTTTCAATTATAGGATTCATAATGGAAATGAAATAATTGGAGTATTCACATCCTTCTTCCAAACTGTGAGAGATTCAACAATAGGGTTAGAGATTAATTCTTACTGTCTAATTCTAGTTTCATAAAATATTTGTGATCTATTTTAGGTAGAGAGTGTGTGTCTGTGTGTGTCTGTGTGATACCACATATAGTATGGTGGCAGTTTGTCACATGTGCCATATAATGCTAACTCTAGTCTATGCTATCAAATAGGTATATACAGGGATCTAGAATCAAAGGGCATTAGAGCTGGACAGATGTTTTGAAAGTATCTTGTTCAAATTTGTACATATGTGCACACTAGTTTATACATAAAACTTTATGCTATAAATATAATACAAAGGTAAAACAGATAAATATGTGAATATTGATACAAAAATGAAATATATTTACATATAATTTATTTTTCTAAATAAACAAGCATCATTTAGGATCCAGTTTACAGTTGAATATGTGAGCAATGAAATTGTATTTCATTACTCACTAAGATGAAGTAAAATTTTTGCTCCCTATATTATTTTGTTTTGTTTCCAAAGGACTGCCTCCAAACACCATTATTTCAGGATGAAAATGTACTGTGGGAAAGGAGAGTTACTTCCTGGGGGAGTCCTAACTGAAGGAGAGAAGATCTCCATGGAACTCTGGAATATAGCAATTGGTACACATTCTATCGCCTTCCTTACATAGCTGGTCTATGCTCATTTTCTCATAAAGTGCTGGAAAAGGAATGAGAGGTAGTTCTCAGGAGTAGGCAGCCTAACATCTGAGGTCACATAAAAGCAATCAGCACATAAATTCTCATACCAAGTTAGTAATGGAGGCAAGACAAGGCCTTTTGTTTTTATACTCACTCCATGCTGCCAAGTGTTTGGGGTTTTGCTTCTTATTTCCAGCAGATATTGTTTGGTAGGTGAAAACTTGTACTCAGAGAATAATTCCAGGTAGACTGTGCACAGAGAATTATTGTCCTCTCAACTGTATATTTTTTGGGAAATATACAATCACCCCTTCATCTCCATTCTTTTAAAATCCAAGGAAGAAAATGAATAAATCCTATAGCCTGAAAAGTGGCCTTTTCCATTAAACTCTGTCACCACTCTGGATGTCAGACTCGGTCAGATGGTACTGTGAAATCTTTTTGAATCCTGAAGTAACCTAGTTGGTGTCGATTCCACTAATTTTCAATTGCACCACTATGGTTTTTGGTATCTAGGAATGTTTATTTCTTAATTTCTTAGTTAGCTTTGCTTATCGCATCTTCTTTGATTCTTTAATTCAAATTTATTGAGGATTAGCTAAAACTCCAGGGAGAATTTCAAGAGCTAAACCAATGAATTAAAATATGATACTTGAATAAAATATGTGTAGATATATTTACTGCAAGAAGAATATGACACCAAAAATTAATCATAACCTTAAATAACAGCACCTAGTTTTTGTTATTAAATACCAAACTACATCTAAAATAAAACTAACAATACAGAAGAACATATCGATCAGGTTATCTCAAGTTTCCATTTATACCAGGGCACTATCCCAGGGGATTCACATACTTCAATTTGAGAAAAATGATGTTGAGTGCTTGATGCATGTCAGTTAAGTATAATTAGAAAATGGGTTGAGGGAAATGCAGAATTATGGGAGTTTTGAAAAATCAAGGTCTTTCAGCAATGAATGGAGGAAGGGGCAAGACACTAACAGGTATATTAGAAAGTAAGGAAGCAGAAGAAAATTAGGATAGCTCAACCACAAATGATCAATGGAAAAAGAAAGACAAAGCTGTGCAGCTTGAGGCTAAATCATGTTAGGCATTGAATATGAAGGTAAGAATATATGTACTTATTCTGATAGTGAAAGCCTCTTTGGTATTATATATATATGTATATAGATAGATAGATAGATAGATAGATAGATAGATAGATAGATAGATAGATATTCTGCTAAGATGCATATGTATAGGGAGAGGCAGGAGACAGTAACAGCCACGATGAGGTTATTGCTGTCATAAAGGTAAGAGTGGCTCAATGTTGAGATCAAGTGAAAAGATAGTGAGTACATAAGTATCCATTAGTCATGTGAGTGGAGGAGATTGAGAAAGCAGAGGCAAGAAGACTGTTATTGAAGACCAACCACTGGCAATTTAGGTGAGTGCCCTTTGGATACCAGAAAAGATGACTTGGCAACTAGCCTTGTGCATGGAAGGACTGACTGCAAAAGTTGTGGGGAAGAGGTGTGAAGAAATTTTTTGCAGTGGTGCAATCATTTACTACCTTGATTGTTGTTGTAGTACAACTGTATGTATTTGACAAACTCATATAAATGTGCAACAGCAGAATAAATTTATTCACATGTAAATGCTACTTCAATTTAAAAATACTTACTTTTAAAATTCTAATAAATGAAAAGCAAGAAGGAAGCATCTATATTAAGAAAATTACCAATTTCTGTAATGTGTGCTAAAGAAAATTTAAATAAATAAAATGGCGCTCAGCATGATGTACTTGGATTGAAAGCCTTAACATAATAAAGGTATCAAATAAAAGGGCTTGGACTCATGAAATGGAAAAAAATCTAAAGACTGGAAATCAGAATTTCTGAGTTCTTTTATGTATATTTCCAAATCCCTAAGTATTAAGGGGTATTAAACCTATCATCTTCAATGAGAATATCTTCTTCACTTGAAAATTAGCAGGATTTCCATGCAGAATTCCACTGTCCAAAACTTCTCAAATTTGTGCTGAGTAGCAAGTAAAAATGGTATATGAATGTGGGTTCTGAGAAGTGAGAAGTGAGCAGAGGGACTTGAGTATATCAAGGAAGAAGAAATATCTATCTCAGAAATAAACAATGCACTGTGCTTTCACTTGAGATGGAGTAAGCATACTTCACTATGTTTTTTCCATAGAATGCAACTAAAAGCTTAGCCAGAAGGCAAGGAACAGCTAATTGAGGACTACGAAAAATATTTGATAGAGGGCAGATTGGAGCAGGAAATCAGAACTCATGGTATGACTAATATACCTGTTAGTGTCTTGCCCCTTCTTCCTCCCAAATTTTCTGTGCTGGACTCAGTGCATCATGAATCCTTGAAATCTGCTCCCAGAACCAAGAGAGAACTACAGTGAAGTCATTTTATTCAGTTGAAGTGAGGAAGGAGGTCCATATGGAATTCGGACAGCAACAGGAGAAGGGGAAATTCCCTTTTTGGCTTTGTTTTATGATTTTCTTTCTCTCTTAATGTAGCCCCAAGGTGACTCTTAGGAGCAAAGTTAAAATCCCATGGTTTTTGAGTAGCAGCTAGATTGTCATGGCAGTGCCCTTTAGTAGAAACCTAAAGCTCAAAAACAAGGAACAGTTTTTTCTAACTAGGGCAAGCTGCAGTCAGCAGAACCTGGGTGGATTGTTTTTTCCCCCATCTATCTTCACATTACCAGGCATTAGAGATAAATCCAGTTTCAGAAATGTCATGGTAGAGCTGGGAGAATAAAACTCCAGTTATCTAGTGGGAGGTCCAAGAGGTGGGCTCCTGGGAGTCAGAGAAATTTGGGGAGATTGAGAAGGAAAGGTGACTTGAGAACAGGATCTACGTAGATATCAACTCCGGGGACCAATTCCACACTACAACTGCATTTGATAGTCTCTTAGAAATGAGCCACGGAATAGAATCCTGATCAGATTACAGACAGGGAACAGGGTATTATACCCATGTCACATCCAAACTGTTCTGCAAAGATTTTGAAAATGAACCTGACATGGAAAATATAGCCTATGAAAGACAGGTTGAATGTGTAGCACATTTTCTCTTGAGAAAGGAAATATGATTTCCAAGCCCTTTCAGATTTAAAGCTTTCTAATTTGAGGATCTAACAAAACTAGCCTCCCAATTATTAGTTTCCTTATGGCTCCTTTCATGTCGCGATTTCTCAGACTATAGATGAAGGGATTGACCAGAGGAGTCACCACTGTGAAGATGACAGTGGCCACTGTATCTTGTACTGAGTAGGAGGATGAAGGCCGCATATAGACCCCTAGAATTGCACCATAAAAGAGGGAGACCACAGTGAGATGGGATCCGCATGTGGACAGGGCTTTTCTTATTCCCTGAGCAGATGGTAACTTCAGTACATTAGAGAAGATGAAAATATATGAAATTATGATGCATGTAAATGGTGTAATAGATGTCAGTCCACCAACAGTGAACGCCATCAGGAGATTGATAAAGGTGTTAGAACAAGAGAGCTTTAGAACAGAATAAGGATCACAAAAAAAGTGGTGCAGAGAATTGTGTGAACAAAATGTGAGTTGGACCATGAGAAGAGTGTGTAGAAGGGCGTGCAGATTTGTAATGATCCAAGATACAACCACTAGAAGGATACAGAGTTTGGGCCTCATGATCATGGTGTAGTGGAGCGGGCAACAGATGGCTGTATAACGGTCATAGGCCATCACACTCAGCAGAAACCCATCCATGTTGATGAAAGTAATGAAGAAGTAGATCTGGGTAATACATTCTATGTAGGATATAGTTTTGCTTCCCAGTATATGATTTACCAGCATCTTAGGGATTGTGACTGATATAAAGCAGATATCAACACAAGAGAGGTTGGTCAAAAAGAAGTACATGGGCTTATGGAGATGATTATTACAGCTGATGGCCAAGATGATGAGAAAGTTCCCAACAATGGTGATCATGTACATCCACAAGAACAGCCCAAAGAGAACATCTTCCTCCTCTGACTCCCCAGAGAGTCCCAGGAGAAGGAATTCTGTGACACTAGTCTGGTTGTCTCTGTCCATTTCTGCAGGGTTGAAAATCATCACAAGGTAAGGTCATATGCCAACATCTGAGCAAATTGTACATTGTGGAGCAGTTTACTCATTCTCTGAAAACTAAACAATAATTTCATCCAGACATTTGACAGAAAAAAACTCATTAATTTAACAGTGTATACCTAGCAGTAGCTAGAGTTTATTCTATTCCAATTACTGTGGAACAAATAGATTATTTTCATATAGAATATCTAACTTTCGAAGATATCACGTCAAACCAGATGAAATACTTTCTCTTTTATATTTGATTGCCACTTATTAATAGTCTAACCATGTGTCAGACTTTGGGCTAATTTTATTTTTGGCACAGACGTTTTCTCAGAACATGGAAAATTTGTGGATTTTGAAAGATCTGCTTGGTGATTTGTTCTCTCATTTTAGCTGCCATTACAATGACACAGCTTTTTGTTCAGCTGACCTGAGCATGCTGTTTAGTTTGCTGTGTGTAGCATTCTTTTGCTTTCCTGGAGTCAGAAAAAGAAAGGAAGTCAGTTATAACAACTGGATTATTTGCTGTTGGACAAAAGGGATTTACTGGAAAGAATAGATCCATGTGCTCCATCCAACTGATAATCCCAGGTTAATAAATCACTATATGCAGTGAGGTTAGGTAAAGCATTGTAAATATAACATCTGTGGAAGAGTTTACTTAATAAATTAGAGGAGATATGAGGTTAAAGGCCTGAGGAAAAGGGAAGACAAAGAGGCGGTGTGAAGTGTTTTGACTGGCTAGCAGGATAATGTAGGCACTTCCAGGAGATTGGTTGTTGGACTTGCACACTGTGCACACACTGAGGTGCCTGTCACTGTGAGAGTTAAAGTAGTAAAATTAAAGTGTAAGTGATGAGTTTTAAAGTAATTTTTTATCTGAATTTTCTCTCAGAACAATGACAGGTAAAGCAGTACCACCTAGGTACAAATGAAAGAACACATTCATCTGGATCACAGAAATTAAAAGTGAGGGAGCTATGTCATCAAGACAAGCAGGAGAGTACCTTGACTGGCTGATATGAATATTCTGGTCTTAAAAACAGGAAGTGTCCCACAGTGGATACATAAGAAAAGACACAAGAAGGATAACAGGATATCAAGAGGGATTTTTCTTACAGTCTTTAAAATGCTACAAAGGCAAATACCAAGGACAACTTAAGGAGAAAGTGTTCCACACTCCTTTGTTAAGGGTCTGTATCAAGAGAACAGCCTGCGATGGGAGAGTTGTTTACTGGAAAAAAATATTACTTCATGGTTTATCCCCTAAATTGAGATTCCCCAGAAACCTGCTACATATTTGTAATGCATTTAATTTATCTTATTTGCGGTATTGAATTGGCTGCCTTTCTAGTACTGAATAATAATCTTCCTCTGAGGCTCCTCTATTAAGTGGTCACAGACCACAGTGGATTAATTTAGGCAAGTAATTGTGAAAAAATGAAAATGAGGGTAAAAATGGAGTGTCTCAAATGTCTAACAGTAGAATCTCTATTATAGGAAAAGAGGTTGGCTTCTGAGATTCCGGCCAGAACTTTTAGGAGGCTGATTCTGGAATTATTACTTAGTTATCACCTTCCTTTCCACTGCTTACTTTTCTATTTCCATCTTAGAAACATACTTCCTCTGTTCTGCAGTGGTTAGTACATCCTAAAAGAGAAAAGGCATGTTAAACCAAGTGATATTCTAGTTTAAAATTGGCTATATGCAGAAAGATTTAGTGTGTCTGTTTTTCAAAATGTAAATAATCTGTTTATATCCACATGGTACTATTGTTGGAAGTAATCATGGCCTCACCTGCTTTTCCATCACTTCTGAATACTGTCAGATGCTTTATGTAGCTCCCACTTCCATTGACTTCTTGCTTGATCCTGGATGATAGAAAGCTATAGCTAGCCATGAGGATAAAGGAAATTTTACTTATTGGAGGAAAACATACACAGTTAGACACAAAGGCCTTCCTTGGTCTGACTTGATGACTGGAAGCAAATAAATAAATCCTCCTTCCCTGAAGACTGGGATTTTCATGAGAATCAGGACAAGAACAGTTGCCAAGTTTGGATCCCTAGGGTGGATTTCCCATACTTCCTCATTAGAGGCACACACACTGATTGTTCTTTGTTTCTGTGCTCTGGACTCAGCAATCTGGACCTGAGAGGAACTCGGTTTAGGCTGACATGTGCCTTCCCATTGCCTCAAGTACCGCTCATGTTCCTGTCAGATAGAATATATATGGGCCCTGGCTCTGTGTCCAGAAGTGACCTGAGGCAAAATTGTGAAACCAGTGGAATTGGCCCACATATTGGGAACAGCTTCATCCTGTCCACTTTGCTCCTGCAATGATTTCCTCATATATAATTAAGAGCTCAGGACCCATCAGGATGGTTTTTCCCCTCAATTTTTTTCAAAATACAAGGTTTGATATGTTAACTTATGGTGAGAAAGTGATGACTAAGAAAAGAATATCAATTCTGTGTTTTAATCTCTGTGATAATATCTGTACCGTTGACATAGGAAACAGAGTGTCACTTAGAAATGCTAGCCTGTTTGTATGTGGTTATCTAATTGCATGGTCTCTATGGGTTTCTGAAAGTTGGGTGTCTATCTGTATGTCACACACGAAGCAAAAAATTTTAAAGGTTAAAATTTTTAAAAATTAAAAAAATTTTAAACCCATATTTTAAAAAAATACATAACAAATATGAAATTGGGCAAAGGCATATTAGGTAAAAGTAAAAATTAGAAATCAAGTGTTAATCATCAACCACAAGCATAAGTCACAAAAGAGGAATATTTATGGTAATAAAAGGTGCTAAGTCATAGGTGTAAACCATGTGAAGCCCAAGGACCTGGGTTGACAGCCTGAGGTCAGGAAAAGCAACCAAAATGCATCCAGTTATGAAATATTAATCACAAAACAATGGAACAATAGCTAATAAAAGGTAAATTTTCACAAAATTTTAGAGATTAATCAAATTAATTGCTTAATGCTTTTAACAACGAAAACTAATAGAATTACAAATAATTATTTCATAGAATATAGAAACCAAAAATTACAAATAAAATATCTAGTTGGCATAATTAAAAATAGTGTTTCTTCATATTCCTATATCAAAAATAAAATGAGAACCAAATGAAAAAATTGATATATTACCTATGAAAAATAAATGATAAGCACTTTTATTAATAATTAAAAGCATGAAATACATAAATCTGCCATTTTTATTTAAAAAGCATCTTATTCAAACATAAACATTAGTATGACTTTAAAAGTTAAACTAATCTTGGGAAAACCTTTGTAATATCATGTGTGCAACCAGGGAATTTCAAAGGAGCAAAACTTGGCATCACTGAAATTAAAGAATTTATTGAAATGTGTTTTTTCTGACCTAGCCCAAAGGCATTTCTCTGAAAAGTCACATGGTTCTGGAAAGAGCATTTGACTTGCAAAATTTTGTTTTGATGTGTATGTCAAATTCTAAGAATCACAAGGAAGGATCTATATTTGCACTTGATTTCCTGATCATTATTCAATTGTCTTGAGTGGCAATTTTCTTTCTTAAAAATGCTTTATAAGATTTTTAAAATATTCCAGGATAATAGTAAGTAATAACCTGGTGATGGGGCTTATAGGTAGTAAATCCATTTTTTACTGATATCAAGAAGTTCTTGAAGTAAAATCGCTCCTTTTAATGCTTACAATTCTCAATGAAACTGCCTGAGGAAAGGTTAAATAAATCTTTAAATAAAAAGCCTATTTCCCTATACTTCATAAAGTGAAAGTTGCCATCAGTACTCTCAAATGATCAGCATAATGACTTGAATTACATATACTGTGAAATGATGACCAAAACAAGTTTAGTTAACATCCATCATCTCATATAGAAACATACAAAAAAATAAAGTGTTTTTCCTTTTGATGAGAACTCTAAGAATTTACTTTCTTAACACTTTCAAATATATTGCACAGCAGTGTTAACTGCAGTTATAGACTATCTTCCTCAAATTCCCCCACTCCCTACCCCTGCCGGAAATATGATCTATTTTTTCTTGTATTTTTGTCTTTTGTTTGTTTTCAGTTATACATTTAAGTATGAAGATAGTATTTGTCTTTCTTCCTCTAACTCATTTTACTTATCATAATACTCTCAAGGACTATTTATGTTGTTGCAAATGTCAAGATTGCCTTCTTTTTGTGACTGAATAATTTTCCATAATATTTCAATAATATTTCACTTCTTTATCCCTTCATTTGTCGGTGCACACTCAGGGTTTCTATGATTTGACTGCTATAAATAATGCTTCTATGAACATAGGAGTGTAGATGTTTCTTTGAATTATTATTTTTATTTTTTTTGGTATATTCCTGGTAGTAGATTTGCTGAATCATATGGTAATTTTATTTTTAATTATTTGAGGAATATTTATACTGTTTTCCACAGTGCTATACCAATTTACATTCCCATCAACAGCGCGAAAGCGTTCCTCTTTCTCCACATCTTCACCAGCACCTGTTATATTTTGTCTTTTTAATGATAAGCATTCTAACACGTGAGGTGATCTATCATTGTGACATTGACTTGTATTTCCCTAATGATTAATGTGTGAGTGCATTTTTATCAATCTGTGGGCCACTTAAAATGTCTTTTTAGAAAAATGTCTACTCAGATGCCTGACTCAGTTTTTTTCAGTTATATGTATTCTGCATACATTTTTTATATTAACCTCTTAGTAAATACATGGTTAGCAATTGCTTTCTCCTGTTATATGTGTTGCCTTTTCATTTTGCCGTGTACAAACTTTTAGCTTTATGTAATACCACTTGTTTATTTTTTATTTTGTTGTTTGTGCTTTAAGTGTCACAACCAAAAAATATCATAACCAAAACCCATGCCAGGGAGTTTTTCTCTTCTCTTTTCTTTTAGGAGTTTATGGTTTCCAGTTTGAAATTTAAGTCTTGAAAACAGATATTAATATCTGTGAGTGGTGTAAACCATAGATCTAGTTTCATTCTTTTACATGTTAATATCCAATTATCTCAGCATAATTTATTGAAAAGACTGTATTTTCTCCATTAAGTACTATTATCGTCTTTGGCAAATATTAGTTGACCATGTATGTAGGGGTATAATGCTGGGCTATACTAGTACCATACTGTTTTGATTGTTATAGCTTTATAATGCAGCTAGAAAAATGGGAGAGTGGGGTTTTACACTTTAAGAATCTATTTCTGGAAAAAAAATGTCATTGGGATCTTGATTGGAATCTATAGATAGCTTTGGATAGTAAGAGCACCCAAGGAAACACTTTACTTGCTCTTACTGTTTTATTAAAAAGAATATTGCAAAAGACAAATAAACAGCCAGATAGCTACATAGAACAAGTTCATTAAGAGTCTAGAGTGCAGAAGCTTTGTCCCTGTGAATGTTGGTCCTAAGTATGTGATTTTTGTCCCAATGTGTAGATACTCCCTGAACCCTGTAGATTAGTTCGTTCTTATGGAGGTATTGCTTATTATGTCACAATATCACATTTTATGCCTTTTTATTGCATCATTGTATTAGTTAGAGCCTTCAGCCCAATAATGAATAGAAGTTGTGAGAGTAGACATCACATGCTGTTTTTAACTTGGAACGGAAATCAGTCACTCTTTCAACAAAGAATGATATTAGCATTAGGTTTTTCATGTATGAATTTAATCAGGTTGGGAAAATGCCCTTCTATTCCTATTTTGTTGAATGGTTTCACAGGAATGTATACTGAATTTTATATATTTGCTTATTCTATGTCTATTACTTGTTCTTTTTTAGTTAATACATTGAATTATTTGATTAAAGTGCTAATTTTAATCCAATCTTGCGTTCCTGTGATAAAGGCCATTTGATCATACAAATAATCCAATTCAGATATTATGGGATTTGATATTCTAAAGTTTTGTGTGAACTCTTGAATCAATGTTTGCAAAGAATCTAGGTCAATTATTTTCTCATAATTTTTGTTATTAATTTATTAAAGAAACATTGCTTCATAATATATAGGTTCAAATTGTGCATCATTGTAAATCAACTACTGTATATAATAAAGTTTATCAGCAGCATTTCAGTTCTTCTTTCACCATAGTTTATCCCCTATATCCAATTTGTCCATCACCCTCCACCCTCCCTTTCTAGCAATGACTAATTGACTTTATTGACTAAAAGTCTGTTTTTGTTTGAATTAGTTCATTTGCTTGCTTGCTTGCTTTATTTGTATTGTTTTTTATCTTTAAAATAATATAATTTTTTTTTTTTTGCAAAACCATACTCATGTTAAGATGTTGAACTCATTTCTCAATCTATGGGTATTACACACCACACCCATCACCAGACTTCTAATGTCCTTTACCTCTACCTTGTTCCTTTTCTCCTTCACTCCTCCCTTTATGCCCCTTTAACAGCCATCCTCTTGTTTATTCCGTTATTTGATCTTTTCTTGGTGATACTGAGAATGTGATTATTTTATCAATTTCTCTTTTATCTACTTCATAATTTGTATGGAGGAATGATACTAATTTATTAATCCAATTAATTGATTTTATGTCCTGCCACTTTGTTATGCTCATCTGTTTTGAGCAAGTTTTTGTGTGTGTGTGGCATCTTTAAGATTTTCCTGTTATAATATATTATCTCCAAATAATGATAGCTTTATTATTTTCTAATTTGAATTCCTTTAATATCCTTAAATGTCTTATTACTCTGGCAAAGACTTCCAGGACTGTGTTGAATAGTAATTATGACAGCCTACAAATTTGTCTTACTGCAAATCTTAGGGGAAAGTCTTTCAGATTTTCACCACTGAGCATTATGTTAGCTATTGTTATGTATAATATATATTTATGCTCTATAATGCTTTGATTATGTTGAGGTATGTTATTACAAGGGTTTTTATAATGAATGGGTGCTGAATCTTGTCAAATGCCTTTTTCTGCATTTGTTAATAATATCATATGATTTTTGTTTTTCTCTTTGTTGGTGTATGGTATTAATTGATTGATTTGTATATATTGAACCATCCTTGCATACCTGGAATGAATCCCACTTGATCATGCCATATTATTTTTATAATGTGCCTTTGACTTCGGTTTGCTACAATTTTGGTGAGGATTTTTTGCATTGATATTTATCATTGACATTGGTCTAAAATTTTCTTTTTTGATGGTATCTTTGGTTTGGAGATCAGGTAATACTGACCTCATTAAATGTATTTGGAAGTTTTTTTCTGTTTTTAAATTTTATGAAAGAGTTTAAGGAAGATGAGGATTATGTCTTCTTTGAATGTTTGGTAGAATTAACTGGTGAAGTCAATTGGACCTGGGCTCTTGTATTTTGAGAGACTTTTTAAACTACTGCTTCAATTTCTATGCTTTGATTGGTCTGTTCAAGATATCCATCATTATGGCTTATATAGCTATAAACTTTGCTCTCAGAACTACTTTTTTCTACATCCCACATATTGATAGCTCATCTCCTCATTTTCATTTGTTTCTAGATAAGTCTTAATTTCATTAATGATCCATAAATTGTTCAAAAGCATGTTGTTCAATCTCCACATCTTTGTGGTTCTTATGATTTTGTTTGGGTAGAACCCTCTCTTTTAGGTCCATGTGCTTTATTGTTTCATTTAGAGTCCTTACTTCTTTGTTACTTTCTATCTGGATGACCTGTTGATGTGAGTGGAGTACTATTATTGTGTTATTGCCAATGACTGCCTTTATATCTTCCATATGTTTTACATATTTAGATGGACCCTCATTGGGGTCCATATGTTCATGACAGTTATTTCTTCTTGATGAATTACCCTTTTGACCATAATGTAGTGCCCTTCTTTGCTTTGAGATATCTTTATCAGATGGAACTTTGTTTTGCCAAAATTAGTATTGCAGTTTCTGCTTTCCCTTTATCACTGTTTCTTTAGTATATCTTCCCATAGCCTTTGACATTCAGCCTGTGTTTGTCTTTGGTTACAATATGAGTTTTTTGTAAGCATATTGATGGACCCTGTTTTCTGATCCATTAAGGTATTCTATGTCTTCTGTTTGGTGTGTTCAGTGTATTCACATTTAGGGTGATAGCTCATATATAAGACTTTATTGCTGTCATTTGAGCCCTGGTTTTCTGTATCTGTTGCTTTGTTTCCCATTTATTTTTTTCTTTTTTCTCTCTATGGTTTTTGATGTCAGTTCTTTTAACTCCATCTACTTCCCAGCTCTGGATATCTTTAGAGTAGTTGTCATCTGGATTATTGTGGTCATTACATCTTTTTGTAGTTTTTTATGAAATGTTGCTATATCATGTTGATATGTTCATGCATATTCTATATGTTTATTTCTTTCTTTAATGATTTTTGTTATCTCTTGTTGGTCCTGTCTTTGTTTCTGCATTTGCTTTCCTGTTTATCACCATTTTGGGGGGTTGGTAGATCTTTGTTTTCTTTTATCCTGTTGTAGTACCCTTTCCTGAATTCCTCGAATAGCAGGTTTGGTAGTGAAAAAACCCATTAACTTTTAAAGGTCATTTAAGACCTTTATTTCACCATCATATTTGAATGATAATTTTGATGGGTAGAGTATTCTTGGCTGATAGTTTTTGTCTTTTAGTGTTTCAAATATGTCATTCCATTCTTTCTTTGCTTGTAGTGTTTCTGATGAGAAGTCTGATGATAGTCTGATGGGTAGAACTTTGTGGGTGTTTCTCTTTAACAGCCTTGAGTAGTGTTTCCTTGTCATTTCTTTTACTAGTTTTACTATGACATGTCTAGGGATAGGTCATTTATATTTAGAAATTTTCCTGTTCTTTCTGCTACTTTGAACTCCATGGTTGATTATTATGACAGATGTTGGAAGTTCTCTGTTTTCACACCTTTGAGTAGGTTTTCTGTATCTTTTTTTCTTTTCTCCTTCTGGGATATCTATGATCCTTGTATTTATTTTTCTTATGGTATCTGGTATTTCATGTGGAATTGCTTCATTTTTTCTCAGTCTTTTTTCTCTCCCTTCTTCCGCGAGTGTCACCCTTATAACCTTCTCTTCAATTTCTGAGATTCATTCCTTTGCATTACTGAGTCCATTTATGGAGCTTTCCATGTTTATCTTCAATTCCTTGGCTGTGACTTTTATCTCTAGCATTTCTTCTAGGACTTTCTTCATGACTTCAATCTCCATGGTGACATATTCCCTTTGATAAGTCACTTCTTTGTTGAGATATTCCATTTTCTTTTTGGTTGTGTGTATGATTTCTGCATCCCGTTAAGCTTTTTTTATAGCTAGCTTTGGAATTTTTTTTCTGTTAGGTTGTATCATTCAATGACAATGGAGTTATTTTCTGGAAATGTCTTGGCATGTTCCTATCTTTGAGCCATTTTTATTTTGGGGGGTGACTGCTTTTGGTATGGCTTTCTTCTCTGTCTTAGATTTAGCACTGTGGCTTTTTAATTTTTTTAATGTTAGACTTCTTCCTGAGTGGTGATTTTGGGTCCTGGTGTGGTCAATACCACTCACTTGGTTTCTGTGGATTATGAGCCTTTTCCCCTCTCTGAAATGCTCACTTTTGATGGGCCACAAATGCTGTTTCAGTGGTGTCCACTGGCATCTTGGGGATGAGGGGAAATTCTTTCTTGCACACTGACAATAGAAAACTCTCTAATCCTGAGTTTACAAGCTGATTCTCTGAGTTCTGTGAAGCCTACAGTTCACCTAACACAGAGGATAGGAAGCTCACAGGTAGGTCCTTGTCTGCAAACTCCATTTATCTCCTGGGGTTGGTATTTCATTCACTGCAGCTCTCAAGCATAATGGGTTGGGAACTGGCAGGTAGATCTTTATCTTGTAATCCCATGCATTTTCTGTAGCTGCTTTGTGTAGCTGTCCCTGTCCTTGATCCTTCTTAGCTCCTTGACCAGGGAGCAAGATTGCTTTTCTTGTGTGCTCCTTTAAAGTCTAAAGTGGGTAAAATGGTCTCTTTCCCCTAGTTGCCTGTAGTCTGACCTGAAATCTCTCAGATATGTTCCTGTGCTCTTCTAAGGTTTTGAAATGTTCTCTGGTAATACTTGCAGTTCCCCAGTTAGAAAGGGAATTAAAAGTCAGTCCCTGTAAGATCCCTTGATTTCCCTGGGAATCCCCTTGTTAGTATTTATAACTATTCTTGAGGTTGCTGGGCCTTTGTTTTTGTCTTCCCTGTTGTAGGGCCCCTTTCAAGTTTCTTGATTGGCAACATTGATGATAGAGAAATCCATTCATTTTTCTTTGTCATTGAAGACATCTATTTCTCCATCATATTTAAATAATCCTTCAGAGTAGAGTATTCTTGGCTGGTAGTTTTTTGTCTTTCAGTATTTTGAACTTGTTCTATTCTCTCCCAGCTATAGTCTTTTTGTTGTGAGATCTGATGATAGCCTGATGGTTGTTCCTTTGTAGGTTATGTTTTTCTTTTCTCTGGAAGCCTTGAGCAGTTTTTTTTTTGTCATTGACCTTTGCTAGTTTCACTATGATGTGTCTGTGAGGAGATTTAGTTATATTTAGAAATTTTGGTGTTCTTTCTGCTTCTGGAACATTTGTGGTTACTTTTTGTAACAGATTTGGAAAATTATCTGCTATTACTACTTCAAATAGGTTTTCTGTTCCTTTATCCATATCCTCAACTTCTGGGACACATATTTTCTTACGTGTGTTCGTCTCAGTGTTTGACATTTCTCATAGGGTTTCTCCATTTTTCCTCAATCTTTTTTCCCTCTCCTCTTCCACGAGGGTCACCTCTGTTAACTTGTCTGATATTTGTTCCTCTGCATAACTGAGTCTGTTTATGGAGCTTTCCATGTTTATCTGCAATTCCTTGACTGTATCTTTCATCTCCAGCATTTCTGCTAAGACTTTCTTTATGGCTTCTGTCTCCTTGGTCAAGTAATCTCTTTGATCTATTGCATATTTCTGAGGTCTTCCAATTGTAGTTGTGTGAGCCTTTTTCATCTTATTCAGCTCATTAATAACTATCCTTTTGAACTCTTTATCTGTTAAGTTATCCCAATCCATGTCAATGGAGTTCTTCTCTGGTGAGCTCCTGGCATCTTCTACTTTTGGGACCATTTGAGTTTGTTTTGTTTTAGTAACTTAGATTCTGGCATAGCTTTCTTTTCTGCCTTCAATTTAGCACTGTGGTTTTCTTTTTCTATTGCTTTAGAACTCTTTTTATTTGTATGATGCTGTGACAGGTGTCAGCCTTGTTATTTCAGTTGGAGTGTGGCTATTTCAGCTTTCTAGGATGCCCTTTTCTGGTGGGTCACTGATGCCTTTTCAGGTGGTGCTCTAAGGCTTGCGTTCTTTGCTCTTGAGCACAAGGAGTTTCATATGCAGCCCAGGTGTAGATCAGGAATACAGCTCTCAGGTAGCTCAGTTACATATTTTAGGATTTATGGGTCTGAAATGAGGCAACATAGGTGACCTAGGGTCCTGATGCTTAGCAGGTGCTTGCTTCTAGTACTACCTGAGCAGGATGGGGAAGATGGCCCACAAACTCAGAGACCTGCTGAGCATGGTTTCCTACCCTGAAGCCTGGCAAGCTGGTACTTGCTCTGGCCACACTGCAGGTAAGTCCAGTGATCTGGGGTCCAGGGGAGTGGAGGCCTCGGGTCACTGGAGACTGGCAAGCACAGTGATGCTGGGCAGGCATAGCTCAAGGCCACTTTCAGCTGACCCTGGGGAACTAGGGTCCTGGGGAGTGGAGGTTTGTGGAACTCTGTACCTGGAAAGCACTGGAAAGCTGGATGGGCATCGCTCAGGGCCTTTTCTGGGTGAGTCTGGTCCTAGAAGCAGAGGCTTGGGAAAGTTAGAGCCTGTTGTCCCCAAGGATGGAGCATGTCAGGTTTCCTTGTCCCAAGGAGAGAGTTGCCAGCAACGATTCCAGCACTGGTGAAGCAGGAGCAGAGACTAATCACCCCTGCACACACAGGATGAGCTCTATTACTCTATTATCAAATATAAATTTCTGACATATCATATAGTCCTTTTGAAAAATTACCTTTGATATTTATCTTATATATTTTTTAATTTATATCCTTTTCTAAACATTTATCAACATATTCTCAAGTTCGTTGATCCTTTTCTGAACAATACCAAATCTACTGATAAGATTATCAAAGATATTCTACATTTATGCTACTATGCATTTGTTTTATAGTAAATTTTAATGCAAAAGGCAAAATCTTTTTTTGTAGGTGAATAATATTCCACTGTATATATACCTGTATCTATCTATCTATGCTCTATGTACATTCTCCATCAATGAACAGTCTGTTTCCATATTTTGATTATTATAAGTAAAGCTGTCATGAACATAAGAGGCAAATAACTTTTTAAATTTTTTCTTCACATATGAGAAGTTCAATTGCTAAATTCTTTAGTTCTATTTTTTTTAGTTTTCTGAGGAACTTCCAAACTGTTTTCTATAGTGACTGTATCAATATGCATTCTCACCAATTGTGCAGTGTTACTTTTTCTCCATATTCTTGTCAGCAGTTATCTCTTGTTTTGATAATAGTCTAGCAAATGTATGGCAATATCTCACTGTGATTTTTATTTGATTTACCTGATGATTAGTGAATTTGAATATTTTTTCATGTGCCTGTTGGTCATCTTGTTTTCTTTGGAAAATGTCAATTAAGATCTTTCCATTTGAAAATCAGATTCTTTGCTTATTTACTTGTTTGTTTGCTATTGAGTTATATGAGTTCTTTGTATATTTTGGACATTAATCTCTTATAAGATATATGATTTTCAGATATTTTCCCATCAGTAAATTGACTTTTCATTTTGTTGTTTCCCTTACTAGGCAGAGCCTTTTAGTTCGATGTATTTCCATTTGTACTTTATTTGTTTGTTTTGTTTGCTTGTATGCAGTTTCGTTGGTACCAGACCCAAAAAATAATCACCAAGACCAATATGAGGGAGTCAAACTTCTGTTTTTACTAAAAGCTTTATAATTTTGGTATACAACATGTGTATGTAATTAGTTGTCTGCCCCTGAGGCCAACACTTTAGTGTAAACAATTTAACATCTTTCACTTTAACTCTGACCACTATCTGCTGCCTCTGAACGGGAACCTGGTATGAGGCTTTAAGAGCCATTTTTCAAATCACTGTGGTTTCATGATCTAGTGGGCATGAATCTTGGTTTTCAAATCTAATGTTTGGGGGCTTATCTCTGAGTGTAGGTCTTAAGACTTGTGCTAAATGTAGGGTTTAAAATATTTGCTCCTCAGAGAGAAGTTGTG
This sequence comes from Solenodon paradoxus, assembly GCA_004363575.1. Taxonomy (NCBI): domain Eukaryota; kingdom Metazoa; phylum Chordata; class Mammalia; order Eulipotyphla; family Solenodontidae; genus Solenodon; species Solenodon paradoxus. The sequence continues at coordinate 485,442 of RJWH01000756.1, read as the reverse complement.
TGTTTTAAATTCCTTCCTGGTTTGAGGTCACAGTGCTGGGGGTGGGATTTATGACTAGATTGGTTTCCAGCCTTTATTATCACCTTCAGTGTGGTTTCTTCTTGCCAGATATAAATTTCCACTAGCCTTTAGGTTTCTTCCAGAGGAAATTTTCCCAGATATAGATAATAGATTTGGCGTGTCTATGCAAGGAGGTAAGTTCAGAATCTTCCTACACAATAATCTTGAAATAGAACCTCTATTTACCTGTGTGTGTTTTCCCATTGCAGAAAGATAGATAATTCAACATCATTTGGAAACATTTCCCTGTTAATTTATAAAATCTTTTTTTATAATTTATTAAGGTCCCATGTCTTATTATTTCTTTCTAAGGCTTTCTGTTCTGCTCTGTAAATCCACTTTCCTCTTTTTTCACAACAGCACACTACTCTTCTTTAAAACTATAGATTTATGTCGTTTTAATATTGGGAGGACAAAGTCCTCCTTTTTGTTTCATGATTTGTTCTTTTAAAATAATGCGGGCTTTGGGATCTTTATTCTTTAAATCTATCACTTAAAATTCATGAAAAACTTTAAATTTTACTAGAACTATATCAAATGTATAGATTAATTTGGGAGAGTACTGACACCTTTCAAAATTATTTTTTCTATCTTTTATGCTCCTCAGTATCATTTTATAACTTTTTATCCTCTAAAGTCTCACACATTTTTAAGTTAATAGCTCTATACTATCATAAATACTTGCTTTCTGTTAAAGTATTTAACTTGCTATTGATATGTGTATCAGCATTCAATTATATTGATATATATCAATGTAATTAATTTTGCTTGTTAATCTTATATCAAGAAATTTGATGATTTCTCTTGCTCCAGTTTTTTTGTGAGTGCTCTCAAGTGTTTTATTCTAACAAAATTAAGATAAAGAGAATAATTTTCTTTTTAAATCCATATACCTTTGTATCATGTCTAAATGGATAGATTAGTCATCTAGGACAATGTTGAGTAATGAGAATTAAACTATGCAGACCTATCTTTTCCCTGATTTTAAGAGTATTATAATTGTTTTATCATTTTAAAATGACAGGCTGCAAACTTATTTTTATCAGGAAATATTGATTAAGTTTTAATGAATAGCCTTTATAAAAATATTTACTAATAGTTGTATCATTTTAAAACTATGAATGCATTGAGTTTGCCAAATGCTGGATAGCAATATGGTATTTAGCTGTGGAAATAATTATTTTAATGTAAACCTGTTCTTGCTTTCTTTTTGCTGAGGTTAATATCTGAGACCTAATGCTAATCAAATTCTTCTTGTATTTTCTTTATTCAGTACAGTATGTATCTTTACATTGTTTTTTCTGAACAAATGATGTTAACAAAATCTTGGCTTCCTTTCTAATGATAGTCTTCATAGGATTGTATAATACGTATAAATTAATTTTAAACATTTAAGTATCAGTAACAATTTAGTCTCCCTCTTTTAAAAATTTGAAGGGAGATGTAAATTTAAAAAATGAAAATTTACACTCATCATTATGAAACAGAAATCACTGCCAAATCCCACAAATTTCCTTCCACTAGCTGACTGAGATGGTAAATCACTGAAGAACTATGTAGATTATAATATTTCTTTCAAAGCAAAGTATCAATTTTCATGTAAACTGGGCAATTAATTGGAACCTTGAATTTAAATTACTGTGATAATAGAGTATACCCCCACCCAAGATGTGTAATACTTAGTATAGATATTTAACAAATTTCTTAAAGGAGATCTGATGTCAGATGCTTTCTGGAGGAAACTGCTACTTGTCCACACTAACATTATTCCATCCTTCCACCTTATTGATTGAAAAATAATTGCTGGTTTACCCACATTGTTGCTCAGAATATTAGATTTTCCATTCTCCCTGTAACTTGGTGTACCTTTATTATTAAGTTCTAGCTAATACAACAAATAAGAAAGTATTGTATAACAGTCTTGGGAAGACTTCCTAAATGAAGATGACTCATTTTTGTTTTTCTGTTTTTCCTTTTCACTCTGGCCTACAGAATGAAAATGATGATGTCCCTCCACTTGTCATTTTGGTCCATAAGATGAGGATGGAAACCTTGCTCTAAAACATGGAGTAGAAATACCTGACCCTAGGAATATGATGACAATATAGAACACTGTACCAGTCATGAAATGCATACTTAGGCTCTAATTTGTATCTTCTACTGATTTGTAACTTCTATTTTATCTAAGCCACATCTTTTGCTGGTATCTACAGCATAACCTAATCCTAATGAACACATGCCCATCAGTTGTGAATCTCTATAATCCCAACCTACCATTCTCAAGCTATCTTAAGCTATTGAACAAGTACATAATTTTCAAACTGGAGCTTTGAGAAAAGGTCAGTAGGCATTCCTCCAAATAATGGAGGATTGAGTCAAGAAGAAATTCCTCATACTATACTAAGATGAAGAGAAGGTTTTGACATAAGAGTTCTTCCAAAGAGGAGAGTTTGTTTAAAAACAGAAAAGTAAAGACAACTCTGCAAATCTAATACAACTCCTCCTCCTCCACCAGACACAAAATGCTAGAAGGAAGAAATGACAGTACCAGTGTTGCCAAAAAAAATTAGTAACATATCCTCAGAAAGTAAATTATGCTTTAAAATTTGCAAAAATGATAAGAAAGTAGTAAGAAAATAAACCTTAGACAATGGAATATGACAAAAAAATTACAAATATATAGAAACAAAAGTAAGGCTAAAAACAGAATTAATGGCTTAGAGAAAAAGATATAAACAACTACAGCGACTGCAATGGAAAGAGACAAAATCAAAACAGAGAAGATAACAAGTAAAAAAAAACCAGACAATGCAATTCACATAGGGATAGTCTTTGTCACTGAAGTAGAGAAGAATGCAAGAGATGATGTGGAAAGTGTAACCAAAGTAGTAAGGAATTCTTCTCTTGCATATAAAGAATAATTCAATAATTCAATTTCCTTGAATTATGTTTAGAAATGTTGGGGTATATATATATATATATATATATATATATATGTGTGTGTGTATATATATATTTGTGTACATATATTTCTCTATATATACTCAGTCTTTATCAATTTGGCTATTCTAGGTACCTCATATAAATGAAATCATGTAATATTTTCTTTTAGTACTGGCTTATTTTGCTTAGCACAATGTTTTCAATGTTTATGCATATTGTAGCATGTATCAGATTTTATTCCTTTTTAAGGATGAATTATAGCATATAGTACATTTTGCTTTTCAATTTATCTATTGATAAACATTTGGGTTATTTCCAGTTTTTTTATATTTGTGAATAATGCTATTATGACTTGGTGTATATCTGAGTTTCTTTTAAACCTTGGGACATATGTACTTAGAAATGGAACTGATAAATCATCTGACAATTCTATTTAATATTTTGAGAAGCTGCCAATTTTGCTCTCCATAACAGCTGTAGAATTTTACATTCCCACCAACAGAACACTAGAATTCCATTTCCTCCACATCCTCACCAAAACTTATTTGTTTTGTTTTTAAGTAATACTCATCCAAATAGGTGTGATGTGGTATCTCACTGTGGTGCATAGCATTTAATTGTATTTCTCTAATGATTAATGATGTTGAACATGTTTCTGTGTAGTTATTGGCCATTTGCATGTCTTCTGTAGAGAACTTGAGTTGTTTTGTTTTATTTGTTGTTGTTGAGTTATAGGACTTGCTTCTATATTCTGAATATTAAACCCTTATCAGAGATTATTTGCATATATTTTCTCCCATTCTGAGTTGCCTTTTCACTATTTAGATAGTGTCCTTTAATGAACAAAAGTTTTTCATTTTCATGAAGTCCACTATATCTTTTTTTTTGTCTTTTGTTGCCAATGCTTTGAATGTCTTATCCAAGAAGTCATTGTCAAATTCATTATTATGAATTTTTTAACATTATATTCTAGGAGTTTTATAGATTTAACTCTTAAATTTGAGTTTTTATCCATTTTAAATTAAATTTGATATATGGTATAAGGTAAAAATCCACATTCATTCTTTCACATGTGGATATCCAGTTTTCCCGGAACTGCTTGAAAATACTGTTATTTCCTCATTAAATTGTCTAGGCACCATTGTTGAAAATCATTTACGCCTATATAAAGGGTTTATTTCTGGGGTCTGTATTCTATTTCATTGTTCTATATGTCTAGCTTTTTGCCAGTAACAATGCTTTCAAGTAAATTTTGAAATCAGGAAGTGTGAGTCAACCATCTTAAATAAAACTTTAAAAATATTTTATACAAGACAAAGTGTCTTCATTTCTTATTGTGTTGTGAATTCAGTGGAGGGAAAGGATGTGTATTTTTTTGCATCATTGCAATTCTTTTTCCTTCCTATCACTCTAGTTGTTGTTTTAAATGTATTTGAATCTAGAGAATGTTTTTATCCAAGTATAGTGTGATAAATCAGTAGCTCAAATTTCAAGCTGAAATTGTGCAATATATTGCACTCAGGATATATGTTGGTTAACTTCTTAGACTTTAAGAAAAAGGAAAAATCTGCATCAAGACAGAAAAAGTCAAGTATTTACAAAGCAAAAATCAAGATAGACACAAAAACATTTCAAAACAGAAGAGACATTTCTGAAGGAAAGTTTTATACTTGGTTGATATTTTCACATGCAAAGGCAACTGTTAAACCTCCTTTAGTTCTTGTCTTTGCTGAAGAGCTCTAGAACAGTTACTAGTCAATGCCTGACCAAAGATAAGGTCCTTCTCCAGCACCAGTAGACTCAACCTTATATTCCTGACAATGAAGTAGAATTTCTTTAAAAAATTCCCACAGTGACATTGAGTCAATGTAATAGCAGTTAAAATCTCAGCATATTTTTCTGAAGTTTAACAAGCTACATATAAAATTTACAATGATAAGCAAAGGACCAAGATTAATCAAGATAGTCTTAACAAAACAAAACAAGATAAGAATTACTCTCACTTATATCATAACTTACAAAGTTACAGAAACTGAGACAATGTTGTACTAGTACAAGCATAAACAGAAAAAAATCAGAACATAGAACTCAGAAATATATTTGTTTCTAACTCTGTAATTTATGACAAAAGTGACACTTAAAAGCAATGAGAAAAGGAAAATATCTTCAATGTCACTGAAAAAATTGGATCTACCTTTGGGGAAAAAAATTAACCTTCACTTCTATCTAACCTCAGATCTAAGATAAAGAGGATATTTTACTATATTCTTTTCTAGAAATTTTATTGAACTCTATTAAAGTATGATCCACCTTAACCTATCTCCGCATATCCCCAAATCCCCCTATTCTCTAAAAAGAATATATATAAATTTCACATTCAAAGATCTCAACATTAAGCCAGACTTGTTTTTGATCCCTTTCTTGAAAATCCTATTTTTTATCCTATCTCAAGATCAGAACGTCACCTGGACTGGACACACGTTGCTCTTACCTGCCCAGAACACAGAAGGACCATCCTATAATTTCTTGAATGTTCAGTGTATTTTGGATTATAAATGTTTTCTGTAAGGTCAAATGGACTGTGTAGTCAGGGTTCCTTATAGGGTTAGAAAGTCCTGAAGTATCGTAGAGGGTCTAAGTTATTTCAGAGGAATAGAATGTTCTGGAAGTCCTAGTATCTTGGGACATTAAGATGTCCCTCTAGAACTTAGCAATCTAGAAGTCAGGGTGTTTGTATGCTCAGTGTAAACTAGTGCTTATGTCATCTTGTGGAATCAATGTGGCCTTGTAGGGGCCCTGATGAGGTCTCAGGGAGTCCCTGCATGGTCAAAGTCCTGTGGGCTCACCATGTCTTAGAGTAGCAAACATGTTTGCATAGTTTCCAAGTGTATACAGGATTAGGACATTATAAAGGGTTAGAGTACCCCCAGAGAGAATAAGAGTATGTGGAGGATCCAAATAGGCTACATAGAATCCAATGAGCCTAAAATGTGAAAGTTACAGAATATTAGAGACATGAAAATCTTGGGAAGGCAGGGGATATTAGAGAGAGTAAATGTAATGGGAAACAGGACTTTCAGGATTGCAAGACATTTTTTTTATTATGTTAGAACATTCTTGAAATGTCCTTAGACATCACTAACTTTGAAATCAGAGTGTCCTGGAATACCAAACTCTTTTCATCAAGTCAGAGTGTCTTGAAGACTGGGCTGACTGGGTGATTTAAAGATGCTGGAAATTCCAATAATCCAGAATTATGGTTCACAAAACCTGTTGGTTTCTGAATATGTAAATGTTAGGTATTCCATAGACATCAATGTTTCCTGAGACCTGATGGTTCTTGAAGCTTTGGATAGACTTTTTTTTTTTCCATTTAGTAGGCTTTACTAAACAGTGTATGAATCATGAATGGGGCAGCATCCTATCTTGGAAGTGGAAAGGTGCTACAAAGAGTGGTATACAATAGGTTTTTATGATTAGAAAGAGGGTGGGATAACGTTATAGCAAAAGAAAATAAAGATTGTAGGGACTACTACCTCTTTCCCTTGGTAAAAGGCAAAGGGATATTTTTGTTATTTCTGTAGCATGTTACTTTTTTATAATTAATTTTACTGAAGGAGCACCGCATTATAATTTTATATAGGTTTAAGGTACACATCATAGTAAATCAACATCTGTGTATAATATATTAAGTTCACTACTATTTCAGTTTTTCCTTCACTATCCAATTAATCCCCTTCACCTTATCTCCCCCTACTCTCCCCCTTCTCTTCCTACAATCATTGACTTTAAGGTACCTGTCATGGAGTAGAGTATTAAGTATCAGGTTGTCCTTATACAATCATTCACAGGAAGAAGAGACTCCTGGAGGAGCAGATGATGCTTGGCAGTGATGAGAGTATCCAGGAAGTCAGGAAGTTTCAGTAGGCATGCCCTGATGGAGCAACCATTAGGTCAATTGCCTCCAAAGGAGCAAGTCACATACTCTGGTTTCAAGTCCCAAGTGCGGGGGATGGTAAGGGCGGGGAACAATCAGTATGAATAACTAAGTGAAAATAAAGTAAAGATCCTTTTTCCTCCTCTCTCTTCCTGTCTGCCTGCCTATTCATCTTTACTCCTGCTTGTACCTTTCTTTAAAAAAATATGATGTTTCGCTGTTGGGGAATAAGTGTCTTGTCAGGAATGGTTTCTTTGAGAGATCAGGTTTTCTTGAGGGTTATAATGATCACCTATGTATACAGGAGGTCTTGGTGGGTCAAAGCCATTATGAAATGTCTGTATGTTGAGATTAGGTGGAGATGAAGGTGCCTGTTGAGAAATCCAAGACTGAGAGAGTCACAGTGCATTAGAAGGTTAGTGTCCTGGCATCAGATGTTCCTGATGTACCAGTGTGCATCTGATGGTCAGGCTGCCTGGAGAGATCAGGACATGTATTAACTTGATACAAAGTTTGGCTTCTGTGATCAGAGTATATTCTGAGTCAAGATTGAGGAGTCAGTGAATTTTCAGTGTCAGTATGCTCTTTGCAAGATTATGGCCAACCATAGGTTCTGAATGGATAGGAGGATATGATACTTTTGAGTGGATCCTGTCAAGTCAGGGAATTTCTCAGAGGGCCAGGGTTTCTCAAATATCAACATGCTCTTGTAGGTCTGATAGACTGGAGTCATGGAGTGATTGTGAGTTCAGATGATGAACTTCCTGGAGGCCCATGTGTCAGTCCCAGAGAGTGTGCACACCCTTTGTGGCCCAAGGATTCTGAAAGGGTCAGAATGACTCTGAGGCTAGAGCCTCCTGAGGACTATATGAATAAAATAATGATAACAAAGTAAAAGGTGTGTGTGTATGTGCTATGTTCAAGGTTACAACCTAAATGCTTCTCTTTTATCAACTCAATTGTTACAATTTAATCTAATATGTACAGCAGAGTCTCATTATTTATGGAGTCCATGTTGGCAAATTCATGTATTCAAATCAATACATTTTTCTGATGTCCTTCGGCACTTCTGTAATTAGTTGTAGCTAAACGCATACACAGAAGAGTAAAAGTTGTAATTGCTGCAGTCTTGGTTGAAGTGAAATAAGCAAGTTTTCTATCTTCTCGTTTTAGCTCTTCTACTGCAAACTGCTGTCTTTTTTCAGTCTACTTGGTGCCACTATTTTTCTCATTTTCATGATTTTGAGGGTTATCTTACTGCTAAGATGGCCCTAAGTATAGTCCTTATGTGCTTGTCTAGTGTTTTTAAGTGCAGGAAGGCCATGATGTGCTTTATGGAGAATATAAGCTTTATTCAGCTATGCTGGTGGTGAGTTCAAAATTCATGAAATATCTATTTATTAAATAAGGTATCTTTAAACAGAAAACCAATACAGCAAGGTTGTTAAGTTAACAATAATTGGGTAGGTTCAGAGGTCCAGAGGAACTTAATTCCCCTAGAGGCAATGGTTCAATATTCATTAATTCAATGTTTGTGGTGACTCTATGGAACATAAGTACCTCAAATAAAGAGAATCAACTGTATTATTATTCTCAGGTAATAAAATTGAAGCACATAGATATGAAACAGTGATCCCTAGATGACATAGCTAGCAAATGGTATGGCTGAGATTTGAACCTATGGAAGTTTGGATCCAGAACTTCTGTTCTTTCCCACATCATTTTTCTCTTATAGGGTGAAATGATCCCTGGGTGCCAAGCTTCTTTGAAGTTTAAGTTGGGGCAGAAAACCTTGAACGACCAAATTCCTCTCAATGTTCTGACATCCTGAGGGATTATGTGTTCTGGAATATCAATTTCAATTTATGATGTCTCTATGTCCTTGGAGAACAAGGGCAGTGGATTAGAGTTTCTTCATAATGTCAGAGTGCCCTGGGGCATCAAGCTGTTCCAGATGGCGGGTCAGAGATACCCTGGTGGGTTAGTGTAACTTAAAGAAGTATATGTATTGGAATTCAGTGTTTGTGGATCCATCTGATTACTTGCTGCTGGGTCTTGGTAGGTCGTAGGATTGCCATGGGACTCAGGTTACTTTAGGAGATCCCAGCATATCCTTAAGTGCTTGAATCAGTGCATTTAACTTTAATGCTTTTATGGACTGAATGTATGTGTCTGCCACAATTCAGATGTTTATGCTCTAACCCCCATGTGATATAATGGTATTTGGAGGCAGGGCATTTGGGAGTTGGTAAGATTTAGATAATATCATGAGGCTAGGGACCTTAAGATGGGGTTGATGTATTTATAAAAAGAGGAAGAGAGACTAGAGCTGATTCTCTCTCTTGTCACTATGTTAAGATACAGGTGAAGAGCTCTGCAACCCAGGAAAAGAGATTTTACCAGGAACTGAATCCACCATCACCTTGACCTTGGACTTCTCAGCTTCGAGAACTGTGAGAAATGGATGTCTACCGTTTAAGACATTCAGTCTATGGCATTTTGTTAATTTAGCCTGAGTCAATGAAGATTAAGTTCTTCTGGGGATTTCATTACTCTGGATTTTTTTTTTTTTTAAGAAAAGGTACAGGGAGAAATGAAGGCAAGTAGACGAGAAGGCAGACAGGAGGGGAAAAGAGGCATTTTATTTTATTTTATTTTTATTTAGTTTTCACATTGATTGTTCTTCCTGGACCTGGGACTCAAATCCAGGTCTTTGGGATGTATGTGGACTGCATTCCTCTAGAGGTGGTTGACTCAGGTGCTGCTCCACCTACAATGTGTTCCAAGGGGTTTAAGGTGGCCTCACTGAGTCAAAGTGTCCCAGGGGTCAGATACCCATGGCACAAAGCAGGGAGACCACCTAGCAGCAGTGTAATGTTCTGAGCTCAATGTGCCTTATAGGGTCCTAGAGTCTTGGGGAATAAGCTTGACTTTAAAAAGTAAGAAATCTTAGTGATGTAATTCCTGAGTACAAGTAAACTTAAGAAGTAAAATATTGTAGTTCAGAGTATTGGGACAGCTCAGGGATTTGGGGGTGTCAGGGTTTTCTTTAAGAATCAGAACATTAAGATACCATGGAATTTCAGTCTCCTTCTGAGTTTTGAGGTCCAGGGGACTCAGGATGTACTTAGAATTTGTATGTTTTTGAGAGTCAAAGTTTTCTGAAGTATGGGTGACCTAAAAAAGGTCATGGAGTCCTAAGGATTCTGGGTAAAGAGTAAGGTAACATTTGAGGGAGAACGGCAGAAAACAAACATGTCCTGAAGACTCATCATATGGATTTTTTTCAGGTTGTCCTAAGGAGGGGTCTATGTGTTCTGAGAACTGGGCTATCTAGGAAGGGCTGGAATATAATTGAATCTTTCAGTTTTTAAGTTTCCTGAAAACAGATCCTTGGATATCACTCACATGCTAAGATGCTATCAAGTCTTACCCCTCTGCCTCCATGTGCACCCCGCCCCTTTACTTCTCCCTTGGAGTCCTAAGGAGGGGTCTTAGAAGGAATGCATTTTATACTCTTTCCCTTGCCTGGCTTCCAGGAGGGGATTTAACAGTACAAAAGAATTTGGTCCTCTGGGAATATGAGCTCTTGGCCCCAGTCCCTAGACCCTCCAACAGAGTACTTTCCCTCCAGCTTGTGATTCTCCCCTGATGAAGGGGCTCTGGTGACCAGGCAATGATTGGATGGACCCACAGGGGCAGGAGAGGAGGTCACTCCTCCAAGGCTCAGGGAGAAGGAGGTGGAGTGGGATTGCACCCTGAGATAGGAAGCAGCTGAGGGAGAGAGAAGCATCCTGGAGAGAAAAGTAACAACAAAAACAGAAAACAGGATGAGGATAGAGAGAGTGGGATGATACTTAAGAGACGGAATGAAGAATTAGGAAAAAAGATTTAAAAAGGAGAGACAGTGAAAAAGACAAAATTATCTACCTCTATCTATATAACAGAGAGATTCTGGGAGGTATAGGAGAGAGGAAGAGAGACAACAGGCAGAGAAGAAACAACAGGAAAGACTGACCCAGAGTCAGAGAGACTGGGAACACAAGAGACTGGACTATCTTTATCCCTTGCTGTTTAACCATGGAAAGGAGGAATGAGTTGGGTAAACAAAAGAAAGGGCAAGTTTGCAACAGCCTTTGGCAGGAGAGCTACCCAGCTGCTGGGATTCTGACCTCCACAGTAGGTGAGTGAATCTCTGGGATAGTCCTGAGGTGGCAGTTGGTGTGGGGTCTTCCTACTAGGTACTGTAGAGTTCACCATGAGGAAGGTGAAGCAAAGAAATAGAAAACAGATCCTCGAATATTAAAGCTGTGGAGTCTTCAATGGCATGGGGTAATACAACTCCCACGCTGTCTAGATGGGGAAACCAGGCCCTGGTATTACAGGCTACTGATCAGCATGAACTGTGATGGGACTGCAGTCTACCTCAGGCTTCCACGAGACACTGCCTTCCCCAAAGGAAGAAGTTGGAGGATACAGGGATTTGGGTCCCAAGAGAAATGGGGACCAATGGTGCAAGGCATGTATCTCCCTAAGGCAGACAGTGAATGCTGGGAGGGGGTCACACTCTTGGGTCCCCTGGGGATGGGTACCTCAGCTCCAGACACCTTTTTCTCAGTGTGTGGCTTACAGGTGTTTCCTTTCGCTCCCTGTTCTCTCTTCCCTGGCTCTCAGACTAATTAGTGCGGGGGCTTAGTGAGCCTGTGTGGAGGAGAGGCAAGCCTTTCCCACGAGCTCAGGTTCCTGCAGCCTGGTGGCCAGCCCAGGGCCCAGAGAGAGGAGAAGATGAAATGTGTGTGAGGGAGGGAAGTCTGAGCAGAAGATGGGGGGATGTTTCAGCTTCCCGGGTGAAGGATGTGAGAGGATGAGAACAGTATAAAGGTTAAAATGAATGTGATCGCTGAAAACAGGGATCAAGAAATAGGGATCTCAGAGACCTAGATAGTTTGTGAGTGTCCAGACAAAAGGACAACCACAGGGTGAGACTCCATGGAGGGTATGTGTGCCCAGAGAGGCAAAAGGTATAGAGGGCAGCAAGTTAAAAGGGAATGCACTGCGGGGAATGTAAGAGAAAATGAGGAAACGGTGCAGAGGGCAGGCAGACAGAGCAGGAGCACCCAGGGCCTGAAGAGAGTCTGAGGGGTGTGCCACCTGTGGAGAATGCAGCCTAGATTAAGGGACTCAGAGGTGAAGCAGGGGCCCAGACTGAGCTGGTCCAGGAACTAGTTGAACTGATTATGAAAGTTGAAGCATTTTTAGTTGGAGCAGAGTATATGAGCACCATAGGAGATATGAGCAGAATGGGAGAGAGTCAGACTTTGTGGTCCAGGGATGGGTGGGTGGATCCACTCAGCAACAGCCTCTCCCTTTCCCTCCCCCTTCCCCAGATATTTGCACTGGGCCCTATGGCAGCCTGTCTCATGTAGGAGTAGGGAGAGCAAGGCTTTCCCCACAAGGAGGACAAAGGGGTCGCCCACACTCCAGGCGTCGCCGCCACCGCACCACCTTCAGTCCAGGGCAGTTGGAACAGCTGGAGTCATCCTTTGGGAGGAACCAGTACCCTGACATTTGGGCCCGAGAGGGCCTCGCCCGGGACACAGGCCTCAGTGAGGCCAGGATCCAGGTAATTCTTCAGGATCCCCCTTTTCTTCAGAAGAAATGCAGATTCAGTGCTGGGGGGCCACTGGCATGTATTTTCACAGAAATTATAACACTAATCTAAACATCACGAGAGCATAGCCCCGTCCAATATCACCTCATCTGCAGTTTAACAATAGTTCTAACCTTGTTTGAAATTTAACATCCACCCCTAACCCTTAAGTGTTGTGTGAATTCCAAAAGATATTCAATCCTACCTGTTCATTTACATATGTAATCTTGTCCCTAACCATGCCCTTGTAACTCAGCCAACACCCCTAACCACTCCTAAACAGAGAATTTAAAATCGTAAGTATAAATCCTACCCTAAATCCAGCTTTGTCTGTAACAGTCAGTCATTATCTTAGTCTCTAATAACTCTAGGAAAAAAATATCTCATTCTCTGAGAAGGGAATATGCCATGTACCATATTTATCTCTTTCTTGTTGGAAGCTGACATTTCTTACTCACCCAATGTTGTAGGATAAATTTAGATGTAGATCTGCAGTAATGGTATGAGTGTCTCTTTGTCAATACTCCAGACTCAGCCATGCTTCCTGGAAGAGTTCTACTTCCTCTGGAGATGTGAGGGAGTCTTATGCCCAGTGTATTACTTTCTGTCATTTGAAGGGGTTGGGGGTTACATGTGACAGTGCCACCTATTGGAGAGAGCTCTAATATGGCTCTTCTATCCCCTCCTCAGGTCTGGTTCCAGAACCGCAGAGCTAAGCAGAGGAAGCAAGAGAGATCACTGCTCCAGCCATTGACCCATCTGTCTCCTGCCACCTTCTCTGGTTTCTTACCTGAGACCCCTTCTTGCCCTTACTCTTACTCAACACCACCTCCACCAGTGACCTGCTTCCCTCACCCCTATAACCATGCCCTTTCCTCTCAGTCCTCCACAGGTAATTCCTTTGCTCGACCTCATCAGTCTGAGGACTGGTACCCCACCTTACACCCAACTTCCAGTAGTCATCTGCCCTATCCTCCACCCCCACCCATGCTTCCCCTCACCATTGAGCCACCAAAGTCCTGGCACTAAACAAGTGCTGATAAGCAATTCCCCGGCCTGTGGTTCTTGTGAAACACAGAGAAAACCAGGTGGTTTCTTGTCCTTCTAAAGGTAAAGTAGAAATATAGTGAGGGGCAGGTCAAAGACTGATAATTTAGAAATAGCAGATCATGCTTAGGCTCACTGAGGTGATTGGGAGAATCTGGGGAGGTGCGCTACTGGAAGATACACGTGAAATGCCTCAGTGGAGATGTTTTTGCCACTGGTGAATGGAAATGATTGAAGGATAGAGAATTTGCTAGGCTTCATTAATGAACATCGTGATTGAAGAGTTTCATCCCAATTGTTTCTAGCTGACTTCAATAAGGCTTTTGATTTTAAAAAATCTATATGTCTCTCTTTCACCCAGCCTCCCAAATTCGTCATTAACCTTTTCTGTTCTAGTATTCCTATCTCTTGAATGTATTCCTCCTCCTTTCTAACCCAGCTTTGCTTTTTCTTGCCCCTTATTTCCTAATTAATCATCACAAATTCCCTTAACTCTAGACTTTCCCAATTCCAACAGACCCTGCAAATCTGATAAAAAGAATGGTTGTTTAATGTCATAAAAATAAATGAGATCTGATTAGCTTGACCTGTAAGAGTCTTCAACATTACCTTCAACTTAACTTTGGGATTGACTGCATGATTTAACATATATAGTTACTGGTAGAGAAGAAACTGTTTGATTTAGGGCAAACATTTCCAGGAGCAAATCATCAATCTTGAGACTCAGAAGAGATTACAGGAAACAAACTGATAGGAAGCACCTTGGTTTAAGCCTTTCCAACAGAAACGGTGTGTCCTAGTTGGTGGCACCATTTGTATCTATACTGCTTATAAGAATTGTATACTTCATTTCTTTATATATAGGCATATATCTCTAATTGACAAGTTCAGGGAATTCCAAGTCAAACCACAAGTGATGAGTATTTTTGTTTGCAAAACTTGTTTGCAAATTTTTAATATATTATTTTTTAAAATCTGGAATCAAAATCTCTATGCTACACATTTGCACTCCCAGCTAATTATGCCCTTGAGCCAGACTGCCTTCCAGAAAGATCATACCAGTTTGCGTGCCACCAAAGTAACTAAGTGCTGTTTCAACACATTCTTATTAACTTTTACCAGTTTTAACAATTTGTTAAATGAGCATGATGTCTTCTTTTTGCTTGTTTCTAAGTTTTTCTCTAATCCATTGCTAAAATATTAAAATAGTTTCCTATTTATGACTTGCATTTTTTTTCCCACATGCAGCTATTTGTGTGGCGATCTAGTCATCTTCCATTAGTGCTTATGAGCACTGTGTGTTAGGGGCACAAATACTTGTTCATATTATGTCACAATGATTTTTCACAATGTATTTATTTTTCGCTCTTCTCATTAAGACTTTCCTGAGATAAGTAAGCCCCAGCATTGTAGGTAATATTGTAGACAAAAAGTTAAATTGAATTTTGAGCACCTAGAATGACATCACTCACTTTACTCACTGTTCTGTGGGTTGGATGACACATCTTTTGTGTTTACTGGCTTCATCCCTGTTTTCATCATTATTTATATCAAAAAGTTATGCTTTGAATCACTGGAAATTTGTTTAGTATGTGTAATAAAATAATTTTGTAATTTCAATCAGCTAAACAGTTTTCCTAGTATAATTCATTTAATAGTCTTTGTCCCATTGATTTATAAAATCATATTTTTTCATATACTAAGTTCTCAAATATACACAGAAGAGTGATACACTCTAATTTTTTATTAATTAAATTCTCTATTCTGATACTAGTATCACAGTATTTAATTACCAAAAATTTAAGAATTACTGATAACTTTAAAATGTCAAATTTGCTTATCCAAACACAATATGTGTCCTGTCATTTTTTTTTCCAGATTTCTCTTACAGCCTTCAGGAAAATTTTATTGTTGTTGTTGCTTGTTTTGTTTTGTCTTGTTTTTTAAATAAAATGTGCAGGCAGGAAGAGAGAAGAGGAAGAAGCATTTTATTTTATTATTATTTCATTGTTCACATTGGTTGTTCCCTCCCTGGACCCCGGATTCAAACCCGGGTACTTGGGATGTACATGAACTACACTCCTACAGAGGTGACTGATCTAACCACTACTCCACCAAGGTGTAGGAAAGTTATTTTTTTAATAAAACAAATCTTAATAGGAGTTTTATAAATTACAAAAGTCATATAAGCTCTTTGTAACAAGTCAATTCAAAAGAAAAAGATTTTATAAATTATACGAAACTTATCTGTGTAAAATATACATATGTGGGTATATACACATGTACATATATGTATCCCTGGATTTTCACTAAAGCTTCATGTTGAGCATAACATTTTTTCAGAAATTATCTTCAGTATATTATACTATTTATAGTTTTAAAACATGCAAAATAAATTTAAAATGAAATGACAAAAATTTTTAAATATATACTTTTATAAATTAGAATGCATAAATATGCAGCAAAATTGCACTGGAATATGAAGCAGTTTCAGGAGGTAGAGCTTACAAGGTAATTGAAGAGATGTACACAGAGTTATTCAGTTCTTCTGTGGCACATTTGTGTTTGTGTATTAGTTAGTCCTAGACTTTGAAAATATTGAAATATTTTATAATGACCTTGTGTTCAATCAACAACATGAGATAAACAATTTTAATAGTGTATATCTGTACTCAACGTATTTATATTCATAAAAAATAAGTGTACTTTCTTCTTTAAAATGACAATAAATTGTCTTTTTAGACTATATGAACATTTTTCAAATGCATCATATATATGTAATTTTTTTCATTCCCATTAAGTGGCAGTTCCATTAGCCTTTGAACCATTCATAATACCATTCAAGAGACAGAGTTGGTTTATTATTTTGTTTCATTTTACCACCCACAAATGGTACTATAGTTGTTTTGTTAAAGTCAATTGAAACACCATTGGTTGGAATTTATTTACATGTCTATAGACAAGAATTACTTTACATTACTATTAGTTAATTTACAATTAACAGTTGTAAAATCACTCAAAGGTAGAAAGTCTTAGAGGCCCTATATAATCAAAATCAAATAATGCGGAAAAGTGAGCCCTAAACAATGCATCATTTTACCTCATATCACACCCCACACAGTTTCTGCTCTACAAGTGTTTTTAATTCTGTAGGATAGATGCCCCAAGGTAAGATGGTCGTATTAAATATATTTAAAATAGTAAGATTTTAAATATAAAACTGTATGAAATATAAATATAAAATTGTAACTGCCTGATAGATCTATCAAAAATTGTTAGTACGGTGCTCTGTTAAAAAAAATTTTTTTTAAACTAAAAGCATTTCCTCTCAGTATTTCTTTAAAGGTTTAACTTAAAAAAAAAAAAAAAAAAAAAACAACAACTCTATAATAAATCAGGAACCTAAAATCAGGGGCCTGAATTTCTAGATGGATAGTCAAATATACCAGCACTATTTATTAAACGATCTACTTTTTTCCTATTGAACCAAATTGCTGCTTTTATATTCCCATAGCTTTCAATACCTATTCCTGGTTCTCTCTTTGGAGATTGGTTTGTGCCCCCCACCCCCCACCCCGTGCCCCTCCCTCAGTTTTTCAGGCTCACACCGGCGGCAGCAGCACACTGGTTTCTCCCGAGTTCCCATTTCATCCTAGGCTGAGCCGCGCTGGGGAGAGAGTAAGAAGGGCGATCAAGTTCTCTGAGCCCTGGGCTCCCGTTCCCTGCCAGGTCACCCTCCTCAGCAGACTCAGTTCTCAGACCCACCGCTGGAGGGGCGGGGGACCCTTCAGTCACACATCCCCTCAATCAGACCCTGAGCTCCTCTTCTGAGGGCACCTGGAGGTGTAGCCCTCATATTCTGGGGCTCCCGCGGAAAGGAGTAGTCAAACATAGGGGTCTGGCAGCGCCAGCCCCAGCCCAGCACCTACAGAAGCCCTGGGTCAAAGTCCTAGGAACCCAACTGCTCTGAACAGAGGAGCTCTGGGTGGGTGTAAACCCGCCGCTTGGGACTGGGGATTTTTTTGGCCCCTGCGGATCTAGGCGAAGGCAGTTCTAAAGATGTACCCGACACCCTTTCTGGGGCCTCTTGGGAGTCAGCCCTGGATGGCTGGTGCAGTTTGGGGTGCAGTTTCTCGCACCCCAGCTGTCCCGCAGTCAAAATACCTTTAATCTAGAAGCCTCGGGTCGCAACAGGCGACAACCTGGCGACTTGTTTGGAGGCTGAGCCGGAATCTGGGCACCGCATCCCGCCCTCCGGGACCACGTGGAAGGGAGCGGGTCTGGGAATCTGGGAGGAGTGCGGTGGGTGGGGCAGAAACCAGATGTCTGGGCAGGGGGTGGGGCAGAAACCAAATGTCGGGGCAGGTCTGGGAGAACCGCGGCCACCCAACCTCTGCCCGGTCAGGAAAGGAGAAAATGGGTGAGGGGATGTGCGTTTTGGTTTCGTTTTGTTTTGTTTTAAGGAAAAGTGAAGGCCGGAAGAGAGAAAGTAAGAAGCATAAGAAGCATTTTATTTTCTTTTTATTTAGTGTGGCCTGCGGTCTTTTGGAGTCTACTCACCTAATCGCTCCTCCAACAGATCACTCTGATAAGTGTTTTGTTAGCTAAACCAAAATAAAACAAAACAGCTACTTCAGCCAGGTTTCTCCGGCCAGGAATCCAATGTCCAAAAAATGCAAATTTTCCTGAGAGGTAAACTGTCAGATGGACATTCTCCCCTAATCACCTCTCCTCCCAGCTATGGCAGGTCCCTAAAGACCAGAAGTCAAAAATGAGGACTGATTGTCCTTTCTGGGGGGAGCAACACAGAGCACCCAGGCAGGGTAAAAAGATTTAGTTAAAGATTTAGGTAGGATGGGGCTGGGGTGGGGTGGGGGGCGTCTTTGTGACCCTGCTGGGATTCCAGATTTACCTGTACCCTCAGAACATGCCAGCCTGGAAGGTCTGTCTCTGCTTCATTTCTCCACCTGGCACTTGGGCCCTGTTCTCCATGGACACATCGTGAGGGACCCCCTTTGATTTGGGGCATGCCAGGAACTCAGGCCATTACTGCCTTCCAATGGTGGAGTGTGGAGAGACCCCTATAGTTGGTTGTGGGGCCAGAGTATCTCCATCCCGCCCTATCTTCCAGACTTTGCGGGAAATTCTGGTCCTGTGAATTTTTGCTGTGCCTGTGTCCAGGCCATCTTCACCATCCTAGGTGTCTATAGATAATGAGTTCTGACTCAGGAAGATGTAACCTACTTCACTGGTCAAGTATCCAAGGCAAACCTTCATTTTTCCTAGAGATGATACTTATGTATCCTGAAGTATGTATGAAGGGTAACTGCTGCATGTGGAAGTTGACTGGGTGTGTATTTAAAGTTCATAACTGTCAAAATGTAATAACAGCGGCCAAACCCACTCCTTTTCTGACAGCTTTCGTGCGGGGGAGGGTGAGTTCCCAAGCCTCAGAGAGGGCTGTGCAAGGCCAGGATCACAGGAGCAGTGGCCTGGTGCACAGTCTCTTCCTACGACAAAGGCTGGAATTGTTTTAACTGCCCTTAAACGTGAGCCATTTACACGGATGGGGTAATGTATGAATATATGTGCTTGGTACTTGGACTTCAGATTGACAGGACTGGGCAGGATCATAGGCCGCTCAGCAGAGAGGAGGTGTTTAACTTTGTAGAACTAATTTATCATAGTTCACTAGCAGATATGTTTTAATTTCTTAAAAGAGGAGATCATAGGTAAATTGAAGGCGCAGCAGTGGCTCAGGAATGGAGAGACATCCAGGTCCAGACACACAGGTGAGCGCCTCAGCTCTCCTGAGTGAGAAAGACCTGGAGATGGGGAGACTGACTAACAGGGTTGGGATGGTATGGGGGAGGGGGAGACCAGAGTGGGGGGGGACCCACAATGATCGAGGGGAGGAGGACTCTGAATTGGGGCTTTGAGTCTCTTGTTTTTTGAAAGTATCTGTGAAGGATGGATTTTAGAACTAAGAGCAAACCCAGAGTTCCCCTCCCTGGTTTGTTTGTTGTGTTTATCTCTGCAAATCCCACCTAGTACTCTGGAGCTTGCCCTAGTCTTCCAGACTAATTGTCAAAGAAGCTCAGTCGTTTCTGTATTAATCATGTTTTATTTTTTCTGTAACTTGACACTAATATCTTAAGATGAATACCAATTACTTTAGGTAAACAACTAGGGATGTGTGACAATCAACATTTCCACATTCCTAGCCCAGCATGAGGTGACAGGGGCCCCATTTTTAAATGTAGCTAACCAATCCCAGAGACTTTTTCCTCCTTCTTGCCTTCTCCTGGGGGAAAGCACAGTAAAGCCACTTGCTGACAGCAGTTCCTCCCTCTCCAGTCCAGTGACAGAGCTGTTGCTTCCCCTGTGCCCCCCACCCTACCCGCACCGTGGAAGACTCTGTTCTCCCTTGAACACAATAAATACAATAAACATTATCCTTTCGTTGCTATTTTTTCTCCCTGAATTGTATTTGGCCTTATACCTTTGCTGATAAATTGTGATTAAAATTAATTCCAAGAAGGATGAAACTCTACCCCACCAAAAAGAATCACATTTATTCATTGCATTCAAACAATTAAAAACCAAAAACAAAGTGAAAATCTTGAAGGTAGCCAGAAAGGGGGAAAAGACACATTAGCTATGCAGATGAATAAGGTAAGAGTACAGCAAACACCTCATCAGAAAATTCATAAGCAAGAAGATGACTGTGTCATCTTTATGGTGATGAAAAAACAAGCTATCAACCTGGAATTTCTTAGTAAAAACCTCCTTCAAAGGTGGTTTTCAGACAATAACAGAAGTCATTGTTAATAGACCTACTTTGGAAGAAAAGTTAAAGTTCTTCAGGCAGAAAGAATGCAATATAGGTTAGAAATTTGGATCTACACAGAGAAGTAAAAACATTGGAAATTAAACAAATGAAAGCAAATAAAATAGTTTTATTTCTTGTTTTTATCACTCTAAAGTTTTTCAAAAACTGTAGCACTGTATTGTATTTTTATAGCATATTTTGAGGGGACATGTGTGACAACACTGGGAAGGAATGGGAAGATGGATTGGGGAATATGCACTTTTAAGATCCTTGTACTACAAGTATAAAAAATACAAATAGAAATAATAAAGAAGGTAAAGAGAAATGTAAAATTAATCCATGTGAACTGGAGTAGAGGGAAAAGAGAAAATAATTATAGCAAGAAGACAGATTTTAATCCAACTATATCATTAATTACTTTAATGTGAATGGCTCAAATATACTAGTGAAAAGACAAAGACTGTCAGATGGGATGGGAAAGAAAGAGCAATATGCAATTCTATGTAATCTTTATGTACCTACTTTAAATACAAAGATATAGACTAAAGCAATAGTTATAAAGGGAAGAGGGGTAATTTTGGCAATGTTTGGAGACATTTTTGGTTTTCAAAAGTAGGCAGTGACACAGCCATCTGGTGAGAAGAGGCCAGGGACACTGCTAAACATCCTGTGATGGGCTGGACAATCCTCCACAGTAAAAACTTATTTGTCCTAGTATGTTCTTAGTCACAGAGTTTAGAAAGGAAAATTAAAAAACTGTCTCTGTTCTCAGAAGACATTATTCAGTATGACAAACAAATAAACCAAATACCCTACTAAACAAAGAACAAAAAACTAGAACTAAATGAGTTTAGGAAGGTTGCAAGATACCTAAGTCTATTAGATTTCTTTATACCTGGAATTGGTGAACTTTAGGGATAATCATTAACACTGCAATTTTTTCAGGCCTCATGGTCTCTGTTTCAGTCAGACTGTGCTATTGTAATGACAAAGCTTCCATAGACAATGAGCAAATGAGAGGAGCATGTGTGTTTCGTTACTTCGTTGCTGTGCTCCAGTATACTTTACTTATGAACATTGAAATCTGAATTTCAGTTCACTTATGTCACAGATTCTTCTTCTTTTGATTTTTTTGAACTGTTAAATATAAAATACTTGTCTCAGCCTCACAAAATATAGTGTTCAGGTTGTATGTGGACACTAAGATCTGCAAAAATTTCTGGTGAACAGAAAATAACACTGATGTAAACAGGTATACTATTTTCATGGATCTGAAGAGTTAATACAGAAAAAAAAAAACCCAAAGAATAATACCTCAGACATCAATTTTTCCTGTTGATCTATAGATTCAATGTAATTCCAATAAATATCCCAGCAGTCTTTTTTTTTTTTTTTTCAGATACAAGCAAGCAGTTGTAAACAGTCAACAATCCTGAACAACAGCTCTAGGAAAGTGAGGATCAGAATTTTACTTTTTCTCAACATACCTCGAGTGTGTTTTTTACATACTCGGTGTCCATTCTCCATCCACAGATGAACTTCGTCAGAGCAGACTTGACCTCTGAGCAGACAATGGAACACTAAGCCCATCGCTTGCAAAGTTTTGAAGATTCCTTTTTCCCATCAAAATACTGCATCTGGATGTTCTTCCTCACGGCATTCTTCTCAGACTTAGTATTGAGAACTAACTCAGATTAAAGGGGTTTTCATGTCCCTGGAAGACTTGACAGAAGGAGGGATTCTGGTTAGACTCTTTCCCTATTTCCACCCCAAGACCAGCTGCACCCCCTTCCACAGGGAGTTCCAAGGGGCTGCAATCGCTTACAAACATGGTTGCCTAGGTAACCCAGGAAGCGCCTGTAGTCTTGGAAACAAGTTGATGGGAAACAAATGTGCTGGGTCCAGACTCAATCTTGGGAAGTAGTTGGTCTACTTTCATCAGGTAAAATCATATGCTGGTATTGAAGTACAAGTGAGAGATTATCTTCCAGAGAGTCTGAGACTGAGCAACCCTCTGTCCATTGGTTCTAACTTTGGACACATGTGTTTCCTACTTGAGAGACAAAACCACAAAGTCTCAGAGCCTGGGCATCGTGGAATACCTGCCACTTACTTGTTGACTTATCTGGACCGTGATTTCTAATTTCCAGGAAACAGTTCTAGCTTTTTTTTTTCATTATGATTCTCACATAGGTTATTAAACTGAATCATAGGTATTTACTTCCGTTGTTTTGTGAGTAGGATCTTTCCTCACCTCCCCAAATCCTGCCTCCTGATTGCTTTATTGACTGTGTTAGAAAACCTTTCATTGTTTATGTATCACTCACCTTGCTGAACTGTTTTCTGAATTCTCACAGTATTTCTGTATGTGTTCTTTGTTCCAAGACTGCTGGAAAAGTTGGAGAAAATTTGCCTCTCTTTTAAGTCCCAAGTTTAATTACATTGGCTAGTATTTCTTGAATCAGGTCCAACCATTATTAACAAAAGTAGCCTGATTTTGCATCAGTAGTTTGGGACTATTTGGGGACTGTTGCTTTGATTTAAATACTGTTTGACACCAAAGGAAATGTCATTCTATTAGTGATTTGTTTATATACTTGCTTGGTTATGCACTAAGGAGAGAAATGCATGAGGCTTCATCCACAATCTATATTGGAATGATCTTCTTTTCATTTTACTATTTAATATGATTGTAGTATAGAATCCATTTTAATGGACCCACTGTGAATCCTTGGAGAAATCCAATGAAATCCAATGTAATCAGGTCATTCTCTAATGTACCTTAGATTCTATTCAGTTATCTAATTTTATTTATTAGCAGTATTTCTCTCCTCTTTTTGTAAGGTTTAGATATCCTAACTTAAATTCCTTTGTATAATAAGCTGGATAAATATGCATCCTTTGTTCTTTTTTAAAAAGCACCTATATGCAATGGAAATTATCTTCTCTAAAATGTACAACACTCTAGAGTCAGAGCACCCGAGCTATTATTCTTTACTCTTTTAATTCTTCTCTTTTGATTTTCTTTTTTAATTTTTTTCTCCATATTGTCAATTTCATTGCAATTCGCAGTTTTTCCAGAAAAGAACCCGTAATATTCTTTTTGTTTGCATATTCTGTGACCAATGCTAGGTACACTATTCTTATGTTACACCTTTATTTCTCTTTTTTGTTCTTTTCTTCCCCTCTTCTCCCATCTTCTCCTCCTTATAATATGAGAAACCTGAATTGTCTCTTCCTTTGGTCTTTACTTTCTGAAGAAGGCTGACATTCCCAGAGGGGAATGCAGACTGACGTCAGCCATCAAAGAAGTTTTTCTCCTCTGATAGGACTGTTGCTCCTCTTCCTCCCCTTCATTCAAGACCAACCTCTGAATTTCCAAGCACCCTTTGTTCTGGATTCCACACTACCTCTTTTTGAACCACACTCACCTATTCATTCATTGAACAATTATTTTCAAATTTTCCTTTGAAAGAAAGTAATCAAAGTAATAGGTTTGATTTAAATGTTCTTAACATGACTTTTAAATAAGATGTAACAGAAAACAAACTCCTGGGTCTAGTCCTATCGCCAATGGTACAATGAAGACTTTGTAATTGTAGGCAAAGTTTTGATTCTTCAACCTACCCCTCTGTTATCCACTTCCCAATAGTTATATGACACTTTTGGTTAAGTCAATTGTTAAACGTTAATAATTCTATGATTCTTTTAATGTAATTACTAGAGTGAAGAATGTTTATTAATATTACAGTTCACAAGCATTTAAGGGGAGTTTATTTATATCTACTTTTTGTTTTTTTATTTGTTTACTTCTCTAATTTTTGTAGTAATTCCTCTACAAGAACATAAAATGCCTAAGATTTTTTTCTATATTTTTAAACTAATCGGATAGTCAGATCCAATATTGTCTTTTTTTCCTGGAGATGGCTAATGCTTCCATGTGGTGTGATTTTTACCTCCTTAAAGGGATTAGATCTTCTCATTTTACTATGAAAATCTCTCTTTCCTTACTTCTGCCACTAAATAGTTACTTTCATTCAAGTGATTTTGTTTAATCTTAAATTCTGAAAAATTTGAATGAATTGTATCTTCTTTGTTAGTTCTCTGCTTGGAAATTCTTTCCTATAGATCTCTTGCATCTGTTCTCTAGGTTTCTTAGATTTCCCCTCTTATTTCCCATTGCTTTGTCTTTTTGTTATACTTTCTGATACTTTTTTCTTTACCACATCTTTCATTGATTTCTCTCATTATCCTATTTTAAATTTCTTCTATTAGAACTATTAATGTGTAAGGGCTTTTATGCATGAAATTGAACTTCTATAACTTTATTCATTTTGTGAATTTATTAAACATTCTCCTAAATATCAATTAGTATTTTTCTAAATGTTCACATACTTCTTTAATAAAATATCGAATTATATGGATACAAAATAAAGTTTCCTAGTTATGAATGAACTACAAGCTAATTTAACAAAATATTTTAAATGTTCAATTGAAGCACAAATCTAATATATCTTAATTTCTTGAACGCTTAAACAGTTTGAAAATCAGATAATGATAATTACATGATGAATTTTTTTCAGCTTTGACCAAAATCAACCACAACTGAGCTATGCCACAAATTGAATTCTATTTCTTCAATGCTGTGTATTTTTCTTTATCCTAATTTCTATGCCTTCCTAAGCTTTCCATAGAGTATTATACTTTTCCAAGACACTATTTTCATACCTTTCTAAGGCTGTAATACCCTCAGAAAAATGATACCTTCCATGAACACTACTGTACATGGTTTGGGCTATCAGTAAGTGACATTTGGATGATGGCTTTCTGACTTCTCCTTGAAAAAAATCAAACTTTAGCTACTGCTCAGCAGACTGAGCTTAAAGATCATTGATATATTAGTAAGACAATTTTACCAGCTTTATTAAGATGTAATTAAAATATAATATTGTACAAGCTAAGGTTAATGTCACTAGTTAGTGTTAATAGTTCTATGATTCCATAAATATACAACTTTTTGATATGACACATATTATGTAGTGAAATGATCGTCATAGCATTAACTAATATCTCCATTACTTCACATAGTTTTTAATTTTTGTGTATGTTCAGAACATTTATGATCTACCCTCAGTAATTCTCAAGTATATAAGACAATGTAGTTATCTATAATCACTGCTGTACATTAGATACATGTACGAGTTCCTTTTATAACTAGAAGTTAATACCATTTGACCAATATCTTCCCACTTTCTATCTTAAATTTTATTTTTGATATTTGAAGATTGGTATTAATTATTTAAACGTTTAGTAGAATTCTCTAGTGAACCCACTGGGTTCTGGAATTTTATGTACAGGGTGACTTTTGATTACTGATGCAATCCCAACTACTCAGCAATTGTTCAGATTTTCTATTTCTTCCTGAGTCAGTTGTAGTACAATTGTATATTTCTAGAAATGTATCTATTTCTTCTAGGTTTATATGTCTTTTTGTATATATTTTGTCATAGTCGTCTCATGATTTGATGCCATTTCTTTAGTATTTGTTGCAATGTGTCCTCTTTCATTTCTGATTTTATTATTAAACAATGTTAAGAATGAACATCTCTTCTTCCCAGTTCATTTTTAAGTATGATGTTAGCTGTAGGATTTTTCTATAATATTGGGGAAGTTTTCTTCCATCCTTAGCTTACTGATAATTTTAATCATGAATAGGTGTTTTAATCATGAATAGGTGTTGAATTTTTAATGATTTTCATGCATCCATTTATGTGCTTGTCTGATTTTTCTTCATCATATTGATGTGATGGATTACATTAACTGATTTTAAAATGTTGTTGCCAACCTTGCATGCCTGGAATTAATCCCATTTTTACATGGTGAATAATTTTTTATACAGTTTTTGATTCATTTGCTGACATTTTGTTGAAGATTTGCAACTATCTCATATTAAAGAGATATTTGTCTGTAGTTTTCTTTTTTCTTTAAATTTTCATGTGGCTTTTCTATTAAAGTAATTATGTCCTACTAATTATTCTTGTATTATTTTGGCAACATTTTCTTTCATATATTTTGTCTAGTTTTTGAAGGGTTTTTTTTTATCTTACTGAGTTATAAAATATGCAAGTCTTTTATTGAATAAATAGATATTTTCAGATATTTTCTTCCAGCATGTTTCTTGGTTTTTTCATTTTCTTAATAGTGTTTTTGAAGTCTGAATTTTGATGAGGCCCCATTTCTTAGTTTTTTTCTTATATGGACTGTGCTTTTTGGTATTTTATCAATGAAATCTTTTCTAACCTAACATCTAAAGATTTTCTCCTATGTTTCCTTCTAAAGTACTATTGTTTTAATATTTAGATGTCAATACAGATCTTCCTTGACTTACCAGGGAGTTACTTCCTGATAAACCCATCAGAAGTTGCATTTAATACACTTAACCAACTAAATATCATAGCTTAAGGTAGTATAATTTAAACAAGTCAGAATACTTACATTAGCCTATAGCTGGGCAAAATTCTCTAACAGTGTTGAGTGTCCAATGTAATTTATTAGAAACTGAATGGATTGCATGGCTGACTGGGAACTGGAGCTTGCGTCCCAGCATCACAAGAGCATTCTACTGCACAAATCCCTGAGATCAAAATCCAAAGTGCCTTTTCCACTTACTGAATGCATAGTTTTTGCATCGTTTAAAAACTATAAATCAGGGATCATCTATATATGACTCATTTTTTGTTACTTTTTGTGTATGGTGTGAGGTGAAGATCTAAGTTCATATTTTTGTGTGTGGTTATCTAGCTGCCCCAACATCTGTGCTCATTGAGCATATTGGTCTATTACGATATCCTTATTGGGCTTTGATATCAAGATAATATTCATGTTTGAAAATGCGTTTGGAAGTAATCTCTCTCTTCCTCAATATTTTGGAAGAGTTTGAGGAGTAATGGTACTCTTATTTAAATGTTTGGTAGAATTAAACAGTGAAGTCACATAGCCCTGATGTTTTATGTGTTGGATGTTAAGTGTAATTTTGACTACTTCCTGGTTCTGCCACCTTCAGGATGTCCAATCCAATCACATTCAAATATAAACATATACGGATCTCTCTGATATCCTACAGTGCTATGCAGAGGAAACTTTGCTTACAGATGTCGTACTAGCTGTATATTGAAGACAAAGAGAAACAGAGTGCCATTCTCATTGCTATGACTCTCGTGTCAATTCACTGTCTCATGATATTCTAAAATTTCATTCCTTCTTCGATCCCAGCATTATGAAATACAATATGAAACGGAAAGGGATTATACTTATCTCTTCCATCATGGTGGTAGTGACTTGCATTGGATCCAGAATTATAGGGAGAATGATAGAGGACAAGCAGCTTGTTGGTAGCTTCTGGGTATCTTGAGATCTATCATCCTTCTTCACACCCCACTCTCTCATTCACTCTTAGTGCTTGAGAGTCTCGGGCCATCATGGACAATTTGTAGAGTTAGATATGACAGGCTCTCAATACTGCTTTTCTAGGACATCATTTTCCAGCAGGGCATCATGGCTGCCTTATTTAACATTACTGGACCTTACCTGCCTATTAAAATTGAGTTGTATTTTCTATATAGTCTCTATATATGTATAGATTAAATGCAAGGTCACTTATAACTGTTTCTTCACATTCCTTGGGAGAAGTTTATCTAAATGAACATATTTGTCTCCTAAGATACCCTAACTTAGGCTAGTCTTTCTCAAGGAAAAACACTTACCATTACATCAAAATTCATCATACTTATATTACTAATGAGATACAATATTAAGGACTGCAATTATCTGATAAATATTGCTTTTGCAATGTAAAAATGGAATTGGCTCATGATCACTAAAGGGAGTCATACATAGTTAAATATCCAAAAATTAACACTTGAAAGAATCTAAACCTTCAGGTTTATGTGTCAAAGTTCAAAAAAAAAGCATAAAACTAAAATCTCCATGCTATGTATAGTCCATCCATGCTTAATCAAGGCACATCTGTGATATGAGCATAGTCACTATGGCTGAGGCCCCTCCCCTTGGACATCCTTATGCAGGTCTTCACTTGAAGTCTACCTGGCCTGGTCTCCAGGTTCTTTCCTCTATCTTGCAAGACTCTCCCTCAGGGCACATAAAGAAATCAGAAGCCCTGTTACTCCAGATTCTGGGTCTATTTACTGTATTTTTGATGTTTACTTCCCATATTTCACGGTATTTTATTTTTTTAAGAAACTATTTTCCCCTAGTCCCACGAACTGAGTCTTCATTATTTTCCACTCATAATACAGACTCCAATTTTGCATCTATGAGTGTATGTGCAGCTTAGCTGGGCTGACTCCACCCTCCTTCTGATTCAGTGTTTCAGATACTTTGAGATTTCCCATACTCATTGCTTGAACTATTGTGAGTGAAAACCTAGAGAAAAAGAATTGGCAACGCAGTTGATGAAAACGCAGCAATAGAAATTTGTGACATTCAAAGATATAGCTAGAATTCACACAAGCAGAGCAGACCCTGCTGTACTCATCCCACAAAGAGCTGTTCAGAGATACAATATTGGAGAATACAAATCATCTGGTCTCCATGGGTATCGAATCTATAAATCTAATGTTATTTTCCAGTTGGAGAAGGGAATAGAGATGTGGGTGAAATAAATGCAATTTTTCAAGTCCAGAGTACCTGCAGGGAAGAAATCCACAAAACACAAGTGTTCTGAATGCATATAGCAAGAAGGACTATTCCTCATATATGAATACATGCAACATGTTAATGGCCACCAACAAAATGAAGACATCTGTGCTAGACCGAATCTCACTAGTAGGCCAATTATGAGCCAAGTGGGTATAAGAGTCTAAGCAGAGCATCTTCTCACCTCATGGAATAAATAATGGAGAGGAGGTGGCTGTCACTAGCACTCATTATTCACCACGCAAACCTTTCTTCCAGAACCCGAACCTTGTTAACAAGATGATAAACTATAGGCCTAATTTTTCTCCCTTAAAAATCTCCAAGCTTCCAGTAAGACACATGGCCTATATTCCATCCTAAAGCACAAAACACAAACTAAGTTTCTTATTATAATGCATACACTAGATCACACTCTCCCCAATGTTAGATTTTTGGTGAGGACTCAAAGTCAATATCAAGTACCACCAACAGATCTGCTCAGATTTCTATACAGACTTGCCAGAACACCCAAAAGAAACAGAAACTCAGTCCCTCAGATACCTCAGAAGAGTAGAGAGACTAGATCTGTGGTTTTACAGATTCTCATCCTCTACCAAGTATCACTGACTATGGACCAACAGCATCACCTCAAGTACTGGGAAGACCCCTCCAGAGGTGCTGACATGCAGCCTTCACACAATAGACTTCACCTGCAGAATGTTCACAATTGCCTCTGCCCTTTCCTCCACCAGGTCCATGATCTGTGCCAACTCCTCAAAATGGTCTTCACAAATGAGACAAAGGGCAGTGGATTTTCAGGTTTAAAGTTCCTTTCATTCCAGCTGTCGGAAAGTCAACTCCTCCTGCCTGGTCAGAGCCCCCCTCCCATCTTAGACAAGTCTGAGGGAAGCTGTGTTCCTTTTCTACTGAGTGTCCTCATACCACACCCACAACCAGAATTCCAGTGTCCTTTACCACCACCTTTTCCACTCTTTTCTTCCATTCCCTGCTCCCAAAACCCTGGTTGTCATCATCATGTGCCCAGTAAGTTTTTGCGAGGATTTATCTATGTATTCGTTTCAGTTCTTCATATTCCATATATGAGTGAAACCATCCTGTATTTATCTTTTTCTTTCTGACTTATTTCACTTAAAATGATCCATGTTTTTTTTAGTAGCTGCATAGAATTTCATTGAGTATATACACCACAACTTCTTTATGTAATCACCTGCTGATGGGCATTTAGGTTGTTTCCATGTTTTGGCTGTTGTGAACTGTGCTGCTATGAATATAGGGATGCAGATGGGTTTTTTTCTGATTAGAGTTTTTGTATCATCTGGATATATGCCCAAGAATGGTATTGCCGAATCTAATGGTAGATTCATCTTTATTTGTTAGAGGAAATCTCCATACTGCTTTCCAAAGAAGGTGCACCAATTTCATTCCCACCAACAGTGTAGGAGGGCTCCTTTTTCTCCACACCCCGCATCCAACATCTGCTATTTCCAGTCTTTGTGCTATAGATCATTTTCACTGATAATAGATGGTATTATACTGTAGTTTTTAATTTGCATTTCTCTGATGAGTGATGTGTAGAACATGTTTTCAGGTGTCTGCAGGCCATCTGTGCATCTTCTTTAGATAGGTGTCTATTTAGTTCTTTTGCCCATTTTTGAGTAAGTCATTTATCTTTTTATTGTTGATGTATGTGAGCTCTTTATATATTTTGAAGATTAAGTTCTTATCTGATGTATGTTGTGTGAATATCTTCTTCAATTCCATAGGTTGTCATTTTGTTTTAGTGGTAGTTTCTTTTGCTGTGCAGAAGCTTTTCAGTTTAATGTATTCCCGATTGTTTAGTTTTTATTTGGCCTCTTTTGCTGAAGCTATTCCTTCCCCGAACACATCCTTGAGATTGAGGCCATAGAGGATTTTACCAATTTTCTTCTGAGTAGTTTATGGTTTCTTATGCTCATGTCTTTGATCCAGTTTGAGCTAACTTTTGTGTATGGCGATAATGAGTAATCTAGCTTCCTCTTTTATTTGCAGGTATTTTCCCAGCACGATTTGTTGAACAGAATTTTCTTACTCCATTGTATGTTCTTGATACCTTTGTCATACATTAAGTGTCCATATAGGTGTGGCTTTATTTCTGGGCTCAAAACTTGATTCCACTGATGAGTTTGTCTGTTTCTACTCCAGTAACACACTGTTTGATGATGATCTCTCAGTAGTATAGCTTGAGGTCAGGGAGAGATTCCTCCATTGTTCTTTTTTCTCTTAAAATAGCTTTGGCTATTTGAGGTCTTTTGTGATTCCAAACAAACCAGTATTATTTGCTCTATTGCCTTGAAAAATGTCCTGGAATTTTGATGGGAATTATATTAAATCTATATATTGCTTTCAGTAGAATGGCATATTTTCACTATGCTAATTTTTCCAATCCACAAACTTGGGATGTATTTCATCTATTTGAGTCTTCGGTTTCTTTTTCCAAGATCGTGTAGTTTTCATTGTAGTGGTCTTTCAGTGTCATTAAGTTTATTCCCAGGTATTTGATAATTCTCAGTGCTATTATGAATAAGATTTCTCTCTTAATTTCTTTCTCCTTTACTTCATTGGTTGCATATATAAAATCTAATAATTTTTGTGTGTTGATTTTATACCCTGCTGCTTTAATGCATTCATTTATTTTTTCTAGCAGAATTTTGTGGAGTCTTTAGGATTTTATAGCTGTAACATAATATCTACAAATAATGATAGTTTTATTTCTTCTTTTCCAATTTAGATGTCTATCTGTGCTCTGGCCAAGACTTCCAGAAATACGTTGAATAGTAGTTGTGATCATAGGCAACTTTGTCTTGTTCCAGATCTAAGGGAAAAGGCTCTTAGTTTTTCACCACTGATTATGATATTAGCAGTGGGTTTGTCATATATTCCTTTTATTATGTTGAGGTATGTGCCTTCTATTCCTATTTTGTTGAGGGTTTTATCATAAAGAGATATTGAATCTTGTCAAATGTCTTTTCTCCATCTGTTGAGATGATCATCTGATTTTTAATTTTCACTTTGTTGATATGGTGTATTACACTGATTGATTTGCATATGCTGAGCCATCCTTGCTTCTCTGGAATAAATCCCACTTGATCATGATGTATAATTTTTTTGATGTGCTGCTGAATTCTATGTAACAAGATTTTATTGAGAATTTTTGGTTCTATATTTATCAGTGATATTTGTCTGCAGTTTTCTTTATTGGTGCTATCTTTGCCTAATTTTGGAATTGGGATAATACTGGCTTCATGGTATATATTTGGGAGTTTTTCCTCCTCTTCAACTTTGTGAGAGTTTAAAGAGGGTAGGGATTAGTTCTTCTTTGAATGTTTTCTAGAATTTACTAGTGAAGCCATCTGGACCTGGGGTCTTGTTTTGGGGAGATTACTTCTTATTGCTTAAATTTTTGTGTGCATGATTGGTCTGTGTTAAGTTGTCTGTGGCCTCCTGGTTCAGTTTTGGAGGTTGTAGGATTCTAGAAATCTATCCATTTCTTCATGATGGAAAAATCTGCTAACATATAAATGTTCATAATAGTCATTTGTATATCTGTGAAGTCAGTTTCAATCTCATTTCTATCATTTCTGATTTTTTGTTATTAGAGTTTTCTCTGTCTTTTTCTTAGTGGGTCTAGGTAGGGGTGTATCAATTTTATTTTTTCAGAGAATTAACTCTTGGATTCATTGATCATTTAGATGGTCTTTTTATTTTCAATTTCATTTATTTCTTCTCTAATTTTATTTTTTCCTTTCTTCTGATAATTTTTCCTTTTAATCATTCTATTCTTTCCAATTCCCTCAGGTATGTACTTAGATATTTAATTTAGACTTTCTCTTGGTTTTGGATTTGCATTTCAATGGTTATAAACTTTCTTACCTTTGTCAAATCCTATATGTTCTGGTAACTAATCTCAAATATTTCATTTGTTTCCAGACAAGTCTTAATTTCTTGATTATCCAGGGTTTTTTTTCAGAAGCATGTTTTTCAATCGCCACATCTTTGTGGTCCTTGCAGTTTTGTTCTTTTGTTCTTTAATTTCTAATTTGACCCACCGCCCCCATGGTCACCAATACCTGTGGACAGAGAAGATACTTTCTATAATTTCAAACTTGTTAAATTTGTTGGGATTTGTTTTGTATCCTAGTATATTATCTATCCTTGAGAATATTCTGTGTATACTTGAGAAGAATGTATATTCTTCTTTGTTGGAGTAGAACACCTTATTTATGTCTGGTAGGTTCATGTGATCTATTGTTTCAATTAGTACACTTACTTTTTGTTGTTGTTGATTTTCTGCTGGATGATCTATGAATTGATGTAACTGCAGTGGTGAAGTCTTCTACAAATATAGTGCTACAGTCAATTTCTGCCTTTGTCTTTATCAGTATTTGCTTTTATATTTTGATGATCCTGAATTAGGTTCATGTATGTTGATGATAGTTATTTCTTCTTGATGTATTACCCCTTTGACCATAATGTAGTCTCCATCCTTGCCTCATGATACTCCTTTTAGTTGGAGATTTGTCTTGTCTGATATTAGTATTGCAGTTCCTGATTTCCTTTCATCACTATTGGTTTGGTGTGTATTTCCATATCCCTTGACTTACAGCTTATGCTTGACTCTGTATCTTATATGAGTTTCTTGTAGGCATGATATTGATGGTTCCTGTTTTTTGATCCATCCAGTCACTCTGTCTTTTTTTAGTAATATTTATTATCTTTTTTGTTTAAAATTCTGCATTCATTTTTAGATATTGAAATTCCAATCCAATCTATATTTCATACCACATTCACCACCAGAATTCCAGTGTCTTTTACCATCACTGCAGGGAGCGAACTGCTTTCTACCTGCTTCTACAAGATATCCTGAGGCAGAAGTTCTCACAAGTCAGAGCAAGAAGCAGATAACAGAAAGCTGCAGCTATGCTCCCATCCTTACAGTGTCGCTGTACCTTCAAATGTTCCTGATAGCAGGGGAACAGTCTGTACCTCCAAGTCTCTCTTTGTTTTATTCTCATTACTTCGTTGTAACCCAGTCCTATAAAATAAATCAAGGACTCAGGATCTGGGTCACTGTCTCTCAGACAGAGAACAGTGTCCCACCTGATCCCCACATTTCTAGACGTATGTTGTCTGTCTTTACAGCTCCTGTAGCTTCCACTCGGGGACCCTTTCGACTAGCAGCGCAGGTCGCCGCTCATTGCCTTTCTCCCTCTTTCCTTCCCTCCCCACTACCACCCTGGCAGCCACCATCTCTTTTCCTGTGAGTTCTAACCCCAGCTAGAACTCTGTGTCTTTTGATTGGTGAGTTCAGTCCATTCACATTTAGGGTGATGACTGAAATGTAGGATTTTATTACTGACATTTGAAACTTTGTGGCTATTTTTCCCCCTCTGCCTCTTGTTTCACTTCCTGTTTGTTTAAATTTTCTTTTTCCTTTGGACTTCTCAGTAACAGTTCTGTCCATTTTGCCTTCTTCACAGCTATGTATCTCTTTGGGATTGAGTTTTGTGACTGTCCCATGGATTTTTGGTAGTTGAACTGTGCTATGGTCTTCTCTTATGAGCTGATGCCATTCATATTCATATTTGTATGACACTTGTTTTTTTTCTCCCTTTAGTGTTTTTTGTTTGTTTGTTCTGTCTTGGTCTCATTTTTGTTTCTGCTTTTGCTTTTCTCTTTACCACCATTATTGAGGCTTGGTGGGTCTTTGTTTTTGCTTTTTCTGTTCTAGCACCCCTTTTAAGAGTTCTTGAATGGCAAGTGTGTTGATAGAAAAATACACTAACATTTATTTGTCATTAAAGACTTTTATTTCTCCATCATAGTTGAGTGATAAATTTTCAGGGTAAAGTATTCTTTCTTGGCTGTTAGGTTTTGTCTTTTAATGCTTTGGAAACATTGTTCCACTCTTTTCTCGCCTATAGCGCATCTGTTGAGAAGTCTGATGATAGATTGATGGGTGTACCTTTGTAGGTTGTTTTTCTTTTCTCTAGTAGCCTTGAGTAGTGTTTTTCTGTCATTAACATTTGCTAGTTTTACTATGATGTATCTGGGAAGGTCTGTTTACATTTAAGAATTTTGATGTTCTCTCTGCTTCACGAACATCTATGATTCCTTTTTGTAATAGCTGTGAGAGTCCTGTTATTATTTCTTTAAATAGGTTTCTGCTCCATTCTCTCTCACTTGTCTTTCTGAGATGCCTATTATCCTTATGCTTGTTCTTCTCATAGTGTTTGATTTCTTGTATAGTTTCTTCTTTTTTCTTCAATCTTGTTTCTCCTCTTCGTAAGGTTTGTCTCTGTTATCTTGTCTCAATTTCTGATATTCATCCCTCTGTGAGGTTGAATCTGTTTATGGAGCTTTCCATATTTATCTTCAAGTCCTTGACCGTATCTTTCATCTCCAGCATTTATGCTAGGACTCTGTTCATGGCCTCAGTCTCCTTGGTGACATATTTTCTTTGATCTTCTTTTCTGAATCTTCCAATTACCTTTGGGTAGTTGTATGTGCCTCCTGCATCTCATTCATATAACTATTTTTTTATCTTTTTAAATAATTATATTAATATTATATAGTTATATATGTATATTTATATAACTTTTATAATTATTATTTTGAACTCTTCATCTGATAGTCTGTCTCAATTCATATCAATGTATTCTTCTCTGGCATCTTCTTTTTGGGTCATTCATGGCTTTTGGGGTAACTTAGATTTTGGTATGGCTTTCTTTTATGCCTTGAATTTAGCACTATGGCTTGCCTTTTCTTTTGTTTTATATTTCCTCCTGCCTTTATGATGATGTGGCAGGTGCCAGCCCCTTGATGGGACCAATTCTGCCCTTTGTGGTGGGTCACCGATGCTATTTAAGGCGGTGTTTACAGACTTTGCAATACTCCAGCATATTTCACAGGTAACTCAGGTGCAGTCCAGAAGTACAACTTTTGGACAGCACAATTACGTATTTTAGGATCTTTGGGTTTGGGTCTAGGTTGAGGCACTGTGGGTGTCCTAAGGTCCTGAGGCCTAGTGGGTGGTTGCTCCTGACAGCATCTGGGAAGAGTGGGGGTTGATGTCCCACAGGTCTTGAAGTCTCAAAAGCACTGGTTCTAGCCATGACGATATTGGCTAGGTGTCAATGGATCTGAGAGGCCTAGCATATGCTAGTTCTGAGCCATAGCAGGGCAGGTCTGGGAGTCAACATCCTGGGACTCCACAGACCTGAGGCTTAGCATGTGCTATTTCTGAGCCACAGTGAAGCTGGGAAAAGGAGTCTGTACCTGAAGTCTGGTAGGTACTTGCTTCAGGCCACTCAAGGGTGAGTTTTGGTGAGGACAGGCAGAAGTCCTGGATTCTGCAGGGTGGGGCCAGTGGCAGTTTTTAATAATGTAAGTTCTGTTACCAATCATATGTAGCAAACTTCAATGTAAACATGTTTTCTAAAAAGTGGAGTCAAATTTTAGGACTAAGGCTTATAGTACAATGTCTATAGGAAGCTGTGCAATTAATGTGCATTGGGTATACAGATATCTGAAACTTGAGAAACTGGTTAAAGTGCTCAACTCCTTCCTGTGTTCATTTTCCACAGTGCTTTGACCTGAGATGAAGGTTTTTGACTCTATAGAATTTTTCCTGTAGAAATCATGATGTGACATTTTCTCATATCTTTGCCTACTTCAGTTGTAAATTGTTATATCAAGCTGTGTCACACAGGTGAATCTCTGTAAGACCTTCTGAGGAGTGGAAAAATCCACAGGCAATCTTATTCAAAAAGACAGACCACCAACACCTTAAGTGTGGACTCTTTCACAGGAGTTATTTTTTCCACACTAGTCAACATTTCACTGCATTCGTACAAAGTAACAAACTAGCACTGTGTTGTTGCCTAAAGCGATCCCTTTTTATCCCAGAGTTTGATTTTATGGTAAATTCAAACTGTTAAGGAAAAATTTTTATCCAACACTAAGAAAGTATACTGAGATGAAAAAAGTAGCTAAAATGTGGAAAGAGTAAGGGGCAGGAGAAAACTCAGTTTTCAGGAGGTTTTGGATGTATCATCATCTTTCCCTTAATCTGTTGCTTACTTATAGGCAGAAGTGACACAGAATACTTTAATGTAATTATAAACCCTTATCTATGCTTAGTTGCCTTTTACCCTGGAAATCAGGCTGAGACTTGCTAGGGTCATGCTGTGATAAAACCAGGATACCTGGGTTCCAAGTGCCCCAAACATACTAAGCCATTAATGATTCATTTCCAGGAGTTATAGGAGCATCAGAGACACCAGGGGGCAAAGGCATTGCCCAACGTGGTCTCATTTACAGATTGAGGGCTACATATGTGATAGGTGAGAGTTTGGGTCATGACACTCTATCTACCACATGTTCCCCATCTTCCAGGAGACCCCCAGGACAAGTCAACATCATGTTATATCATGGAGTATGCCAGGAGAACCATGGGAATGAACACTACTGCGCTCTCAAGAAGACTCAAGGCATAGTTGACTGTCACCTCACCTTCCTCCTGAAACCAGAATGATGGGTGTGGTGTTACAGGACACTGTACCTGGTGAAGAACATTCACTGGAAGTGAGAAGATACCACTGGGCTCTACCTGTAGGACCAACTGGTTAAAATTGCATTTATTCCCCCAATCATGAGGCATTTCCTGGGTAGGAAACTGGCAATTCTTCTAGAAGGAATAGAAGTCATGAAAACCACAGGACATACTCTTCTAAGGACAACCAGAGAACTGTCACCGTGCCACCCATGCTCAGCTAATCATGGACAAGTTTTCTATCACATTACCCCTTGGCCAAAGAAAAAAAGCTTAAAAAACCAAACAAAAAACTTTGATATTCATTTCAAAGTGTGTTCATTTCAGGTGAATTTATACATGTGATTTTTTAAAATTAATTTAATAGTTATTGAGGTAACTTTGCTTTACAAAATAACATGAACTCATCATTGTAGGTTTCCCCTTCCTTAGATATATGATAATACATGCTGCTTACCATCAAATTTCAGAAAATTGTTCACCATTGTCCATTGGACCCCACTGCTGATTTCTCTCCATCCTATGCCCTGTTCCCTTCTAGTTCGTTTCCTAATGTCCAAAGGTTGTTTTTTTGTTTACTCCCTTTGCTTCGTTTCTTAATATTCCACCTATGAGCAACATAATCTGGCATTTGTCTCTCTTCTGACTTATTTTACTTAGTATAATCCTCTCTTGTTCCATCCTTGTTGTCTCAAATGACAGGATTCCATATTTTCTAAGGGATGTGTAGTATTGCTTTGTGTTGTATACCACTGCTTCTTTAGCCATTCATCTGACAATGGGCACTTTAGCTATTTCCAATTATTGGCTATTTTAAATTGTGCTGCAATAAACGTGGTGGTACCTATATCTCTGTAAATTAGTGATTTTGTGTCTTTTGGGTAAATACCCAGAAATGGCATGATGGTATTGCATGGGATTCCATTTTCAATATTTTGACAAGATGCCATACTGCTTTCCTTAAGGGTTGCACCAATTTGCACTCCCAATGGCATTGTAAATGTGTTCCCTTTTCTCTGCAGCCCTGCCAACATTTGTAGTTTCCATACTTTTGAATAACAGCCAATCTCATAGGTGTAAGATTTGCATTTCCCTAATAATAAGTAAGGAAGAACATCTTTCCATACGCCTGTTAGCTGTCTGTATGTCTTTTCTGGACAAATGTCTATTCAATTCTTCTGCCCATTTTAATTAGATTGTTTACTTTTCTGTTGTTGAGTTTTAAGTTGAGTTCTTTGTATATTTTGGATATTAAGTCATTGTCAAATACATGTAATGCAAGTATCATCTCCCAGTTAGTAGGTTATCTTTTCATTTTAGTGATGACATATTTCACTATGTAGAAGCTTTTTACTGTGATGTAGTCCCATTTGTTTATTTTTTGTTTTGTTTCCCTTTATGTTGAAGTTGCATCCCCAAAAACCTCTCTAAGACCATTGTCATGGATTGTATTACCTATATTGTCTTCCAAGTATTTTGTATTTCCTGGCCTTACATCCATGTGTCTAATCCATTTTATATTAATATTTATGAATGGTCTTAGAGTGGTCTAGTTTCACTATTTTGCATGTGGACATCCAGATTCTCAATACCATTTAGTGAAGACTTCCCTATCTGTCATATGCTCTTATCTCCTTGCATATAGAAATGCTCCAGATTTTTATGCATTTATTTTGTAGCTTGTCATTTTATAGTATCCATTAATCTAGTGAATTTTTATGGCATTTTAGGGTTTTCTACAAATGTTATCATGTCATCTGTAAATAATGATAATATTACTTCTTCCTTTGTAATTTGGATTCATTTTATTTCTTTTTCTTGCCTAATTTCTCTGGCTAAGACTACGTAATGTTAAGTAACAGTGATGAGAGTGGATAATCATGTCTTTTTCCTGAACTTAGGAAAATGCTTTCAGTTTTTCAACAATTAGCATGATGTTGACTGTGGGTTTATCATATATGCACTTTATTATATTGAGGTATGTATTATCTTCTAAACCCATTTTATGTAGTTTTATCATAAATTGGTATTGAATCTTGTCAAAAACTTTCTCTGTATCTATTGATATTATCATATGATTTTTATCCTCGTTCTTGTTGTTGTGATTATTCATTAATAGATTTGCATATGTTGAACCAGTCTTTCATCCCTGGGATAAATCCTACTTGCTCTTGATTCTTTTGATGTATCATTGGATTTTGTTTGTTAATAGTTTGTTGAGAAATTTTTCATCTATGTTCATTAGAGATATGGTCTGCAATTCTCCTTCTTAGTGAAGTTTTTGACAGCTTTTAGTTTCACTATAAGATTGGCCCCATAGAAAGTCCTTGTTCTAACTTTTATGTTAAGAGTTCGAGAAGAAAAACATTAATTCTTCCTGAATTTTTGGTAAAACTCACAAGTAAGGCAATCTGGTCCTGAGCTTTTATTTTAGGGGAGAATTCTTACTAATTTTTCAATTTCTTTGCATGTGATATGTCTGCTCAGGTTTTCCATTTCTTCATGATTCAGGCTGGGAGAGTAATGCTTCTAAAAATCTGTCTTCTCGAGTTTATCTAATTTATTGGAATACAGCTGTTCAAAGTAGTGTCATGATATTTTGTATTTCTGAGGTACCGTAACTTCTCCCATTTCATTTATAATTCTAGTTATCAGAGTTATTTTCTTAGGTGAGTCTAGCCAAAGATTTGTCATTTTGTTTATTTTTCAAGGAATCAGATTTTGATTTATCTTCTGGATTATCCTTTTTATTTCTATATCACTTGTTTCTTCTTGAATTTTTTATTACTTCCTTTCTTCTACTGACTTTTCAGTTCAATTGTGCTCTTATTTCTGGCTGCTTTAGATGAAGGATTAGATTGCTCATTGGGGATTTTTTCTTATATTTTGAGGTAGACCTGGATTGCAATAAGCTTCCCTCTTAGTTCTGCTTTTACTTTATCCAATAAGTTCAGATAGCTCATGTATTCATTATCCTTTGTCTCCAAGTACTTCATAAATTTTCCTTTGATTTCCTTCTTTCTCTAAGAGTCGATCAGAAGCATGTTTTTAGCCTCCAAATATTTTTGGAATCTTCTAGATTTCTTTTTGTGGTTGATTTTTTATTTTAAATCATGTGATCAGAGAAAGGTGCTTGGTATGATTTAATATTTGTATATTTGGACACATGTTTTGTGTCCCAACACATGGTCTATCCTTGAGAATGTTCCATGCACATTTGAGAGAATGTGAATTCTGTAGTCTTGGATGAAGTGTTGTTTATACATCTATTAAACACACCTATTCAAAATTTTCATTAAAAGCTATTATTTCTCTGTTAATTTTTTACCTAGTTGATCTGACCATTGTTTTAAGTTCAGTGTTGAGGTATTCTATTATTGTATTGCTGTCTATCTCCCTGTAGCTCTATTACATAATTGTTTTATATATTTTGATGCTCCTTCATGAGGTGCGAAGATATTAGTGTTATGTCTTCCTGCTGAATTAACCCCTGACTCATTAATAATGTCCAGCCCTGTTTTTTGTCATTCTCTTTAGTCGGAATTCTAAGTATGACTGTCCCTGCTTTCCTTTGGTTACCATTTGACTGTAGGATGGTCTTCCAACCACCAATTTTAACCTCTGATTATCTTTTGAAAGAAGATATGTCTCCTAAATGCAGAAGATATTTGGGCTATGTTTTTTAATCCAGTCTGCCATACTGTGTTCTTTAATTGGTGAGTTCAATCAATTAATAGTTACGAAAGAAAATTGATGTGTAACTGTTTATTGCAATTTTGTTCATTGTTTTCAGGATGTCATTGCAGATACATCTAGGCATATCTTTTTTTTTTTTGCTTTCTAACATAACAAAATAGGGCAAAATCATTAAGATTGCAGTCACTAGTGAAATATATATATTCTGGGGAAGACTATGAGCTTTGCGAAAACCTCTATGTTGTGTGGCCACTGAGGCTGCTTTCACAATCTCCCATGTGGCAAAAACCTGAACGTTTTTCAGGCTTATCTATAAATCTCTAGTCAGTGTGTGGAGTTCTGTCAGGTCTTGAGCACTGGCTTAGGTGGGCATGGGCTCACAATTCTTGCAATGATAGGAGTGTCCCATTCTAACCACTGGCCCTTCCCTCTAGGAGACGGTCTCCATGCTGAATGAGCCTTTGTGTCCTGAAGTTAAAGCCTTCAGGTTTCCAGGTCCTAGTTCATACCAGCCCTCAAGCTATACTGCTGGATGTAGACAGATCAGTCTTTATCACACAAAGGCCTATTGGGATTCCATTTAAGAACTGGTGTCACCTTATACTGAGTGTTCATAAGCTCAGTGATCACCTGGCTTCTCTCCATTACCCATATGAGAGAGGACCCCAAGGCAAACCTATCACCCATCTGACACATGTAGCCCACTAGCAGTATCTAGGAAACACTATGGTGCCATGTTCCCAAGATGACTCAGAAGTCAATACCACCTTTCACCCATCTTCATCCAAAACCACTCAGGGAAGGAAGAGGCACTAGGTGCAGACCACACCCAGATGCACACATTTGTACAAGCACATAACCACTGGGCTCAACAAACATTCAGAAAAAATAAAGGAATACTCCCTTCACTGTCTCTTACAATGCAATAGTTCTTGGATGGGTTAAGAAAAAGTGTCCCATAAAAATGAATATTTTTTAAATATGACTCAGAGGTCAGAACCACCTCTTCCCACCCTTAACTCAGAGACCTATAGAAGATGTAGTTCCTACCATGGAGCACCAATGACACTAAAGGCTGGAACAAGCTTTTCAAGTGGGAGAGTCAAACAGAATCAGGTCCCCTGAGCACAGAGCTAATCACTGTGTATTTCTCTGACCCTCTCTCAGCAGTACAGTCATAATATAATCAGTCTCATGAATATGATAAAATTGTTAATTCTCTCAAACGTGTCTCTCTTCCAGTATCTTTCCTTATATCATTGAGGAATCTGCAATGACACTCCACCTCTGCAAATAAAACAATTCCAGTCAATTCCATGGCACATCAGAACCTTCATTGTCTCACCCCTCACCTGAAGTTCTGACCTGACAGGAAACCCCAATATAACCATTCCCTTCAAATACTTTCACCTGTAATATACTAATACAGTTCCCCTCTAATTGCAAATAATCAGCTGAGACACAAAATTATTTATAAAGTGTTTTTAATGAAATAATTATGTTTCTGTGTAAAATAGCCTTCAGGAAAAAAAAACTATTTCCCTAAATGAATGATTTTTCCTTAGCTGTAAGGTTGAACACAAGTGTTTCCTCAC
This sequence comes from Solenodon paradoxus, assembly GCA_004363575.1. Lineage (NCBI taxonomy): Eukaryota > Metazoa > Chordata > Mammalia > Eulipotyphla > Solenodontidae > Solenodon > Solenodon paradoxus. The sequence goes on along the minus strand of RJWH01000756.1, from coordinate 442,377 downwards.
ATACCTGAAGGAACAATCCCAAGAATATTTGAAACATTAAAATCACCTGCCCCTCCAGAGTAATCTCAACATGTTCCTGGGTTATGCCCTATTCTCTTCCCAGTACACGGGGTTTCATGTAACTCATTCATTTTTAGGGAACCCCCCCAAAAGAAAAACACTGGACTTCTAGACCCTCTTAAACCCTGCTATTTATAGCCCTTACTTTTCATTAAAACTACCTTGGATCTCTAGAATTTCTGATGCTCAGGCCCCAGCCTGGATGAGAATCAAAGAACTGCTCCTTATCAGGATAATTACCCCCTCTCCATGGAGTTCTGTACCTGGGTGGGATTCATAGTTATTAAAGTCCACATTTCCCTAAAGCATAGTGAGGTAATGGAACAAGGAGGCACCTGATTCAGGGGCAGCTCATGACAGAGCTTAAGATACTCCTCTGAGGCAGCAGATTTCAGTCCAGGCTACATATGACAGTCACCCATAGAGATTTCGCAACCACAAACGTGCAATGGCAGCACAAGAGCCTAAGAGAGCTTCTGAGAGCACAGGGACCAGGAGATCTGCCACCTGGAATCACAGAAGCAAGGTTAGGCTGGGGAGCATATGGTCTCCTATGAGTCCATCTCTATAAGCCAGGAGAGGGACAGTAAGGACCCAGAAGAGAAGAACACTCACCCACACACCACCATTGCATTCCTGGAGCCATTCATCAGAGAGTTGTGAAAAGATGACAGATGGAGCCTTTAAAATGGGGTTTGAGATAGCACCACAGAAATACCACTCTGCTATCTGGTTGACACTTGGCTAGACCTTTGGACTGGGTCAAAGGGATCATTGTTCATGGTCAGTTATTTGAGAAATCATCAGAAGGGACATCCTGATCACAAGGATTGATAATTATGGACTTTGTGCCAGAGGAGAGAATTAGTAACTGTTGCCCATAGCCAAGAATAGCTAATAGTTTGTTAACACTAATTAGCTTTTTTAAAAAAGACACATTTCATCTCTTTTTTTCCTATAAAACCTACCAATTGTTGTCTTTGATAGTAAGGTTTAAGTATCTGCCCAGATTTGTACTTCAAATTGCAATTTCTGCTATGCTCAAGTGAACACATTTCAGCTTGCCTGCTAGCCTTGTTGTTTTCTTATTTAAATTCAACAGAGTAAAGAGGGGGTCCTTCAATAAATACAGCAGCTGGGAATTCATGGACATTCTATTTGCTTTTTCTTCACTTTTGGGAGAAATCCCTTTTTTAAAAAATTGACAATTTTAATGTTAGATCAAATGAAAAACTCATGCCAATAATTCAGAAGGTGAAAACACACATATATACTCACTGATTTAGGAACAGTTTAAGGGATTGAGCAGATTACCAATAAATATTTGTATTTTGTGCACATCGGGGTGCCATATGAATATGGGACCTTGAGAAACATCTAATGAGTGTGGGTTTTTTAATTTTTAGAAAAATTCATTTGAGTAATTGATATCACAAAAGAACTTTAGGCTTAGACACTAGTGAGATAAGAAGAAGAATTTATTTACACAGGCTAAAGAGACCCTGCATCTACGTCTGTGGAAATAAAGATGCCCCCCCACACCCTTGGTATAGGGACAATGTCTGTCACCAGGTAGTTTTGTTGTTTCTTATAGAGGAATAGGGAATTACTGGTGAGTGGGTATCGAATTTCAATTGTATAAGATGAAAGCTTTGTGGAGATGGTGGTGGTAAAGTCTCTATCATATTACGAATATGCGTAACACCATTCAGTGGTAGACTTAAAATGATTGGTTAATATTTTATAATGAGTATCTTACCATAATTTTTAAAAAACAGAAAAAAAATGAGATATCCTGATCTAGGCTCATGATAAATACAAAAAAAAAGAGGTCCAGGACTCCTATTTATAATAAGCTACAGGCCCTGTAGTGAGACTCAACTGAGGAGTGAGCCCTGGTATGACATCCTATAAGTGAGATGTTCGCCTGACAAAAATTTGTCACAAATTAAAGTATGGCATGAATAAGACTACTGGCTTCCTCTCTCCTTAAAAGCAGTGCCAGACTGGCAGAGTCCTACCTGAGAACAATGAGTAAGTCAGAATTGTGTTTGGAATTTATCATCTAGGGCTTAAGTCATCAGAGACAAGGCCTGTGTCAGGATCCTCTTCCCTGTGGGATTCTCAGGAGACACTATCAACTCTTCCCAGTAGGCAATACCACTTAGTCCTAATTAGCCAATAGGGGCCAGTTCTTTGCAAGTCAGTTAAAATAACTTGGAAAGAAAAGTTTGACTTCAGCTCACTGAAAAGTAAAATAAAGACTCCTCTCCCCAGAGGTAGCAGAGACAATTCTATTACATGGGCATTGGAAATATTTCCAAATTCTATGGATGTACCACTCTTCAATACGTGCTCCAAGCGTCTTCTCCAAGGTCATGTCAACCAGTGAGCTTCCCATGAGAGCTTATAACTTTCTCTTATGAGCTTAAAAGTCCTTCCTGACATTCCCTAGATACTAAAACTTCTTAGAGATTGCTATTGTCCTACCTTAAATATCCTGTGTCCCTTCTGCTTGTAGGCAAAAGCTTTATCTGCACTTTCTCTATCGCAATGTCAATCTGCCTCCAGCATCTGATTTTTTTCTGAGTATTGACCTATTGTCACATGAATATAGAAAGCTGATTGTGTCTAACTAATGGAATTTTATTCCTAATAAATCTTATCTAGACTGACTTTTAATGTGCAAGTCACACAGAGGTATTTCATGTATTTCCAAACCTATTTTCAAAGAAGATCATCATGCATTAGCTCTAAAGTTCAGTCATGTCATGTTGGTTCATCATGATTTTTAAAATGTAAGATACAAGTAACATTTAGGCACATCCCTGGCCCTGTATATAGATAATTTGACAAAAAGGATATAAGGTCATTTTTGTTCTTTCTTAGGCTTTTGAGTAAAAACAAATATTAAAATATTTTTGAGGAAAGCTATATGAGTACAATGCAAATATCTCATAACTGATATTCATACACAACCTGCCTTCTTAAACATTTTAGAATTTGCTAGAAAGAACATTTTCCTGAAATTTTTGACAGAGACTTGAAATGAGGTCAAGGTTGGGTTATATGAACAGTCCTCCCATTTATGCTTGAGTAGGTGTGTTACCTCCTTAGCTATAATGAAAGCTTTCTGAAATCAGATCTATACATTTTCCACTTCTAAACTCTCCTGTAGAACCTATAACCAAGCCTATGACATAACTGATATTCAACAAATTAATGAATAAAGGATCATTTAATCAGAAAAGGAAAGTTAGAAATTAGAATTAGAACATCATTTTGTACTTGATATAGATGAACCCAGAAAGATGAAGTCATTTGTCTAAGGTCAGACATACACAGTGTCTGATAAAGGACCAACCTAGACATTCTGAATATTGCTTGAATGTGAGATGTATTCTCAAAAATCTGTTGCCAGTTGTAACTTCTGGAAAAGAGACTCTGAGTTCACTTTAAAATTCAGTATCAATCCTATAAATTCTATTCAAATATATCTTAATATATCCACCACCTTTGTAAGCTTTGTAATAATCAGGACTGGATCAAAATGTCATGATGAATTCTTGCTTTAGTTCAAATGCAGGTACCCATTAAAGAAAACATGTTCTCTACACTCTGATGTCCCCAAATTCCAATTAATTCTTCTTAAATAAAAGCAACTTTGTCTTTCCTGATTAATTTTTTTACCCTTTTCATATAAATAGAACTAAGGCATAGATACATTAAGAAAAGTACCCAGGTTTACAGGACACAAAATAAGGGATTTTGTCCAGTATGAGATAAGAAACAGCAGCAATAATCAGCTAGACCATGCTTTCAGAAACAGACAACTGGTACCTAAAGTGATTTGGGGCAGAACAGAGTTTTCATGTTTGTCACAGTCAAGGTACTCACAGACCAGATACATCACAGTAGTCAAACCATTTTAATCTGGAGGGAAAGTGTAGCATTTAACATTACCATTCATGAACCCATTTCTGAATGAAACTCCCCAACTGAGATTCAGTAGCGTAGAAAACTGGTACGGTGAAAGACTGCCTCTTAAATTTCCTTGAGTTCTTCAGCTTGGAGAATTAAAGGAGGATTTCATTTTGGAGCTTATCTCTGAGAACACAATAGGAGAAGGATCCAATTCAGGACATCTCAATACTACTAGTGATGATTTAAGATAGGAAAACATGAACTGTTCATTTGCTCATCCCTCAGTGGGTAACATATTTCCAGCTTAATGTACGAGGTTAATATGATTGGGTTACCTGAGAAATTCACCTGACCCATTTCAGGAAGCACAAGTTATACTACCTAAAAGACTGGTTCCAAGAAAATAAAGGAATAGTACTGGCTGCTAGTAGTAGGATACACTTAAAAACTTGGGAATGGGACTCTGTGAATCTGTTACCCTTATGTGATCTTGAACTTCGTTATTAAGTCCTATGAGTTAAAAAAAAAAAGAAGTCAAATATGGAAGAATGAAAGAAGGTTTATGCTTTCTTCTCTCCACATGTCCTACAAATTTCCATTTCTGAAAGAGGTATTCCTATCTGACTCCAGATCAACTATTCTCTCTTTGAGGCAAGGTTACTGTGGGGTAAATTCTGTGCCTCTTCCCTTCTCTCTGCTGCTATTCTACCTGCTTTGTAAGTACAAATGAGCAGGCAAATCAAGACTTTAAGTCTTTTGTAGATTCTCCCATTTTGACACTTTCCATGCAGCTAGTAAAATCCAAACTTTGTCATGGAAGTAAGAGACCCTACCTAGTTCTAGGTCTTAGTTTATTCAGATATTATGACAAAATATCTACCACTGGTTAGCTAATAAACAGTAAAAATGTGTTTCTCACAGTTCTGGAGACTGGAAAGTTCAAGATTATGATGCCAGCAGATTCAGCATTTGGTGAGAAACTGCTTCCTAAATGGCCATCCTTTTGCTGTAACCTCGGGGAACTCTTTTTATAAGGTCTTTAATTCTATTGAGGAGGATTCTACTCTCAACACCTAATCGCCTCCCAATGCCCTCATCTCTTAACAGCACTTGGAGATTAGGATTTTAAGACATCAATTGGGGAAGGAAGGTGCAAACAATTAGTTTTTTGTATCCTTAAACCCAACTTTCACAGAGCTTAACATTATTTTGAAGTGGTTATTTCAATATTTTTAAAACTTCTCGTGTGTTTGGTTCAGTTGAGGTGCTCGGTTATATTTTCAACATTGTTGACATACTCTAGTTCATAAATGGATATAGCTTGGTCAAAATCAGAACTACTTGAACTAGCTTGAAGCAAATAACCAACAGTGACTTCCTTATTCTGTGAAGACAACAGGATGAGATTTTTATTACAAAAGATATGATAAATAGGGGTCCTGGTACTTCCCAAAATACAACTATAGCTTTATCATAGTGGCTACCAAGATTATATCCAATATGAAACCACCTCTTGGAGGTTAAGAAGGTGACTTCTGACCCCAACTTAGAGATTAAGAATTCTAACCCTCAAACATTCATAGTCAGTGCAATACAGGTCACTACCAAAGTCTGTTTCTTTCTTATCACTCTCCACTTATTTACTTACATTTGACTTATCAACATCTTTCACCATTCTAATCAACTCCAAAAATATATATTCAGAATAATCAAAGGACTAGGTGTGTCTGCTCCATAGCAGGACATGGATTCTTCCCATTCTTCCCTAGTCTTCTGATGAAGGCAAAGTTGGGAAGATAATTTTGGAAAGAATCCTCTTTGTTAATATGAATCATAGAGGTCTATACCTCAGTGAGAGTTTCAACCACCCTTGACAATTACCATCAGGAAAAACTCAAATCTCTGACCTTCGGTATGATTATTAATCCTATTTCTTTCCTCTTTAGTCCCTGGAGAAGTTTACTAATTTGTAATCTGCAGAACACAGATAATTTCCCTCGTGGGTTGCCTAATAAGGAGCTTTGGGAGTTCACACTGTGGTGGGAACTATAAAACCCCTACATACATAGAAGGGGACTATATTCCAGCCCAGAAGATAAGACAACAAACTGTGCTGACCAGGACCCCAGGTATTTCCTCCACATCCAAGAGCAGTGGGTAGGCTTCCACCCACAAATCTATAACCATATGACCTCCTCCCAACTTGGCTGAGATTTGGCTCTAATTATCTGTGAGGTGATTGCACTTACTGTCCTGCTACCTACCACAAAAAGGTAAGCTAGGTGATGTATAGGGAAATCTTTATATATTTGAATCAACTAAATTCATACATTATTTAATAATAACTTGAGAGTCCTATATCTTATCAGTTAACTCCATAATTAACATAAAGTGCAAATGTCAGTAACACATACAGTGGTTTTTCCACCCTCACTCAGGTAACTGCAAATCTCACATCCACAAACCAGGACCTCACCTTCCACAAAAGGATATGATCAGATTTGTAAAGAGAAACTACAAAGGCTGACAAATAAAACCTCAGGATCACCTTCAGATGCTAACTGATGGAGATTATTGAACAAAGGAGTTCAAAGAGGAGTAGGTTGCTCTTGGGAGGAGCATCATCCCTGAGGGTGATCATGAGGTGGGAGTATCATCACTTTCAAAAGTGCTCCTGGTAAGATTTCTCCTTTGGAAGGAAGGTTGTACCATCTCACTTTATATGCTACAGCTTCTCTGTTGCAAATGGTGCAGCCATGTAAGCTCAGAACCACAATATGGAGAAAGGAGTTCACATCAACACAGAGAGTTGTGTGAGACCTTGGGAAGTCACAACAAAGCTGCCCAGACACAGATACCATCTGGATTTGAGTTATCAGAGTCACATCATATCACCTTCTATCTAATGGTTTCTCTGGTGTGAGAAGTTCTGGCCTCAAGGTTTTATTCTTTCAGTATTCTGAATAATAGCTAGAGTGGTCTTGGTTAAAGGGTGTAAATAGCTATAGCTACTACCCAATGACTTCTATTTCACCAGAACTGCTCTAGGTGTTTGAAGATACCTTGCCTCTCATTCTCACATACTATACTTGTTTTACATAAAAGGAAATTGAGAATCAGCAATTTTCTTAGGTATCAAATCCATTTGTAGACTAAACATGAGCCAGGGCAGGGTTTGTTTGTCTTCCTCTGCCTCAGAATCTTCATGAGCAACAGAGAATTGCAGATTGGGACAGGTGCCCCACTTGGTGCAAAGTCCTACACAAACAGAAAGAATGTTTCATTTTTTCATTAAGACTAATGAACAAAACATTGGATAATTTTTAATTTTAAAAAACTCACCTATTGTCTCACATTCCCCAAGGTTCTCCATCCAGATTTCATTTTCCTTTATATGTCACCATGAACTTCTAACAATTTTCAATTATATTTAATCCTCTTTGATTCGAAACATACCACTTTTTAGTTAGTAAAGGCTGTTTCCTGAGGGAAGGTTTTGGTCTGTTCTCTGGTGTTCCCAGAGACAAGCTGAGAGTTCCACATATACTTCTTGATGTGTGAGAGCAACTGGGTAAGTTCCCTCATTTCTGCCATTTTGCCTTACTTGATATTGTATGAAAGTAACTGGAGATATCCCTTAATAATTAAAACTTTATGGTGCAGACCAAATTCCACGATAGAAATTTTTATCAATACATATTTCCTATAGATCAGGATAAGACCAGAGATCTAACTGGTGACCTGGTTGTTTAAAGAAACTTCTACTAAAAAATGTTGTTACATCCTTAAAATGTCATGAGACACAAATTAATCTAGAAAAATCATATCTACTATAAGATTTTGGTCAATAAAACACTCAAAGCCAAATAGGTAAATAAATTACACTGACTCATCTACTCCATGCAGTGTGGAATAAAGGATCAGGAGCAAGGAGGCAGGGACAAGATATTATGCTATTAACATTTAGATTGTGTTCCTGACTAGATATGTTATTTGACTTTCTGTTCAAAATTATAAACGTGAACAAATCTGCATCTAAAATCAAAAGTCAGCTTTCAATAATCTACTAAAATTTGTCGAAACTCTTCGTTTGTCTTTAACAGTTTTGAGAATTTAGACTGTTGTGAAAAATTTGAGTAATGATAGCTTCCAGCAGATATTTGAAAGGATGATGAATGGAAAATAGACTTTTGATTAGAGATTCCAGCAGCTAGAATAGGAGGTAACTATAGTAATAAAAATCAGCTGACATGTGGCACAGATAAGGTTCACTAGCTTTGCTACTATGCATAGTATAGATCTGTGCATGCCCCCAACTCATGTATAATAGGAAATTTCTAAACTGCCTACAGAGAACTGCTCCCAAGGGTGCCTGAGGTATTCCTAAAGAGCTAAGCACAGTGCAGGCCCAGTGTTGGCTATTTCACTCCTCCAGCTGATTGATGGCTCATAAGTACAGGGACCAATATCTCCAGGACTGTTTGTTGTTGAAGAAAAGCTAGAAATCCAGATTTTATATTAAATCCTTCATTTTTAAAATGTGAACAAATATGAAATGTTTTGTACAATATTAAGGATCCAACCAAGTACACCTGCACTGCAAGCAGCATGTCCAGGGGGGAGAACAACAGGACGGGAATCACTGAGTTCCTCCTGCTTGGCATCACCAGTGACCCAGAGCAGCGGCAGGTCCTCTTCTGGCTCTTTCTGTGTATGTACCTTGTCACTGTGACTGGGAATATAGTCATTATCTTGGTCATCGGCTCTGACCCTCGCCTACACACTCCCATGTACTTCTTTCTCACCAATCTCTCCTTTGTCGACATCTGCTTCACCACCAACCTAATACCTAAGCTCCTGATCAACCATGTGACAGGAATATGGACCATCTCTTATGCCCACTGTCTGACTCAGATGTACTTCCTCATCGCCTTTGCAAACCTTGACACATTTCTGCTGGCTGTCATGGCACTGGACCGTTATGTAGCCATCTGCAACCCCCTGCAGTATTGTACCATCATCACCCCTCGGCTCTGTGGGGGACTGGCCTCTCTCGTGTGGATGTGCTCCAGCCTCATCTCCCTGGTCCACACACTCCTCATGAGCAGGTTAACATTCTGCTCCTCTGCCCAGGAGATCTCACACTTCTACTGTGATGCCTACCTGCTCATGAAAATTGCCTGTTCAGACACCCGTGTCAATCAGTGCGTGTTCCTGGGTGCTGTGGTCCTGTTTGTGGCCCCCTGTTTGCTTATCATGGTCTCCTACATCCACATAGCTGCAGCTGTCCTCAGGGTTCCATCCACCTCAGGAAGGCGTAAGGCATTTTCTACATGCAGCTCCCACTTGTCTGTGGTCACCTTGTTCTATGGAACTGTTCTTGGGATATACATACGACCCCCAGATTCCTTCTCAGCCCAGGACACAGTAGCAACCATCATGTATACAGTTGTAACCCCCATGCTAAATCCCTTCATCTACAGCCTGAGGAACAAGGACATGAAGGAAGCTGTGAGTAGACTCTTCAATAGGAGCTCAAAATCCTCTTAGTAGTAGTGAGCTCTGGTTTGACCTCTTCAGTAGTCAAGATGTAAGGAAATGGAACTTGATTCTGGATGTCATATCACCTCAACAGCACCCAATTTCACACAATGACAGATTTTTCAGGTAGGAAAAAAACGTAAAATTAGAAGAAAACTTTATATATACTTGCATCCCTAGGATGGAGTTTCCATCCTTATGCTTCTGAGATGGCTCAGGAGTCTCCATTCACCTTGTCCTGATCCAGGCAGGAAGAATGAAGAGAGGAAGGGCAAGAGGCATGCAACTTTGAGGGCTTTCTCAGAAGCTTCATCCAGCATCTTCTCTGCTGACTTCAATGGTCTCCCAATTGCACAGCAGGCTGGAAGATGGAGTTATTTTTTACAGCTGCTATACTGTTGTTTTGTTAGCCTTAAACATATCATCATCTCCAGTAAAATAATGTTTCCTTAGAAAGGAAGGAGAAAACTGGTAGGTACACCACATTAATCAAACTTTATTTCACCACTGTCTGCAGATGTTGTCATATTGTTATTTTAGGAAAATAAACTTGTGCTTTATATGTTGACTCCCTCTGGATTAATATTGTGCATCAAGGTGCGCCCTCGTGGAGTAGGGTTTTGGCCAATTGCTTCCAGCCAAAGAGTGGCCACATATATCTGACAAGTGTCCTTGGTCAGGGAGAAAAACCAAGACATATAGCTAAAGTCAGTAGTTATTTTACATTCTTTTTCATTGTGTGAATCCCACCAGCAGGAATACTGATATAATTACTTGTATAAAAATGTATCTATAATTTCTCCAAGTAGTGCACACAAATAATCAATAGTGTCCTCATTTTGAAACTAACTTAGGAGTTGGAATTTCCATTTTGGTGATCTATGTAGTATCTCCATATAACTGTTGAAATACTATTCCTATAATGCATGATTATTATTCTGAGACAAATGGGACCTGGCATCCTCACCACAAAGAAAGTAGTATCCAGTAGGTGCATATGGAGAAAAGGGGATAAAGGGGTTTTATAAAACAAAGCAAAAACCAAGGACTGCTACTATTTGGGTACTTACATGGATCTCTATTATTCTCTCTCAGAGAGTAAACATTTGACCAATTGCCCAACAATTTGTTGAATTCAAATGTATTGCTATTTAAAGTCTTAGAGGGATTGGAAGACAGCAGTGGCTCAGGTAAATCCCTAATTGCTGTCTGGGGAAGGTACAGAAGTTTTCCAGAATGACATGAGTGGAGAGATCCCTGATGCTTCAGCAGTTTGCTAGGGCAGTGGGTGTAAGATGGGAGGCAGGGCTTGGGAGGACTACAGAGGGGCTACAAGCATTGAAGATGGGAAGGTAAGTATGGGAATCACACATAGATTTTTAGTGGAAGTAGCAGCAGCAGTTGCAGAGGTGCTGGCTTTATCCTCCAGGAGAGAGTGGCTACAGACACAACCAGGCAGCCTGGGCACCAAGATCACGTCCAGTTGAGCAGGGGGGAAGGAACAAAGATTGTGGCCTATATAGACATTTGGCTTATTGCATATGCATATACTCATGAAGGAATTATGACAGCATTTTATCGTAAACTTCAGGCTGGAACTGTACCATGAGAAAGCATAGTTAACATACATATCCCATGTATGTACTGACACATATACACACACAAAATCATAACCAATCAATTCACATATACACAAACCTGCTCCATGGTAATAGACTCACAACCTAAGTCTACATGACTATTTCAGAAACATTTTTTAATGATGCCTCTAATCCTCATTTCTAGTGGAAACAGAATCAGAAAGGTGCTGAGGAGTAGACTCCACCTTTTTTCTCAGGAAGAGAGTGATTCTAGAATTCTTATCACTTTTATATATTTGTGAGGCCTCCTGAAATTACAGAAATAAACACACTATAAACAGTCCAAGGTATCAACCAAGATGTCCATCCATTGCATTAAGACTTTTGTTCTCCTGATGACTTTCAGATACAAGATACACATCTGTGTTTCAGACAACACCCAAAGTAAGCATAGAGGACAGAGATGGAGGGATATTTTCCTGGAGATTTAATTCTTGGGCCCATTTACATTGGCATTATTAAATTACTAGTTCAAGGAGGAAAAAATCTCTACAGAGGAAAAGGATGCCTACCACACGTTTATAAGCAAGTTGGGTGCTGCCCATTTCAAATGCCCTCTGGATTTAGGCATGAGCAGGCAAAAGACTGAACATAACACTCCCCAACAAGGAAACTGAACACATCTATAGTGTACATTGTCAGATTATTATCTGAATTTGTTTGGAAAGGAAAGTAACAAAGTGGACATTTTCACCTTTTAGAAAAGGAAAGGTTATTGTACTTCGACCATAGAACAACTCTCATAAGGCTTGTCCTAAGGAAGCACCTTCACCAGGCTTTTTGGGGGAAGTAGGAGAACACAGAGTAACTGTATCCCATTGGGTGTGTTCAGAAATGACTCTGAGAGCTCTGCCATAGATAATAAATTAAGAAGGATGACATATTAAGTACAGGCATTTTCTAACTCAGTTACGCAGAATATTTCAACAGCAATGGGGCACCAGACTGATAACCTATTGATATCTTGATTTCTAATTCATCTCTGTCTGAGGGTATGTAGTTTGCAAAATTTGAGATTTCTAGGATCCCTATGGATAATGTTTTCAAAAGCACGAAAGTATCTCCCTGATTTTCTATTTAAGATTAACTCGGAGAGAATAGTATTATGGAAGTTGCCAGGACACCACATATGTTGTCTCCCACAACTTAGAATCTGTGAACGGAACAGATGTCTCCAGGTTTCTATGTGCTTCTCATATTACTGAATATATTACCGTATGTGAAAAAATGCACTTATTATTGCTGTGTTTAATGTGACCATTATAGTCACTGTATAATGGTATTTGTGTAGACTCAGGCATTTCAATGTTTATTCGCAAAATGAACTCGTGATTCCACAAAGTTCAGTGGTCCAGAGCATTCATGTTATAGTTTTTCCACTAAGGCACTCAAGAGGTTGATCCATTCTTCTCTATATTATATCCATGTGAGGTGTGGTATATTAAACAATCCATGGGATATGGTTGTGGTGAAAAGTAATTTAATATTAGTGCATTTTACAGTGTGATCAGATTGATTTTTGAGAAGAGAGTTGACTCCAACAATTGTTCAGTGGTTTGTGCGAGACACATCTGCAGAGAAAATATGATCTTTCAGTCTCCTTGGTTCTCTCTCCTCTCTCTCCCTCTCTCTCTCTCTCCTCTCTCTCCCTTTCTCTCCCTTTCTCTCTCCTCTCTCTCCCTTCTCTCTCTCTCTCTCTCTCTCTCCCTCTCCCTCTCTCTCTCCCTCTCCCTCTCTCTCTCTCCCTCTCTCTCTCTACCTCTCTCTCCCCCTTTCTCTCCCTTTCTCTCTCCTCTCTCTCCCTTCTCTCTCCCTCTCTCCCTCTACCTCTCTCTCTCTCTTCCCCCCCCCCACACACACACACACACGTAACGTACAAATGTGTAAACATTCAGAATATTCTAGAGTCACACAAGATAGCTGCAACTATGATATACACAATACTCACCTCCGAAAGGGTGTATAATTTCATTAAATTACTGTAGAAATGTTACATAGCTTTTCACCTAGGATACCAGTTTTGTGGGATTTTTGCCCCACAGTCCAAATTCAAGCTCCTACTGGGAACATTCAGTCAGATGGCATTCAATCAGATTAATGACAGCAAGGATGCCCAACCTGTTTTTAACGTCTAGATTTTTTTCCAACAAGTGAATGCTTCCAGAATATTTACTGTTTCAACTTTCTTTAGATTTCAGTAATTACCAAAAAATACACTATAAGGATCAGAGCATTCTATGCCCTGTCTTTATTTTGTTGAGTGACTATTAAAAACAAGTAAAGTCAGAAACCCCAAAGCAACTGATAAAAGAAGGCAAGAATTTTTCCCAGCTGCTGTCTCTAGTGACTACTGATTTGGTAACTAGTAGATTATGAATCCAAGGAGAAAATATGTTTTCACTAAATTACTCACTACAATGTAGTTTAAAACCTCTCCTTCCAATATTCAAAGAAAATATTATTTACCATCTATACTGTTCACTACCCTTATTTCATGTCTGAACTCAACTGAAAAGAAGGGAAGCCCAGCAAGCAACATTTCTCTCAGGTTAGGAGAGGCAGCTTACCTTGGAATTAGATAAAGCCTTTTCCTCTGTCCTTTCACTGGGGAACCCCTTCACTAGGTCCTCATGGGGAGCAAGAAAAACACCGGTTAACAGCCAGACCATTTCGTGGCGCTGCTGGGGATTGACACAGAGAGAACTGTTGCAACTGGACAAGGGAACAGAGTGTATGGATGTAGTTGTTAAAAGTATGCAATTGACTGGTGCTGAGTCATCTGCCTGTGTGCAAAGAAGAGAAGTAGAAAGAAATGAGAACGTTTTTTGATTTATAGTCAAAGATAACCTAAAGTGGCACCACCTGGCGGAGCAGTGGTTGAGTCAGCTGCTGCCAAAGGAGTATAGTCCACAGAATTCCAAGGACCTGGGTTCACATCCTGGGTTCAGGGGTAGAAGCCAATGTGAAAAACTAAATAAAAAATATGATGAAAACCTTCCTCCTCCTCTCTTCTTACCTGCTTGCCTACTTGCCTTCATTCCTGCCTGTAGCTTTACTTAAAAACGGTAATCTAAAGCAAAGATAATATATAAGTGGTAGTAAACTACACACTATGATTAAAATGAGTGAATCCCATCATTCATACTGCTTGCTTTGAAGCCCAGCTAAATGCTCCCCATCATCTTCACATCATCATAAATCATTTTGCTTTATGGATACACATAAGTGACACTGTATTGATAATCTATTTTATAAGATTTTGCAATTGACTTTAATTGATGATCTTGATTCAGTTGTAGGCAAATCACCCTTACTCTGTTGTATTTATTCACCAATCAGTTCTTATAAAAACAATAATTATTCATGGTATTAAAATACTAAAAACTTTTAAATAACTGTTGTTATTCATGTAGCGATTTTTATCAAATTTTATTTTTCCCATATCTGTGTACTGATATAGATGACTAACAGTAAGCATCAAATAAAAGGATAACCCATTACTATGTGAAATATGGGTTGAGTGCCACTCTCTTAAGCCTGCTATACAAGAGAGCTACAACTAAGATGGTGACATCAGATTAACTGAATGTCCTTTGGGTTCTCATTTGCCATGTTTCCTTGCAGGACTTGCAACTCTGGGGCTTGGAGTGACAATGTATCATCACTCTAAAATATTTCTCAATTCTTGATAGGGAGAACTGAAACTAAGCATAGAAAGAGATTTGCAAGCTATTTCTATTGGTGCCTCTGAACTCTCAGAATCTATGAGCTGACCAAAAATATCTGAATCACTTATGTTCTTGTCACACTAAAGACATGCCAATATCAGTATACATTATACGATTATTGAGGGCATTTTATAGTGGTGGGCAATATTAGAGAACTCGATATACTCATGTACTTCAATGAATATACAAAGATTTTGGAACGTCCTTATATGGTTCCTAATATCTCATGGCTAGAATCGCCATTACTTAGATGATAGATAAATTTCATATCTCATCGTATCAGCGTGGGATCACAACTTATGTACACATTTTGCCTCCTCCATGGAATTGCAGAGCTCAGACACATTAATCTGTGACTCAGTTTCTGCATACACAATGCTTTTAGCAAGCAAGTTGCCATATTTGTTTGTGGTGAAGGTTGAATAATAGTGTAAAATGTGAAAATGTGCAGTGTAAATGCTCAGGAAAGTTAGAGGTGAAATGTCCTTCCTGAGATATAAAAATTTAACAAAACTCATCCACAGATCGATTTCCAGATGGTGACTCGATAGGACGCATTTCTGGGTTGCTTCCACAGACACTGAAAAAAACGAAAACAAAAAATCACCTATTTTCCTGAGACAAACACCAAGAAATGACTGGCACTTCAGCTGGAGACTGAACAACTGAGGACTAACGGTGGGTGAGGGCACCAGGCTGGGTTCTCAGCTAAGCCAACACCTATGCTACAGTGAGAAGGCAGTTCCAAACCTTAACGCTACCCACTAGCGCCACCTTGTGGGCAGAGGCAAAATTGCAGCCTGATTACCAACCCTGGGCAAGTCAAACCTACACAACTGCCAGGGAAGCAGAACACTCAGAAATACAAAGAGGACGCCGAATAGAGCAAAAGCACAGAGAAATATACATGAAATGATGGATCCAGTAAAAAAAAAAAACCCAGGGGAAAATGTGAATACAGCAGATGTATGTAAATTGCCTGAAGATGAATTTAGGGTAACAGTGATTAACACACTCATGGGAATCCAGAAATCAGTAGAGGCAGTAAACAAGAATGTCAGGAAGCAAAGGGAAGAATTAAAACAAGACATCAAATAGGTAAATGATACAATGGCTGAATTAAAGAATTCAACAGAGGGACTGAACAATAGGATGGATGAAGTTTCCAATAGGATCAGTGACCTGGAAGACAGGACAGAGGAATGCAATCAAGAAAACCAACAAAGAGATTAAAAAAATTCAAAGAATTAAAGACAGCATTCGAGACCTCTAGGATAACATCAAAAGGAACAACATTCGCATCACAGGGGTTCCAGAGAAAGAGAGAGAAAAGGAGGCAGAAACCATATTTGAAAGAATAATAGATGAGAACTTCCCCAATCTGAAGAATGAAGCAAGCTTCCAGATCCAGGAAGTTCAGAGTTCCTAATGAAAGAAACCCAAACAGAAATACACCTAGGCACAGCGTCATCAAAATGTCAAAAATACAAGATAAAGAAAGACTAATAAAAGCAGCCGGATAAAAATGTTACATACACAGGAGCTCCCATAATATTGTCAGCGGACTTCTCAAATGAAACTCTACAGACCAGAAGGGAATGGAATAACATATTCAAATGGCTGAAAGAAAAGAATTTTCAACCTAGGATACTATATCCAGCAAGATTATCATTCAGAACTGAAGGAATGATAAAAAAAAAAAAAAAAAAAAAAAAAAAAAAAAAAAAAAAAAAAAAAAAAAAAAAAAAAAA
>RJWH01000756.1:226340-425633 GCA_004363575.1 Solenodon paradoxus | reverse complement strand
AACAAAAATGTGGATAGTTAGAATGAGTGCAAGACTAATATGCTTTCAAATAAAATTAGCTAGTAAACATAGAACTGTGAATGTTAACTTCAGGGTAACCTCAAAATACATGCCCAGGGAGAAAGCAAAGACGAAAACAAAAGGTGAAATCAATCAAAACATAGCTGTACCCATTGGACCTAAGAAGAAAAAGAGATCAAAGACATCATCTGGAGCAATATACAAAAGACAAATTATAAAATGACACTAAGCAGCTATATATCAATAATCACCCTATACGTTAATGGACTAAACTCAACAAACAATGCAGAGTGGCTGAATGGATTAAAAAAGCATAAAAACAGGTCTATTAGACCTATTCTTCTATATTCATGAGAGATTTTGGTCTGTAATTCCTTCTTTCTTGGTGATACCTTTGTCAGCTTTTGATATCAGTGTAATGGCCTCGTGGAGAGTCTTTGGGAGTGTTCCCTGTTCTTCAGTGTTTTACAAGAGTTTGAGTGGAATAGGCGTTGAGTTTTTTCTGAAGGTTTGGTGAAGCTTGGAGAAGCCATCTGGTCCTGAGCTTTCTTTTTTTTTTGAGAGTTTTTTTATTACTTCTTCAATATCTTTGTTTTTGATTGTCCTGTGAGGCTTATTCAATAACTTGGCATATATTTTCTTATTTAAGATAAGCCTATCATATAGATTTTATTATCCCCATTTTATAGATGAGAAAACTGAAGCTAAGACATCTGCCTAAGGTTATATAGCATACAAATGTCAGAGCCACGGCTCAAATCTATCTTTTATATCCAAATCTTGTGTGCTTAATATTTTATCCTGTTTAGTTTTACTGTTTCATTTGGCAAGTTACCGCTATTCAAAATTTTTTAATTTTACTTTCATCATGCTGAGATTTTTCTTTTTAGTTACATTATCCTTCTCGATAAGTCCAATTTTTAACTTTCTTAAATTAAGGACTCATGACTCAAGCTTACATTATGAATTTTTACGTATTCTACTATATTCATTTTAAAGTTTGTCTTAGAACTATCCATTAAATATATTGAGTTTCTTTTGAAATAAGTATTTAATGTGATAAATTATGCTCTTTCCTTGGCCTAAAAAATCATAACAAAAAAATAAGGAGTGGTAAAGGAAACTAGAAATCTGGTGGTGGGTATGGTATGAAATGCACACAGACTGAGTTGTGAATTCAATATCTAAAAATCAGATAGTGATGTGAAATAATAAAACAAATATACATAGTATTTAATACATAAACATATATGCATATAATGATAATATAATGAATAGCAATATATCCACCATATTTCTCAATTTTACCTATTTTGAAATGTATGTAAATTTTAAAAACCATATAAATAAATAATTTTGAAACTACCTCCCCCAAAAAGAAACTCATCCACATTCAAAATCAGGAGTTCAAGCTCCAAGGTAGGTGCATTTTCCAGAACAAATGGTTGCTTTTATAAAGTTAAACCTTTTAACTTTAATAAACCTTTTAACTTTATTAAACCTGACTCACTAGTCAGACCCAGTTTTCAAATAATCAAATGTGTTTTCCCAATGCTCTTGGTGACAGCTTGAGTGAAAACTAAATGGATTCATTTACTTCTCAATAAAACATGCACAATATTTTCAGAATGAATCAATAGACTCATCATGATCAATAGATAGTTGGTCAAATGTGATAAACACTAGTTTACTGGGCAGAAAGTCATTATCTACATAACATCTAGGTGTTCTAAATGTGTGCATAGTATTATCATGCACCATATACTTTGATGAAATAAAAAATCACAAACTAAGTCCTTCCTTTGCCATGTCATGGATATAACCATAGTTTAGCCTATGTAAAGAGTTCTGGAAAAAGGACCTGAAGAACTGAGATGCATATAATATCAAAACAGCATTAGTAGAAACTTCCTCTTTTACATTTTTCTTTTGAAACTTTTTTCAAGGTTTCAGCTGTATAAGTAAAACTATGCAATCAATTTATTTAAAATCACTTCTAATTATCTAAACCTATTACCTATTATTGCTCTGTTATTCTTTATTCCTGGCTATATATCGCCTACTTCTTTAACATATTATTTATTTCAAAAAAGTATAAGTATATTTTTCACCAATCTTTGTATCTGAGAAGGTAATTGATTGGTGAAGCTTATTATTTATAATATACATTCATGTACTTGGATAACATGCCAATGTATGAAAGAAAATTTGTGTTTTGGTACATAAAGTTACATATCAATACATATTCTTCTGACTTTTTGGGACATAATTATATGAATGGAAGAAACATATCACAATTATACTGAACTCTACATATTTCAGGATGAAGAGGCAAGAGAAAACATACTAGAAACCTAAATAGGGGATTCCACACACAAAGACAATGAAGCAACTGCACTGTTGTAACAACATGGAAAGAAATGAACAGCCTCATCTCTCATGATTTACCAGATGGGGTGGACATAGAGGAAATCATGTCCCTTAACATTATCAAGACAGAAAAGTGAAACAGGCAAACACGAATTCTCAGTTCAGAGACATAAATTGCAACATGCACCAAGAGAGTACAATCCAGGTCAAAATACATGCCTCTATAAACTTAAAAGAATGGAAATCATGCAATACATGCTCTGAGGCCACTATATAATTAAACAAAAATCAACAAGATTTAAAATTGAAAAATCTTTAAAGATGGAGTGAAACAATACACTCCTAAACAACAGAAACACAAAAATATGAATTCATGAAATGAAAACATAATTTCTTAAAAATAATATTGGAAATGCAGTGCTATTTATACACTGAGAAATTAAGAAAGATTTAAAATGAATAATTTCAGTCATCACTATAGGGGAAAAGTAATATCTAAGGTAAACGGAAGAACAGATAAAACATTATTATAAAAACAATGAAATTGAAAATCAAAAACTGACAAAAACAAAACCTGGTTTTGGTAACTATCAATATAATTGACATTAAAAATAAAACTCAGGAACCGTGAAGAAAAGATAATAGATACAATATATTGATGTCAGATGACAAGGGGTCATCACTATTGATCCACAGACATTGAAACAATGATGAAGCAATACTTTGAACAACACTATGATAGCTAACTTAAATAAATCAAATCCTCAAGGACACAATCAACCAAAATGCACACAAGGTAAATAAGTCACCTGAGTAGTTCCATTTCAAATGAAGAAATGTAATCAAACATTAATAATCTTCTAAAATAGAACGTGCATGGCCTATATGCTTTCCCTGGTGAATTCAAAACAAACATTAAAAGCAACATAGTCTTATCATAAAACTAACAACCTTACTTTGATATTTACACAGCTGATTTGCAAAATTATGTCCACAAAAATCTACCTTGTAGGAAAAATATTTACAACAGTTTTATTAAAAATTGGCCAAGTGGAAACAACCAAGTTGAACGTCAATAAGTGATTCAATAAACGACATTTTATACATATATTATATAATAAAATGGTATTCCGTAATAAAAACAAGTCACAAAAAAGACATGGAGAAATATTAAATATATAAAGTTAAGTGAAACAAGTGAGTCTGAAAATCTTACATAATTTACTATTTAAATTATCTAACATTCTGGAAAAGATAAAATTGTATTAAGGATAAAATTGTATAAAACTGTATTAAAAATTCAGTGATTTCTAGGATTTTAAGATCAGGGGAGAAAGATTAACAGGTAAATATAGGAGATTTGGAATGCAATAACATACTGTTGACATTGCAATGATGGATACATGATATTATGCATTTGTCAAACCTCATACTACTGCACAATACAAGGAGTAAACCTTGACACCAATTTCTACTTTAGTTAATAATAATATTGTTTCAGGGAGGAAAACATTTTTACTAATGTTTCACAATAGCTAATGTCCAAATATTAATTTCACATTGTCTACATTTAATGTGACCAACCTTAAAATTTTAATGTACATTTACTTCAGGGATAGTAGCACAAAACTTCAACCAGGAAAATAAAATTTTTCAGACATAAAACAGAGTTTCCTATAATTTTGTCTAAAGTCTGAGATACCAGATAAACTAGAGTAATTATTCTTGATACAAATGTAAAATTTACTTATACTTATATAGCTTCAGTTTAGTCATTCAAAGGGCAAACCCTGTTCTTTGGACTAATGTGGATTTTTCTAGCCACTGCTGGAGATTGAAACTAGATTCACTGATCTCAATAAAATTTTTCTTTGCTTATGATTGGAGTTCAGTTTCTGGCAAAAGCATTATAAGACAGAGCGACTGGTGTCATGCTGCCAGTAGACCATAGCAAATTAGTGATAATCTATTAACACTTAATTTTTATCTCATTCATCAGTTGCCCAGAGAAACCTGGAATTTAGAAAGATATTGGATTTTGGTGTGTACAAAAAACCCTCAACAGAGAACGTAAACTATGGGAAACAATATGGAAGTTCACAACAATTAAAATAGAATACTATTAGATACAGTAACACCAGTCTTGGGCATATATCCAAAAAATCTGAAATATGGATTTCAAAAAGATTTTAACTCCAATTGCTCGTGGCAGAACTATTCGAAATAGTCAAGATATGGAAACAACTTAAAGTTCACTGAAAAATAGAGAAAATGTGGTATTATACAATGAGATATTCAGTCTTGGATCTTAAGGACATTATGCTAAGTGGAATTTCTAAACACAAAAAGTAAAATACTGCATGATATCACTCATATGTAAGATCTAAAATTGCCACATGCATTGAAGTGAAGCATACAATACTGCTATCAGGTCTGGGGAGAGGAAAATAAAGACAAGGTTCACCAGTTTTAAGTGCTACAAAATAAAAAACTTCTGGAATTCTACAACATAAAGCTTATATTAACAATACTGTACAGTACACGATAAAGTGTGATAAGAGGATTGTGGTAAATACAAATACAATTGATCTCAAACTGCTGCACCAATAAAAGGAAAAGTTTTTAAACACCACACAAATCACTTTTGGGAACCACCTTTATTTAAACAAGACATAAAAAGTCAGAACTGTAAATGAGCATGTGGGGCATGTCTGTTGGCTCTCAGCTCCTAGCACTGTCCTATGCAAACTTTCAATGGGGTCTTAATAGTGCTACAGTATCAGTTAAAATTATTATATATAAGAAAAGTTTACACAAATTGCCCACTTGGTCACATGCGCTATATAAGTGTTCAGTCCTTAAACATCTGAAGGAAAAAGTTAGTGGTGGATCCAAGAGGGAACTCGCATGGACACAGGATAGGGTACATTCAAGTTTCTTTTTCATCTTTACAGCTCTGATGCTGTGCAAAATGGAGATTTTTTTCTGTTATTACATCCTGTGTCTCCATATAGGCCCTGTGAGGTGAACTGTGTAAGGCCAGGGACCCATATTTTATATTTCATGACACAAAAATTTAGATTTTAAATGATTTGGCCAGAGTCAAAACTCTAAGATAAGGGACTCAGACAGCACTGTACTTGGTTCCCTGAATTCAGAACCCCCTGAGATCTGCACGGATCACCTGAGATTATGCCTTGGACTTTCAGATGTCCAAGAGCACCCTAAATTCCTCTATCAAATCCTCCTGCACCAAGCTTTTTACTGGAAACTCTTGATGCCCTGGGGAGGAGTCTAAGCCAAAAGAGATTCAAATATCAATCCAGCCTAACTAGTTTTAATACCTGATTCTAAGAAGTATGCAGTTTCACTGAAGGACTGGGGAGGTCCAAACAGTGGTCATCTTCCCCAGTTTCATCAGCTTGTTATCTGTCTCACTGTGAGCTTTCTTAATGACCAAGTCACCACATTAATGACCAGTAGTCTATTTGGCTCCTGAGCTGAGACAGAACTTAGGACATTCCAAACCAACTGCCACATCATAATTCTTCTAAAAATAGGCTTTCCTTCCATTGAAAACCTTGGGTGACTAGTTAATGTGAATTAACAAGGAAAGTGGCCATTAGGACTGGTAGGTGGTGATTTAGTGAATTAAGCCTGTGATACTCATTTTCTTACTGGCTATTAATGTGAGAAACTGACCAGCCGGACAAAGGCCTCACTGAGGACAGGCAGGGGCTGCACTGGCTCTGAGGGTGTACCTTCTAGGTCATCCTTCTTGACCATCTTCCAGTCTCTACAAACTCCTCATTCATCCATCCATCCTTTGATGCTGCACTGGAATCGCTTTGAGTTTCATATCCAAACAGTGGAACCCCTACATACACTATCTGTGACTACCTTCAAGAACCCTTTCTACCAATCACTAGGGTTTCTAACCTCTGGACCAAAGGCTCATTTCACCAATCCAATGGCACTGTCCCTTCTCACCACTCTCCAAGCAGCACCCAAGATTCTGTCATCACCTAGCCCAAGGAAATCCATTTAGAGAACTGAGTCTATAATTCCCTATTCTTACATATTGTTGTGGTGATTCTACGAGTCTCCTGAATTCATTTAATTAGTGTGTCTGTGTCTTTTATATGGAAGAATGTGTACAAAATTGGTATGAATTTTATCATATCTATTTAACAGAAATCAAAGGAAATTTCCTTGCCAGAGCATTTTTATGGAAATGTTTTTATTTCTTGGTTTTATCTGATGCTCATTTATAAAATATAAAGTATATAATTATAGACTGCAAAATACAAATACATATGTTTACAGCACTCAGATGAAGACATAGAAATCTGCACACATTTAGCAGGCTCTATTATTGCTACTTCCTTATCAGCAAACCCCAACACTTGTAGACCATGATCATCATATTTTACATTTTCTTTTTTCAACCTCTTATAAAAATGAAAACATACAGTATGAATCATTTTTAATTTGACTCAATAGTATATCTGAATTACATGGATTACATTAATTTAATCCATGTTCTATAAGAAACAAATGCTTACTTTTATTGTAGTATCAGTATAAAACATTGAAATTACAAGGCACAATCATTTTACATACGTTATGCTTCTGATGGTATTTACTCAGAATGGTGCTGTAGTGAATGAATCAGCCAAGCCTCCAGATGAATACACATGACTGACTCACCACTGCCATGAATACACATAAGGAGTGGTATTCCCAATTATAGGAACAGACAGCCGCACACACTCTGAAAAACCATTCACCAAAGGGTTGAACCAATGTACATTCAACAGCAACATATGAGAGTTCTAGTTCCTACATATGCTTGGTAATATTGACCCTAATCACCTGTATGAGGAAGGTTATCATATTAACATACAATGAGCCAATACCTAATGATAGGAACATTTTCATATGCCTAATGATGCCAAGTTCACTCAGGTTTCTAATATTTATAGTATACAAGAGTAGGTTGAGTTTTAATGTCTGTCTCAAGGGCTCAACAACATTTTAATATGTACCTCTCTTCTGAGAAATCCAAAATTCTCCAAAGAAGACTAAAATTCCTGTTTTTAGAAATCCCACCAGTATAGGTTATATACTGAATCCCCAACTGGTTGAGAATCATAACCCTCTTCTCAGAAAACAAATCAACCATATCCCTCACTAATATTACATAAGAAGTCATTCATAAATCCTTCACTATTTTACCAAATTACTGTTAAAATAATTTTTATTTTAATGTTATTACTTCTTTTGCTTACAAAGCCATTTTAAAATAATGAACTCACCTCTCAATCAATGGCTATTGTGCACCACACCCACCACGAGAGTTCTAGTCTCCTTTCCCAAGTAACTGTTCCCTCTCTCCTTTCCCTCCCCATGCCTTCCTGCCCAGCAGCTAACATCTTGTGTCCTGTATATTTTTGTTGGGGTTTCTGTTTGGGTTTTTTTTTAATTTCATTATAGTTCACATATGAGTGAAAACATCCTGGAGTTCTCTTTCTCATTTATTTCGCTTAACAGGATTCTCACCAGTTCCATCTAGATTTTTGCAAAGGACACAATTTCATTTTTTCAGTTGCTGCACAGAAATCCACTGAGTATATTTACAACTTCTATAAGCAGTCATCAGTTGATGGATATTTAAATGTTTCTATGTTTTGACTACTGTGAACTGTACTGCCATGAACAAAAGGGTGCAGATATTTTTTCTGATTAGAGATTTTTCAATCTGAAAAGTGTATCTTGAGTCCAGGAACGGCAATACATTATGATCAAGGGGGGGTAATTCATCAAGAAGACATAGCTATCATCAACATATATGCACCCAATGCTGGACCATCAAAATATATAAAACAAGTACTAACAGAGCTAAAGGCAAACATTGACAGTAACACAATAATAGCAGGGAACTTCAATACTCCACTGATATCAATAGATAGATCATTCAGTCAGAATATCAACAATGACATAAGGATGCTAAATGAAGCGATACATCACATGGACCTAACAGATATATACAGGATGTTCTACCCCAACAAAAAAGAATATATATTCTTAAGTGCACATGAGATATTCTTAAGGATAGACCATATCTTGGACATAAAACAAGCCTCAGCAAATATAACAAGATTGAAGTTATAGAAATATCTCTGACCAGAAGAGGGTAAAACTAGAAATGAAACAGAAGAGCAAAATTGCGAGTACTGAAGATGAGGAGGTTGAACAACTTGCTTTTGAACAACTCCATGAGTTGTTTCATGAGATGAAATTAAAGCTTATCTGGAAACAAATAGAAATGTAGAGACAAGGTCCCAGAACATATTGGGGGCAGCAAAAGCAGTTCTGAGAAGAACGCTTAGAGCCATACAAGTGAACATCAAAATCAATGTAATGTACCATGTCAACAAAGAGATTTCTGTTGGTTTTCTGTGCTTGTGGCTTAATTTCCCATTTACTTTTTAAAATTATTGATATTTATTATCTCTTTTGTTCAAAATGCTACATTCATTTTTGAATATTAACATTCTGTCTCAATATATATTTCACACCACAGCCTCCAAATCAACTTTTATTTGATTTTTCCTCTGGATGGTTTTTAGTGTTGGTTCTTTCAGTTTTATCTACTTCCTAGCTATGTATCGCTTTCAGTTAGGTTTTATGGCTGTCAAATGGATTATCATTGTCTTTACATCTCTATTATAGTCATCTATAAGCTATTACTATATATTATTTATATGCTCATATAGAGTCCATGATTTTATTTCCCCCATAGGTGATATTTGTTCTCTCCTGTTGTCCTTTCCTTGTTTTGGTATTTGCTTTTCTGTTTATCATCATTCTCAGAGTTTAGTTGACCCTACCAATTTTGGTTTGGTTTCCCTACCGATCACTGTATTAATGACTCCTACTACCAATCTAAGAAAATCATATTTAACTTATATATTGTGCACTGTCATGTTTTCATATATGAACTCAATAGAAAAAAAGAGAAAAACCAGAAAGCAACATTTCTATCTCAGGCAAGGACAGGTACCTTACTCTGAGAATAGATGGAGTTTCTTCCTTTACCCTCTGACTGGGGAACATCTTCACTTGTCCTGAGTGAGGGAAAGCAAGAAAGACACAGAACATGTCAGCCCATTGGTAGTGCTGCTTGACTTGAACAAGTGAAAACAGTATATGAATGTAGTTGGTTAAAAGTATTCAACTGACTTTTGATTGGCCATCTGCCTACAAGAAAGGTGATATAAAGAAGAGTGGGAGTGAGGGGTAAATATGAAACAGATTCTTTTATTTGTAGCTAAAGGTAACCTGAAGCAATGAGAAATAGTTTATATACAACTAGTAGAAAAACAAACTATAATTACCATGAGAGAGTTCTAGCATTCATTTGTTTTAAAATCCATAAAATGTTTCAATATTGTTTACATCTTCATAAACCAGTTCTGTCCCTATAGATACACATATGCTGATACTAAATTTATGTTCTGTTTTATAATATTTTGCCAACAGACTTTATTTGGTCAGCAAGATTCAGTTGTAACCCAATCAATCTACTACTCTATAAAATTTATTCACTAATCAAATCCTATAAAAATCATCCATTATGGATGACAGTGAAACAATGAAATTATAAAAACAACCAATATTAAGTATGTGGTAATTTTTTCATTCAATCCTTATTTTCCCCCATTTGTTCGTATTCATTGAGTTAAGTGAGGTTGGGCAATAGCAGAAGACATCCTGTAAAGGGATAGTTCATCATAATGTGAGGAATGAGTTGAGTGCTCTACTCTTTCCCAGGCATAACAGAGAGTTTCAACAAAGATGATGACACCAGGTTAATAACCAAATGTCTTTTGGGTACTCATTTGTTATTTTCTTAGAGTTTGTCACTTTTAAGATTTTAGCAATTCTAGAATTTCAGCAACTCTAGTTGTATATATAAAATATCAATAAAATATCTCTGATTCCTGCCTTTGTACTGCACCTGAGAATAACCCAGCAATGAATTACATTTGACAGATATTTCAATGTGGTGCCTCCAAACTTTGGAATCTATGAACTGATCCAAAATACCTGGATTGCCTTATGTCCTTTTCTCACTAATGACTACGGAAAATCACATATAGTCTCTATTACTATTTAGTCCACCTTATACTGAAGGACAGTGTTTAGGATATCAGTAGAATGATGCATTTCAAAAATAAACAAAGAATTGGGCAAGATCCTTGTATGGTCTCTATTATCCTGTGACTTAGAACCACCCATATTCATGTAAAAATTACTGCTCCAATCTCAGAGTATAAGTATGGGGCCACATTCTTCTGTAAGCATTTTGACTCCTCTTCTTTTGTTGAGCTCGGGCACAGTCATCATTGTGATTCAGTATCTCCATTTGGGCCAGTGCTATAAAGAAGAAAATACCCAAATTTATGTGTGGTGAGAGTTTAACAATCTAATATATAAACTGTACAGTGTAAATACTGAGGAAAGTTAACCAGAGGTGAAATGTCTTGCTTGACATCTAAAAGCTTAAAGAAATTCAGAGCTGCATTCAAACCCAGGACTGTAAGCTTCCTGTTAATACTCTTCCCAAACATCATTTTAAAATAACCACTTTATTGTAAGCTCGACCCAGGATTTAAGGTGTCAGATGATGTCATAAAAGGCTGTTTGGAAATGCCTGTGTATACACTAAGTGTGTCCATTTCTTCCTCATTAAAATATACATGATATTTTCAGAATGAATCAAGTGCCTAACCCATGATCAAAAAATACATTTTCAAATGGATTCAATCCTAGTTTACTGAGCAGAGAGGAATTAATACATACCATCTTAGTGTTCTAAATCTGTGAAATGGTAATATCATGTACAACTGATTTATCTGAAATATAAGTGCCTCAAGTTAAGGTTGTTGGCAAGTTATGAAAATTATCATAGTTTAGCCTTTGAAAAGAACTCTGGAAGAAGGGTGTGGGGAATGGAGTGTTCATCACACACAAAGATATGCAAAATTTTATCTCTATTTGAATTCACTACATAGGCTTTCTTTATTACTTTAAATACTTAGATATCTATCAGTCACTTAACTTATTAATATTTGTCCATCATTTTGAATGAAAGACTGGATACCTATTTGAAGTATTTACACATTTTTTCACCATTCCACAACTCCAAGAGGGTAAATGGTGAAATCTTATATTTGATATAGCTTATAATTTTGGATAACAAGTTAATGTATAAGAGAAAAGTTGTTTTTTCATATATACATTCATCTGACATCTTCTGTAAGTTAGTGATAAGAATGGGAAAAGCATGACTCAAATATACTGGACTCAATAAGCCTTTCAGTATGAAGAGTGAAGACATTAAAACAGAAGTAAGGGGTTCCGCAGGCAGAGTTTCAAGTCAGCACTTTTCTATCAACCTGGAAACAGCCAACTATCCTCAAATCCTCTTGATCTATAACATATGGAAGAAACATGGCAAAACAGTCCCACAAAATTGACAAAACAGAAGAATGCAGGCAAACAAAGATTTCCAGGGCAGATACTCCTTAGCAGAATACATTAACTTCTCAAGATCAAATGTAATATTCACCAAAAAGACTACATTCTGGACCACAAAATACATCTCAACAAATGATAAAGAATGGAAATCATACAACACATGTTCTCAGACCGTGTGCAATTAAACCAGAATAAACAACAGAAAGAAAATTAGAAAATCTCCTTAAAATGGAGATGAAACAATATATTACTAAATATCAAAAGCATCAAAAGAGAAAACTCATGTCAACATGAGAAGATTTTGAACTAATTAAAATGAAAAATAAAAATTGTCAAAAATTTGTGGAAAAATAATGCTTTCAGATACATTTAGAGTACTGAATGCAACATGTGAAAAAGTTTAAATAAATCATTTCAACTTTCATCTTTGGAAACATGATAAAGCAGAGTCATATAAAGAAATTGGGAGACAAGAAATAATAATTATTATTTCTGTGAAAAAGAAAAAAAATTGACTGGAATTTGAAAACTGATAAAACCAAAATGATATTTGCAAATATCAATAAAATTGGTAAATGTCTCCTGACTAAATATGACTAAAAGGAAAAACACTTATTTTTTATCACATCAAAGAACGATTATCACTACTGATCTCGAGACATTGAGATGATAAAGTATTATATAAAAATCTCTATGTTAGCTTAATGAAATAAACAAATACGTCAGAATATCCACCACTGTTGTTCATTAGGATTGTGAAATCTTATTTCCTCCTTTCTTGTAGTTGAACTCAAATGAATAATTTTTTTCAAATCAGGTGTTCTCCAGAATACACACTGAAGACCCAAATCATCCTTGGTGAAGTTGTGCTATTCATGATGGCAAAAGGAAGTAGGGTTTAATGATATTACATATAAGACAGTCACTTTCCATGTATAGGATTAGACTTAAAGGACCCCAAAAAGCTTAGTTAGTTACTGTTGTAGACATGCAATATACATGCACCTCATGTGTTAGTCCCCCAAAACAACAGATGATCACCTCCAAACACAGGTCCAGAAGAGAATTCTCTCTCAGCACACATAAATCAAAATAGGAAAATCTCAACTCATTTAACTGGAACCTTGAGCAAAATTTGTCCAACTAAAGCCAATGGAAAGCATAGCAAACTCACTGGACTATGAGACCAGCTTGAAAAATAGACTTGTAAGTCCTATGCCTGTGTTCTAGCCTGGATTTTCCCTATTATGACAAACAATACACACACACACACACACACACACACACACACACGCACACACACATCACTAACAAAAGACAGCAAAAGAAATAAAAAGGAATTGCCTGGACACCAAACATGCACAACAAATGGAAACTAATATCAAAACACTAACAATTTACTAAACATCATTAATTCAGTACTCACAGAAAGCTAAGATCAGACCTTGTATTGACTTACTACATCATCATGTAACAAACAAGTTCCAAGCAACAAAAAACAAGAAGCCTCTGTGGGAATCACACCAGTTTGAAGTTTGAGGTCTGACATGACAGGAAGTCCAGTGGGGCCTCACAATCAATTGCCTAGTAACAAAAAGGACAAACCGGAATAGGAAAGTATGCTTACTATGGTCTTACTAGAGGCAGGGAGTCAGCTACATCACTTGCATTTTAACATTCTTAGAAGTGAAAAAATCTTTTCAAGAGATTTGGCAGAATTGGAAGCTACTGGCATAGGGAGGCTGTGGTAAGCTATCAAAAATGGGGGCATCATATGAGATTGTTAGAGGGGGCACAATTGGCTTTCTTAAAATTAATGTAAGCAGGAAGAGGGGATAAAATAATTTAATTTCTCAGTTACAAATCAAATCTTGGCCATTTGGGAATTGTTACAGGGATTGTTAAGATTCCTGGGCTGTATACAATGATTAAGGTTCCTATAAATCTGACTTATATACAGTAAGACTAGCTGGAAACGCTGGATAATGGGTTGGCTCCCTGGCTGGTTGTTGCAGATATCAGTCAGTCTTCTTTTATGTATGGTCTCCCTATGACCCTTTGTATATTCAGACTCTTCGTGAATAGAACTGGTGGTCAGAACTCAAGTCAGTGCAGAGAAAGTGGGCGAGGAGGGCAGAGAGAGATTTTACAGAAAGAAAGACCCAGTAACTTCAGCTGCCTGGATATTGTTGGGAGCGATTAGGTTTTTGCCGGCTTCTGCAAAGTTTCCCAGAACAGAAGTTCTCCCAATTAGCAGACCATGAAGTAGATTTACAGCCATCTGCAGCTGTGCCTTCAACCTTCAATATTTGCTACCCCGATAACAGCACTAGAGTTAATTGCCTGCATCTTTCTTTCTTTTATTTGCATTACCTCATTTTATCCCAGCCCTATGAAGTAAACCACAGAACCAGGCACGGCGTCACTGTCTCCAAGAAGGAGAGCAGTATCCCACCTGGCCCCTGCTTTTCTATATGCATGTTATTTGTCTGTTTTATCTTTAGGTTCCTGTAGCCTTCTCTCAGGTACCCTTTCCGACAGCCACCCAGGTCATGGCAGGATATGACCAAAATTCTTAAGGACAAGAGTTGTGGAGGGGAATAAATGAATGATGCGCAGGAGGCAAAATTAACTACCTAGAAGCAAATCCAAGAACTCAGAAAAAAGGTAGCAAATCAAAATAATTACATCAACAAAGAGACAGAGGTTATAAAGAAAGCCCAAATGAAAATACTAAACATAAAAAATATAGTCACTAAATTGAAGATGTTGAAAGCTCCAAGCAAAAACAAAAGGGAAAAGAACAAGGAAAGCTAACAGAAATAAAGGGCTCAAATGACAGTATTAAAGCTCTGTATTTTAAAGCAGTATATCAGTGACCACCCTAAATGTGAACGGGTACAACTCACTAATCAAAAGACTGAGAGTGTCTAGATCGATCAAAAAATAAAGCCCATCAATATTATGCCTACAAGATCCAAATACAAACACAGATTGAAAATGAAGGGCTATGAAAAAAATACATGAAAGCAATGGGGATATAAGAAAATCAAAAACTGCAATACTAATATCAAACAAGATAAATTTCCACCTGAAAGGGTAACATGAGCCAAGCATGAACACATTATGGTCAAGAATATATCCATCAAAAAAATAAATCAGGTGCATTAATATGCATGCCCCAATGATGACCACCAAAATATATAAAACAGATACTGAAAGAGCTAAAGAGAGACAGTGACAATAACAGAATAGTAGTAGGGAACTTCAATAACCCACTTTTATCGAAAGATCATCAAGACAGATGTTCAATTTTATAAAAGGTCCTGAACAAAGAAATAGCTCATATGAGCATAACAGATACATGCAGAGTGCTCTACTCCAGTGAAATACATTATACATTCTTCTCCAGTGTACACGGAACATTCTCAAAAAAAGACCATTATCTAAGAACAAAAAACAAATCTCAGTAAATATAGCAAGACTGAAATAATAGTAGGCATCTTCTTTGACCACAAGGGTGAGATACTAGAGATAAACCAGAAAACCAAAATGAGGAATCACAAAAATGTGCAGGTTATACAACATGCTTCTGAATTGTTGAGGAAGTTAAATACAAAATTAAGAATTATCTGGAAACAAACAAAAACGAAGAAATAAGCTACCAAAACATGTGCAATAAGGAAAAATCAGTACTAAGAAGTGATTTCTAGTGATTTTAATGCATATCAAAAACTAAGATAACCCGAATTAAATATCTAAACACACATAAAGGAACAAGAAAAAGAACACTTGAAACCAAAAATCAGTAGAAGGAAAGATATAATAAAAATTCAAGTGGAAATAAATGAAATTAAAAACAAAAATTCATAAGATCAATGAAACAAAGAGCTGGTTCTTTGGGGAAAAAAAATAGATCCTTAGCCAGATTTATGAAGAAAGGGAGAGAAAAAAAAAGTGTTTAGTCCTACAGATCAACTCAACCCTGAATGAGCAAACTGGATTTAGTCCTTATATTAGGAATGTTGTGAACTATATATCCTCTCCTTGGATGTGTTTCTTCTGTGCATTCACATCATAACTTCCAGTGTCAAAGCATTATTTGAAGATGCATAATAAAATAAAATAATCAGAAATGAAAGAGGGGAGAATCTGACATAATAGAAATACGAATGATCATAAGAGTCTATTACAAGTACTTCTATCCCAATAAATTCATCAATATTGAAGACATGGACAGATTATAAAAATCTTACAACCTCCCAAACTTGAACCAGGAAGAATGGACAATATGAACAGACCAATCACAATCACAGAAATTGAAGCAGAAATCAAACATCTCCCAAGAAAAGAGCCCAGGTCCAGATGGTTTCACCTATCCTCCTGAAACTCTTCTACAAAATTGATAAGGAGAGAAAATTCCCAGATACATTCTATGAGGACAATAGTATTCCGATTCCAAAGTTACAACACCAACACTAAAAAAGAAGAGTCTAGAAAAATATCACTGATGAATATAGATACAAAAACACCTCAACAAAATCCTGGCAAACCCAATTCAATTGCACATTTGAAAAATTATATATCACAATCAAACACTACAGAAGAGAGTATCGCTACGCAAATTCAATTGTTCAATTCATATTCTTAAGTGCAGAAAAAACAAAATAAGGTAAATATGCCATCTGTAAAATTCTGCTTTGCTAAAAAACGAGAGGCATGGATTCATATAGAAATTAACCAGAGCTCATAAAGCTTTCAAAATGTCACTACTTCTTTCTGGAATTTTCCTTTACCTTTTTGCTGTTTAAACTAAAACTCCTAAATGGCCTGAGGCTTTCATTTAAATACATAAATTTTTAAAAATTAAAAAGTATGGTAACTGGAATGCTCACCGCCTCCCAGAATCTTCACATCATTCTCCCTTCTTATGAAGCCTGCAGCCACTCTACTCACTCTCCAGAATGGGACCTATCCCCACAACCCTGCCCTTCCTTTGCCTTTTTTTTCCCCACTCCTATAAAATGTTAAATAATCCTATTCAGAGCTTGTCTCCTCCCTTTCCCTCACGTTCTCGTGGGCAACTGTCTTTGTTTTATTCATTATTTCAAACCTTCTACAACAGAGTCTGGCACACAGCACGTGTTCCATACACTTTCGTTGAATGACTGTGAGGGAAATAACTGTGTTCTCGGCGGTTGTCCACTGGCCTCACCATCATTTACGTAGATGCAGAGCTACAAGATAATGCTCTCGAAGAATTTCCATTTCTTCCTCAAGTAACCGAGAAGCCAGAACACTGCAGCCCACCAACGGCATCTGCTAGCCCTGCAGTCTGTTACAGGCGCTGGATGGCCCCTTCCGGCCTACAGGTGCGGAAACCACACTTCGCAGAATCCGTGGGTTCTCCCGCGGACTACATTTCCCAGAAGTTTGAGCGGCCGCCCTAATAGCCATCTGCCCCGCCCTCCTGGACATGCTAGCGGCCCCAGGCGTTTGCCTAGGGAATTAAGGATTCCCTACCTGCAGCCGGATGGAGGTTGCTGTCCGTCTGGGAAATTCCGGAGCCTCCTCTTAGTGGGGCTCGCCAAGGGAGGCACGACCCTAGGAATCCCCGAGCCCCGGGCGAGGTTGGCAACGGAAGTTGGCGGCCTGCTAGAGGGAGGACGGGGCCTCGCAGAATGCAGCCCCGGGGCGCGCGGGTCACAGGCCAAAGAGGTTTGGGCGGGCCCAGAGCGGACCACCTGGGTCTGTCCGCCCTCGTCCCACTAGCTGTCTGTCAGAGGAGTTTCTGAACGCGTCAGGTCAGGCGGTAGGTCCGCTTGGGTCCCCTCCTTCCTCCCGCCTGGTTTCCGGTCGGCCCCGTTTAGCATTTGAATTTGCTCCTGGCGGTCAGGGAACTTGGGAAAACCTGCTTCTTTAACCATCGCCACTGCGGTTCTAAATGACTATCTGAATGATCTGTTTTACTTGAAGAGTGAGCTGTCTGCTTCCCTTAATGGCAGAGCTGGGACTGGAATCCAGGTATTGGTCTCTGTGCCGCTTGCTTCCTCAGACAGCAGCCTCCTCCCCCCAGCTGTAGGAAAACTGAGTTTTTCCCTGCCGGAAGGACTTACCTTTAAAAATCTGGAAGTTGATTCCTTGAGATTGGGGGAGCAATTGGATGAAGAGAGCTTGAAGAGGAGGAAAGTCACATGACAGGCATTGGAGTTAAAGTGAATGTTCTGGAACCCTCATGGTTGACATCCAGGTGCCACTCTCACTGGGGCTTCTATCCTGTTCAGTTTATTGATCTATAAAAAGAGAGTGCTAATAATGCCAACTGCTGTGACAGTGTAAATGATGAAGGTGGTACCTGGCACTCAGTGAGACTCAGTGTGACCTGCTGTAGCGACTGATAAGAGTCCTGTGCCCTTTTCCCCAAAACCAGTAAGCGAGTTGGGGCCTGGACAAAGATGGTCCAGCCCTTCTCTCTAGTCCTGTCTGCTCCTCAGTTCTGACTTCCCTCTCTGAGGGCACTTAGGATCATTCTCAGGTGATCCAAGAATTTCAGAACCACTAATTGTGAAGGGTGGAAACTAGAAAGGACTTCTACCTGACTCCTTTTCTTCTCTCAGATCTGCTTTGTGGAATCTGCCCATTCTCACAGGGGAAGAGCCCAGACAGAAGACATGGATACTGAACCTAGGGAAACAAGGCCTCAAGTGAGTTCATTGCCATCTCTGGTCTTAGGGACAGGTTTTCTTTCAGCCTCTACCTGAAGTTCCCTACCCAATACAGTCTTATTCAGGATTTGGAGCCTAGTCTTTCTCCCTTGGAGGAATCGATCCATCCTGGTAGATGATGGGTTCAGTAGATAAAGCTTACCTGCCCCTTCAATCTATGTCTAGTATGTCCTTTTCTTTTCCTAATAGACACTTCTATTCACTAATCTCAACTCATTGCATGGTTACTAACTTGACAGGTAAGATGCCACATGGCTCATATCGCTTGAGGACAGAACAAACACACACTTGGCAGATAGAGTTCCATTCTGGTCCTGCCTCCTTGACTTACTCATGTCTGCTTTCCTACCCTGGGCAAGAATGCATTCCTTTTTCTTTCCATAGCTCATGATACCTTCTCCAGTTTTCTCCAACCGATAGTTTTTAATTTTATCTTCCTCTTTACTTTGTGGATCATGTACTTTACTTTTACCCTCACTTGAAAACTAATGTGAGCTTCTATTTTCATCTTCCTGTGTGGAAATGATAGTAAGCCAGTGTGTTAAAGGATAGCCATGTTGGAGGGGGCCTAGTTGGAGAGGTCTTTTGACTCCAGGGGCAGAGAGAGGACTCAGGAAGCAGCAGGGAAGGTGTTATGGAGTATCGGTAGTGGACAGTCGGTGTATACAATGATTAGGAAGTGGACCTCTCAGCCAGATAGCTTGGTTTAAACCAGATCTTCTGTTGCTATTTATGGGTCTTGTGCAAATAACTCTGCCTTGTTTTCCTCACCTGTTAAGTGGAAATAAGAAAAGTACCTAACTTATAGGACAGTTGAAAGGATCTCATAACTTAGGGCATGGAATGTGTTTGGATCAGGGCTGGGCACACAGTAGATTCTCAATGTGTGGTTGCTGTAGAAGCTGAACAACATTATTATAGCAATGATACTGTTAATGATATTAGATAGAAATTACTATACAGTGTTTCTAGGGTCCAGCAAATACTTGTCTTTACTTTTCTCTTTTTTAGTAATTGATTTTATTGAAGGAATATTATATTTTTTATTACATTTAACTTCATGTGTGTTACACATGATAGCAAATTTACATCTGTATATACTATAGTAGGTTTACCACTATTTCCTTTTTTTCCCCCTTCACTTTACAATTACAGTCCTTTATCCCATTTCCCCCTCCCCTCCCCATCTCTTCCTGACCTTCTGATTTACCTTTTTTTGTTCCCACTAAAAGTCTATTGTTGTATTGTTTAAATTAAATCATTTGTTTGCTTTCTAGCTCTGTATACCTCATATGAGTGATATCATACGATGTATGTTTTTTTCCTCTGGGTTATCCTGCTAACATAATGCTCTCCAAGGCCATCGCATGTTTCCACAAATGACAGAATTTCTCCCTTTTTTAATGGTCACACAGTGTTCCGTTGTGTATATGTACCACATCTTCTTTATCCACCCATCTGTTGATGGGCATTTAACTAGTTTTCAGCTGTTGGTTATTGTAAATAATGCTGTGACAAACATGGGGGTGCCTGTATCTAAGAATGAGTGTTGTTGTGTGTTATACCTAGTAGGGGAATAACTGGATCATATGGAATTTACATTCTCAATTCATTGAGGAATCTCCATACTGCTTTTCAAAATGGTCATACCATTTTACAGTCCCACCAGCAGTGAATAAGAGTTCCCTTTTCTCCACATCCTCCTAACACTTGTTTCCGTTTTTTTTTTTTTTTTGCATGATAGCCGTTTTCACAGGTGTGAGGTGATACCTCATTGTTTCTTTGATTTGCAGTTCCCTAATGACAAGAGAAGTAGAACATCTTTCGATTTACCTAATGGCCATTGTATGTCTTCCATGGAGAAGTGTCTATTTAAGGTCACCTACCTATTTTTTAAATTGGATAATTTTTGTTGTTGTCCAATTTTATGAGTTGTTTATATATTTGTGTATTAATTAACCCCTTGTCAGAGGTGTGATGGGTAAATATTCCATTTAGTTGCAAGTCTTTTTGTTTTGATATGAGTTTCTTTTTAATTTGATGTAATGTCATTTGTTTATTTTGTATTTTATTCCCTTGCTATTGGAGTCGGCTTCCCAAAGATATCTCTTAGGTCGATGCCCACATTTTTGCCTACATTTCCTGTTTTGCCTACATTTTCTTCTATATACTTTATGGTTTTTAGCCTTACATCTAAGTCTTAATCCATTTTGAGGTAATTTTTG
This sequence comes from Solenodon paradoxus, assembly GCA_004363575.1. NCBI lineage: Eukaryota > Metazoa > Chordata > Mammalia > Eulipotyphla > Solenodontidae > Solenodon > Solenodon paradoxus. The sequence goes on along the minus strand of RJWH01000756.1, from coordinate 404,746 downwards.
TGTATCATGTTAGGTAGCAGTCTGGTTTTAGCCTTTTGAATGTGGCTGTCCAGTTCTCCCAACACCATTTATTGAAGAGACTATCCTTGCCCCATTGTAAGTTTTTGGCTCCTTTGTTGAAAATTAAATGTCCAAAATGTGTGGGTTTATTTCCATGCTTTCAATGCTGTTCCATTGATCTGTATTTTTGTTTTTATTATTTTTTATTATTTTATCATTATATAATGACCATCCCTATCTTTTGTTACCTTCTTTAGCTGAAAGACTACTTTATCTAAGATGAGTATAACAGTTCCTGCTTTTTTAGATTCACCCTTGTCTTGGAGTACCGTTCTCTAGCCATTTGTTTTAAGTCTGTGCTTGTTTCTTGAGCTTAGGTGAGTTTCTTTCAACTGGTATATATTTAGGTTGTATTTTTTAATCCATTTAGCCATTCTGTGCCTTTTAATTGGTGTGTTCATTCTGTTTATATTTATAGTGATTACTGACATTTGAGGACTTGCTACTGCCATTTCGATTTTTGTTTTCTAGTTTTATCTATATTTGTTACCTTGTTTAGATTTTTGTAAAGGTTCTCTTTGCTTTAGCTAGGAGAGCCTCGTACAACATTTCTTCTAGGGGAGGTCTTGTGGTCTCAAACTCTTTCAACTTTTGTTTGTTGGGTAAAACCTTTATTTCTCCCTCAAATTTGAGAGTTTTGCGAGATATAGTATTGTTTGCTGGCACTTTTTAGTTATTTGAAGACATCATTGCATTCTATTCTAACCTGCAGTGTTTCTGCTGAGAAATCTGAGATTAGTCTGATGGAAGAACCTTTATATGTTAGCTGCTTTTTTCCCCTGTCCACCTTTAGAATTCTTTCTTTGTCTTGTGACTTTTTATAGCTTCACAATTATGTGTCTTTGTGTAGGTTTTTTTGCATTTATGTAACTGGGTGTTCTTTTGGCTTCATTGACTTGTGTATTCATTTCCTTCTCTAGGTTTAGGAAATTTTCAGTCATTATTTCTTTGAATATGTTCTGTTCCCTTTTTCTCTTTGCCTTCTAGAACATCCACTATTTTTATGTTGCCTTTCCTGTTGGTGACAGATAGTTCTCTTGAGTGCTTCGTAATGTTTGTTTGGGGGTTTTTTTGCATTTAATTTCTCTTGCTCCACCTGACTCCTTTCTGCATTATTATCCTCTAGATTACTAATCCTTTCTTCATTTGGTTTATTCTCCTCCCATAGCTTTATATATTATTCTTTATTTCATTTATTATCTTCTTTACATCCTGTGTCTCTGTTAATTTTTTCTGTAGAACTTCAATCTGCCTTCTCTTCCTTCATTATATTTTTGAGATCATTGACTAGTTTTTCTGAATTTTCTTTGAATTATCTGAATTTCTTTATGATTGCAGCTTTGAATTCTTTATCTGTTAAAAAGAGCCAATCTTCCATGACTTCATTGATTTCTAGCGAGCAGTCATTTTGTTTGTTTCTATATCTTGAGGTTTCAAAGTGTGTTGTGGGTTTTTCCCCCAGTGGGTGGGTTTTTCCCACCATGGGTGGGTTCTTGTTGATCAGCTGCTAGTTTTTTGTCTTTCTGCCAGGGGGTGCTCTAGTTTTGTTTTACATTTTTGGCAATTACAGGCTTCCATATTGTGTTTTTTCTTGTGTCAGGAAGTGAAATGGCTACTGGGTAGTGGAAAGACATATGGGGTCCAGAAGCGGGACAGCTGTTGCAGGCTGATTTGAGTTGGGGGACTTGTTTCTGCTGATAACACTCAGCTGGCTGGGGCTGAGAGACTTGTCTCCGCTGGCTGTGCTTGCGCCTGCCATCCTCACCAAGCCACCAGAACAAAGTCCTGCCCTCCACAGACTGCACCACCAGAGTGTTCCCCTGCTGGGGCCTGAGCCCCAAGGTGTGGGTTGGGAAAAGTGCCTTTGCTATATCATCCTCTGTGCTGCTGGTTTTGCTGCCCCTGAACCTCTCTTTTGGACACTATTCAAGCCAAGAGTCCAAGCAGGCAGCAATCCTTGTTCCTCACTCCCTCCTGGGTTCAACCTGGGCTCGCCTATACAGGCCATATCCATGCCGCTGGAAACTAAAGTGACTGCTGTGCTGCTATTGCCTCCTTGTAAAACCCCCATGCTTCTCTCACCCACCTCAAAGACCATTGCTCCGCTCCAAGCAACTTCAATGATATGAGCACCCCCCTAGCAAGCTGCCAAAGCTCGAGACTGCTCCACTCATGCAAACTCCAGAAAATTCCTGAGCTTTCCCCAGAGCACCTTAGGGATCAACTTCAACCAGTGCCATCTTGAGCTCCTATCTTGTCTTTTCTTTACTCATCTTCATCTGACAATAATAGACAACAGACAATAATAGAACATTTGTTCTCACACTCAAAATAATGAAATAATTATCTTCATTTTATGTGTGAGAAAACTGAGACTTAAAGCATTCAAGCAACCTGAGATTCAAACCCCAGGATGTCTGGTCTCTAGGTTCATATTCCTTATCCTTTAGCAATTTCCCAGCTGCATCTCTCAGAGCACGGAGAAGACCCAGCCCGCATATTAGCAGAGCTCTTCTGCAATGTGATGTTCTCTTTTGGACCCACGAAGCACAGTGGTGTTTGTATTCTGCAGCTATGACTGGGACCTGTCATTGCACATTTGGGCTGCTTTTTTTCTAAGGCTTTTCCTATTCCATTCCAACAGAGCCAAGTTGCTTTCTTACCAGACTCTTTTCCACCCTATTGTGAGTGAATCCCATTCTTTCTAACCTTGCCTGCTGTCCATATGTCAGTATTACAGGGACATGTTTGTAAATCTTAGTAACAGGACATTTAAGACCAGAGAGAGAATGTGCCAAGTGCTGAGTTATTATAAAATTTAACTTATAGTCTGCCTTTGCCACTAATAAAGTATGTGACCTGGGGTCTTGACTATCCTGGGCCTTGTTTTCCTCACCTCTAAACCGGGAATTGAGCTAGCAGTTGGCATATGGCCTTGTTCAGCTAAACATTTTTTTATCATTTTTCAAATTACTTTATGAATTTTTCTTGTCTGCCAGTTGGATTATATATTCTTTGAAAGCCAAGATTACTTCTTGTATTCCTCTCCAGTATGCAAATAATTTAATGCCTCTTCATATAAAAATAATCTATGATTATGATAAAAATTTTAGAGAATAAAATATGCATATATAATTGTATATGTACATATGTGTGCATATATATGTATTTGTGAGTATACATTTTTTCACATTACAAAAGAAAGTAAAATGGTCTTTAACCTCATTATTTGGTGATAATTTCTGTCATCCATTGTTATGCATCTCTTGGCCTCATTTTCTATGTACATATATAAATTTTTTCAGAAATGGGAATTATATACACTGATATGTAATGTGTTTTTTAACTTTATTAATGTATTTTTAAGTTGATAAATATTGACTTATCCCACCAATTTTAATTACATGGAATTTTATATTGATGTGATACTAGCTAACTTCTGAACCTTTACTATGGAGTCAGGAAGGGTTTTAAATACATTGTATGGATTATATGATTTATTTACTAACTCTATTTGGTAAATTTTGAAAAGCACTTTTGCAGAGTGGTTAAGAAATGAGCCTTGGACATACCTCTGGACTGGAATCCCAGCTCAACCACTGACCATCTGTTTGACTAAATTTCAATAACATTATGATCCGCTCTCTCACTTTGTTTTCTCTTGCGTAAAATGGGAATAATAATAGAACCTTCTTCATAGGGTTGTTGTGAATTTATATGCAAGATGTATCTAAATCTTCAAGACCAGTACCTGGTCCATATAAAGTATTTAATACTTCACATTCCATTTTTACTGTCCTCAGCTTTATTGAGCACACAGTGCCTTAAGTTATTTGACTAGTTTTGTTCAGTGATGATTTGAGTTGTTTCCTTTTTCTGTTGCTAACACTGTGATAAACAGCCTGTGTATGTATTACTGTGCACTGTTAATGAATTAAAGAATGCACATTTTAAAACTTTTAATATGTATTATGAAATAACTATCAGAGAGATTATATTAAATAATGTTCCCACTAATGGCCTTACTACTGCCACACATCTCTTTTAGGAGTTAGCACAGAGTTGTGTTCATGCTGCTCTGTACATATTTGTCACTGATCAGTTGTTCATCAGACAAATGAGCTGGAAACTTCAGAACCTAAAATAACACCAGAAGCATTTCATGATGCCCTATCTACCTCCTCACTGTCTCCTTCTTCACTTCACTTCTCACCTGGGTGAGCTGGGATGGATGGCTTATCTTACAGGTGTCAGTGACTTTCGAGGATGTGGCTGTGCTCTTTACGCCGAATGAGTGGAGAAAGCTGGGTCCTTCTCAGAGAATCTTATACCAGGATGTGATGCTGGAGAATTATAGTAACCTGTTCTCTTTGGGTAAGGAAATTTTCCCTGTGGATACAGAATTCAGAAAGTGGGATAACTCAGCGCCTACATCTCTGGATACAAACTGTGAGTAATTTTACACTGATTCATTTCTTAAACCTATCTAATGTTATGATGCTGTTCCTTAATTTAATTAATTAATTAAAGAAACTGGGTCATCAAAAACTTTAACCAAGTTTTGCCTTAAGAATGTACAGATTGATCATCTATAAAGAAATGTTAAACACATTTTTCCCCATATAAGCATGGAATTACCCCATAGATGGGACAGTTACACACTTGCACATCAAATTCCCTCATACTTAAGGAAGTTTTCCTACTATGATTTTTCTGCAGCTTCTTTGCTTGTTAGCAGAAAACTTCCCTCACCTCACTTAATTGGCCTACCTTTTGCCTTCCCATTTCTCTTTCCCACCAGATGATGTGCGATTCATCTTTGAAACAGAATCAGTTAAACAAGTAACTTGGTACATAATCCTTCCCATAGATTCTATTTTACAAATTTTAATTGTCTGTGCATCTAATATACTCCTTTTTCTGTAGGAAGTTAATGGTACCATATTAATCAAGGCTGCACATTTATCATATTTCCCTAGCAACTAATGATTACAATCATGTCTGCAAGTCCCTTACATTTTCCTAACACATCCTGTCATAGCCACTCACGTCAGGGCACACAACTTGGACTCCCCACAACTCTTTACCATCTGACTTTTTTTCTCAAAAACAAGTCCTTTTTCTTCTTTTTGTCTATGAGCAGGGCTCCCATTTTCCAAACCAAAAGTGATCTCCCTGTTGCAGCAAGGAGAAGATCCCTGGAAGGTAGAGAAAGAAAGTCCTGGAGGCTCCTGTCTAGGTGAGTGACTAAGGCTGAGGTGCCCAGGAATCGCTGTAGATAAATTCTGGTTAATTAGTGGATGGTGGGATATTGATCTGGAAAGTCTCTCCAGGGTCCTCAACCCTAACCATGTGGAGAAGACGACCCCCAGACACAGCCTTCTCTTAGTCTTGGCAATTAGAAAAGAATCTCCCAGTGTCTTATTCTTTGCATTATTTTAGAAGAGGGCCATATTTTCGTACATGGCCAACAAGCATAGCATATTGAAGGAATTGCAAATCATTCATTCTGACTGAAGCCTGGTATGTATGGGAAAAGAAGGAATGAAGAAGGAGATAAGATTAAAAACTGAGTGGAACCCTGGCATAAAATGCTTCAGTATAGTTCTTAGAGATGCAAAATGTCAAGTGGATGAGTGGAAATGATTAAAGGATTTTAAGCAGAATTAAGGGGCCATTGATATTTTATAAAATCGATCTGAATCAGAAGCCATTTAAATGTCCTTCAAAGAAGGCATCACTAGAAAAGCTGTGGCCTGTCCCTACTCTGACTTATTGGACCCTGGTTAGAAAGGACACTGACTGATGTGAGCAGAGTTCAGTGCACCTTGAGGACCACGGCAAATTATCAAGCACTATTATTACGTGTCACTATTTCTGTTTAAAGAAAGTTATTTGGGTGTCGTCTGTCTCCATGTTGAATATTCATGTCAGTACAGAAAGAAAGGTTGATGGGGCACATCTTAGCTGGTAACAGTATTTATTTGGAAAGAGATTCAGAATAGGCTTTATGAAAGAGGACTTTATTTACATGTAATGTTTTGGGTTTTTTATTTTCAAGGAAAGGTGCAGGAAAGAATGAAGGTGAGTAGGCAGGCATACAGGAAGAGAGAGGAGGAGGAAGCATTTTTATTTTTATTTAGTTGTTCATCTTCTCTTTAACCCCCAACTCTGGGATGCAAGCCTAGCTCCTTGGGATGTATGTGGACTTTGTTTGGTCAGAGGCAGTGGACTCAACCACTGCTCTACCACACATGTATTGTTTTTAACTTTTCTTGAAGTCCTTATATAATTTGAATTTAATCAGTATGTTCACTTCAGAAGCAATATTGGGATAGATTTAAAGATACATTTAAAGATACAACTACAGGTTAGAACTTCTCAGTGCGCAAGTAAGGGAGGCTCAGGTTCTGAAGGCCCCAGAATCAAACTCTTGCCCACTGCTTTTCTGTCCTATAATATATAGTGAGGGAGCTTTGTGTTAGGCACTGACTTCAGAGCACTGGATGGAAAGACAAGTCAGTAATGGCGCCTCATGACTGGGGCCCAATAGAGCTGCTGCACTGTTAGAGCTCAACCTGGAGACAAGAGTTCACCCTGGGACAAGGGTTCACAAATACTCTGGGATATGAGCTGACAAGTTCTGGTCAGGACCTCATAGGAAAGACACAAAGTGCTATGAAACATAGGCCATGAGGAGTGGGAACTGCAAAGGCCTCCCTGAGGAAAGGCCACTTCCAAAACGTAGGTTTTGGGTGGGTTTCCAGGCTCAGGCCAGGGCAAGTGAGAGTCAGAAGATGGAAGCTAGAGTGTGCAGGTGGGAGGAAGGCGAGGAAGAGGTGGGGGCTCTGTCATATGAGACATCAGCCTGCAGACAGTGTGGAACCTGTGGAGTGAAATTGGGAGACTTGTTGAAAGCTGTTGTCAGGGCCAGTTGAGTCAGTGACGGCCCCTCATGATAGGATCTCAGCCCAGGAGCTGCTGACCAGGCTATGTTGATCCCCAAAGTCCCCATGCTGGGAGGAGCTTCCTTCTCATTCTAAAGGTGAGATTTTTGATGTGGGAACCACATTTGTCTATCTTTTTAACTCTCATTTTGGGGAAATACACTAATTTTTATGGACATTGCTAGAGGCTAGTGCAAAGGACAGCTAATCAGGCATCAGGGAACTGATTGAGGGTGGGTTGGAGGACACCAGTCCCACTAGTAGGTATAGGCTGCTTCTGGCATGAAAGCTAAAGAGAATAAAGGCCTGTTCCCTTTCTTTCCACTCAGGAGCCTTTGCTTCATGAGTAGTGATTCCCACTTCTTGAGTGAAGTGTTATTTAGATTAAATGGATGGAAAATCTGAAGGGAGTCCAGAGAGATACTGGGACCTGGCAATGGGCAGGAGTCCTCAGTGAGTATCCTCATGGAAGTGTCCTTTGGGAAGACATCATGAAGGAAAACTGATAATGGATGCCTGAAGGAAGTAAGGACATCAGAGCTGACCAATATTTGTTCTTCTCAATGGGGTGAACTTCCTCTCTTTCCTTAAAGATTAAAGGCAGTGGGACTTCCTGCGTGTGCTCGTATGGCTGTGTCTGTCCTACTTCCCAGAAGAGACTTTCATATATCTGAACTAAAGTGGACTCCAAACAGCTTCCCTCCCCAAGGGGACTTAACTTACCCTATGAGCACAGTGAAGGACCTGGATGTTCTTGGAAGTACCTCAGATTTAGGTCTAGACCAGAAGCAAAGCTGACCTTGAACAGCCTATAGGCAAAGCTTATCCCAGGATAGGACTCTTAGAACCTCTAGCTACCTCCAAATGTACTTAATTCTTTTTCATGTCACCTTCTAGGTAAAACAAAAGAAAAAAGAAAAACAAACTTGAGATTGTCATCCCTGGGTGTATAAGTTTTCAGTTTAGAGATCGGAGGAAATGACTCAACGGTTGAGAGTCTCATCTAAGTCTCTTAAGAAATGAGCCCATAGCATTGTCACTGAGTAGTACTTTTCTGGAGTAGTTATACTAAGAATAATGTGCTGAAACCAACTTGTATATCTCAGGAGTTTAATTTACAGCTGGATGTGAGAATATTCTGGAAATTTAAAATTTACCAATCCAGGATAATTCAGGTAAACAGTTGCCTCCAGTGAAAAAGTATCTTTCCTCCTTTATCTTTTTCATTACTTAATGCAAGAAACGATGTAGGGTGGACTGGATCTATGCAGGCTGGTCACTGAGGGGTCTCTTGAGGACTGTCTTCCATTCACCCATATTTACTGGGGTTGCAACTGCACAGAGGACAGGACATCTTTTTCTAATTGGCACAAAGTTGTTGGGGTTAGCAGCAACCTATTGCAGTAACATGCAGTGATTTTTAAGAGTGATTTTCTTAGAAGTGAAAGTAGTAGAACCCATATGCTCCTATTTATTGTTTATGAGTCAGTCTTGTTCTTGTTCTCCTGCCCTCCCGCAAAAAAACTCTTATGTGAGCCCTCATATCCCCTCCACCACCACCATATAATCTCATAACTGTCAGAATGATCTATTTGTAAGGTTAATCAAGTCATCTCACTCCCATGCTCAAAATATCTAGTGGCTTCCATCACAAAGAGCACAATTCACAGTCCCCACATAATTTTCTGAGGCCTATGTGGTCTTCCCCAGCTCCCTTTCACCTTCACCCACTTCAGTTCTGCCCCATTTAAGGACTCTAAGTACCAGGCCACCCTTCAGCCAGACAGGCCAAGCAGGCTCTCACCTCAGGTCCTCTGCAGTTGTGTTTTCCCTCCCCTGGACCACTCTTCTTCCCAAAAGCCACAAATTCACATGACTCACTTCCTTGCATTGCACAGATGTCTGCTCAGGTGGCACCTTCTTGAATAGACACAGATCCACTAAAATATGATCCTCTGTCCTCCACATTCTCTCTCCCCTCAGTATGCAGAGCAGTCATTTGGACTCCTGGCTTTTTACACAAATTATTTTTTATATAAAAATTAATTTCACACACTTGGGAACTACTTTAAACTGTTTCCTGTACTCTTTTATACAACCATACACACACATACATGTATATTTATGTAGATATTTTATAGATGTTTAAAGCTCAAGGGCTGTGGGTTGAGTTATTCATACTCTATGTTTTACAGCACATTTTTCACCACTGGCATGTGCAGGTCCACCTTTTCATTTCTCACTCTGTTCTCCTGGCAAACATGCTAATGCACTTAATGTATATATTAATTTCCCTGTGAGTTTCATTAGTGTCCTTGCCTTCTACTACTATCATTATGTCCCATACTCACTTTGTATCTTCCAGAGCCAAAAATATCTTGCACATACTTTGGAACTCCTATAGGAAACTATGTGAGATTAATGAGTTTCCTAATATTTAACCAACCTTGCATTCCTGAATAATGTCATGTTAGGATCTGTTTGCCTTAACTACTTGTTTTAGAATGTTTACATTGGTATTACTGATCTCAAGCAAAAGCAGTTATCCCAACAACAAATAGGGTTTATTCAGAAATAACAAAAAAAAAAAAAAAAAAAAAAAAAAGAGGTCACACTGGTATTCATGATGAGATCCCTGTGATTTTAACCAAATCCAGCCAACCCCTTATATAGCGCTGGAAGACTTTCACTTTCCCCTGGAAAAGGTAAGAGCAGCACTTCCAGTGAGAAGTGCAAAACTCTTGGATGCTTATAATTTGCTGACTTACACATGTGGTAGTACTCTTTTTATACTCCCAACCTTATTTAAATAAGTTTCTGAATACTAATGTTTACATTTCCCCCTTTTTAGCTGATTACTTTTGAGATAAGCAATATTTGTGACTGATGTTGATGTGTATATTCCTTTCTTTTTATTATCTTTATCTGGTTTAGGGTTCACTATTATATTTCTTTCGTAAAAGAAGTTAGGAATGTTTACCCCTTTTTTTCTCTTTACCTCCTGGAATGCCCATTGTTCTTATGTTACCTTTTCTAATAGAGTAAGTTAATGAAGTTTTTCATATTTTTTTACATTTAATATCTCTCTCTTCCACCTGGCTTCTTTCTTTTACTCTCATATCATTCATCCTTTCCTCCATTTGGTCAATTCTGTTTCCATGGCTTTTTTTTGTACTCTTGATCTTAATTTACAGCATTCTTTACTTCCTGAATCTCTGTCAGCTTCTTTTGTAAAATTTCAATTTCTGCCTTTCACTCCTAAATTGTATTTTTTAACTAATTGACTCGTTTTTCTGAGTTTTCTTTTATCTCTTTGAATTTCTTTATGATTGCTTCTTTGACTTCTTTATCTGTTAAAAAGAACCAATCCTCCCTGTCTTCGAAGTTGGTTTCTGACAAGCTTTTATTTTTGTGTGTTTCCATAATAGCTTGAGGTTTTGAAGTGTGTGGCATTCTTTTTTCCCCATATTATTGGTCCTATTGATAAACTGCTAGTTTTGTTTGCTGGGGTTTTTTTTATCTTTTTTCAGGTGGTGTCATAATTTTGTTTTATATGTTTGACCCTTACCAGCTTCCACAGTGCGTTTTTTGCTGTGTCAGGCAGTGAAGGATGACTGCTGTGTGGGGGAAGGGCCAATGGAGTGGGGGATAAGGGCAGATGTTGCATACTGGCAGGCCTGGTCGTACTTGTCAATGCTGTCACCACCTGGGCCACTCCTCCGCTGCATGCCACCAGAACTGTATACAGCAGTCCACAGACTGTGCTACTTACTAGACTGTCCGTCTGTTAGACCCAGGGTCTTAAGGTGTGAAGGAACAGAGCACTGTCCTTTCCTCTGTACTCCTTGCTGTGCTGTGCCAAAGCCCTTCCTTTTCAATTTCTTTCAATCCAAGTGTCCTTAGCACCAGCAGTCTTCTCTCCTTGGCTTCTTTGACCTGGTTCTGCCACCCTGTCAGCATATGTGCTGTGCCTGCAGCCACTGGAGCCACCATCACTGCAAAAGCCTGCTCCCCACTTGCTGCAGCTCTGCCTCTGCTGGCCACAATCTGTGTGTCTTTCACAACCACCTTTCAATTCCCCAAAGCACATGTGTCTTTATAGTGCCAGGACTGCTTTCAGCGAGCTGCTGGAGTGCCATGGAGACACTCACATCATCTTGGGGAAGTTCCCACACCTTCCTCAGACAGCAATCAAGGATCAACCTCAACCCCAGCCATTTTTTCATTTTCCCATATTCAGTAATTTTAATTGCCCTTTCTTCAAGTTTACTGATTCTTCTGCCTGCTGAAATATACTCTGAAATCCTTCTGTTGAAATTGTTTTAATATTTATTGAGGTGACTTTAATTTATAAAATAAATAAGCTCATTTGTGTAAGTTCACCATTTGTCAGATATATGTCAACACACTATTCCCATAACCAAATTGCCAAAATGTCTACTGTCCATTGGATCCCCACTACTACTTTCTCCTGCCCCACACCCTTTACCCAACTGGTAACCTGAGTTCTATTGTCAGTGACCAGGGGTTGGTTTTTATTTTGTCTGTTCCTTTGCTTTGTTTCTTTATATTCCACATATGACTGAGATCAACTTTCTCCTATTTAACTTTCTCCTTCTGACTTATTTTGCTTAGCATAATCCCCTCTAGTTCCATCCGTGTCACAATGACAAGTTTTCTTCCTTTTAGTGTTGTAAAGTATTCCATTGTGTATTTATACCACATCTTCTTTATCCATTCATCTAATGATGGACTCTTAGGTAGTTTCTATATCTTCTCTGTTACAAATAATACTGCAGTAAACATGGGAGTGCATATATCTGTGTAAATTAGTGTTTATCAGGTAAATATCCAAAAGTTGGGTGATGGAATTTCCATTTTCAGTTGTTGGAGGAATCTCCAAACTGCTTTCCATAAAAGCAGTTTGTACCATCTTAACAGTCCCATTAACAGTGTAAAAAGGGTTCTCTTTTCTCCATATCCTCACCAATTTCATCTTTTAAACTGTGCCATAGAATTCCATAGAAAATATACATCAGAACGTCTTTATCCAGTCATCTGTTGATGAGCATTTAGGTTGTTTTCATGTCTTAACTGTTGTGAACTGTGAACTCTACTTTGTGAATATAGGGTGCAGATTTTTTTTCTGATTAAAAAGTTTATATCCTCCACATTCATGCCCAATAGTGAGATGGCTGATCCATGTTTATTTGTTTGAGGTATCTCTGTACCATTTTCCAAAGAGGTTGTACCAATTTACATTCTCACCAACAATGCAGGAGAGTTCCTTTATCCATGCACTCCCTCTAATCCTGCTATTTCCAGTCTTTTTGTATAGACTATTCTCACTGGTATAAGGTGGTATTGTAGTTTTAATTTGTGTTTCTCTGATGATGAGTGATACAGAAAATATTTTCAGGTGTATGTAGGCCATCTGTGTATTGTCTTTCAATATATGTCTAATCCATTCTTTTGCCATTTTCAGTGGGTCATTTGCTTTTTTATTGTTGAGGTGTGTGAGTTCTTTTATATTTTGGAAATTAAACTTATATATGTATGTGACTATCTTCTCTAACATTATGAGTTGTCTTTTTATTTTAGTGGTGGTTTTTTTTGATATGCAGAAGCTTTTCAATTTTATGTAGTCTCAATTGTTTAGTTTTGCTTTTTTTTCTTTTGCTATCTCTGTTCCTTCCACAAAGACATCTTTGAGGATGAGGTTATGGAGTGTTTGTCATACATTTTCTTCTAGTATTTTTTATGGTTTTAAGTCTAATGTCTAGCAGGTCTTGGATCCATTTTGAGTTAAATTTTGTAGATGGTATAAATGAGTAATCTATTTTCTTTTTTTGTATTTGCATATGTCTTTCCAGTTTTCACAACACCTTTCATTGAATAGACTTTCCTTCCTCCATTATATGCTCTTGACACCTTTGTCGTAGATTAACTCTCATATAGGTGTGGTTTTATTTTGGGGATCAATTTTATTCCACTGATTGGTGTGTCTGTTTTTGTTTCAGTACCATACTGTTTTGATGATGATTGCTCTATAGTATAGTTGAAATACAGGGAGTGTGATTGAGCCACTGTTCTTTTTTTCTCTTAGGATAGCTTTTGCTATTCAGGACTTTTGTGGTTTCTTATAAACTTCATATCATATGCTCCATTTCCATGAAAAATGTCCCTGGAGTTTCAATGGGAATTGCATTAAGCCTATATATTGCTTTAAGTATAATGGCCATTTTTACTATGTTGATTCTTCCAGTCCATGAACATGGAATATTTTTCCATCTCTTTCTTTAATTTCTTTTGTTAAGTTCTTGTAGTTTTCATTGTAGAGATTTTTTTATCTCCTTTGTTAAGTTTATTCTCAGGTATTTGATCTTTCTTGGTGCTATTGTGAATGGGATTTCTTTCTTTATTTCTTTTTCCTCTACATTATTTGCATGTAGGAACACTACTGGGTTTTATTTGTTGATTTTACATCCTACCACTCTGCTGTATGTATTTATTATTTCTAGCAGTTTTTTCATCAAGTTTTTAGGATTTTCTAGGTATACTATCATGCCATCTGCAAATAATGCAAATAATGGTAATTTTCTTTCTTAGTTTCTCATTTGAATTCCTTTAATGCCCTTTTCTTGCCTTATTGCTCCAACCAAAGCTATCAGAACTATATTAAATAATAGTGGTGAGAGTGGGCAGCCTTGTCTTGTTCCAGATCTTAAGGGAAAGGTTCTCAGTTTTTTCAGCATTGATTATGATGTTGGCTGTAGGTTTGTAATATGTTGCTTTTAATATCTTGAAGTATTTGCCTTCTGTTCTTATTTTGGTGATGGTTTTTTTAAACATGAATGGGTGTTAAATTTTTTGAATGTTTTTCTACATTTATTGAGATGATCATAAGCTTTTTTTATTTTCTTCGTGTTGATCAGTATATTACATTGATTTATTTGCATATGCTGAATCAACCTTACATCCCTGGGATAAATACCACTTGATCTTGGTGTATAATTTTTTTTAATGTGCTGTTGAATTCTGTTTGCCAGGATCTTGTTGAGGATGTTTGCATGTATATTCATCAGTGATACTGGTCTTTAGTTTTCTTTTTTGGTGCTGTTTGGGATTTGGGAATTGGTAATACTGGCCTCATAGATTATATTTAGGAATTTTTCCCTCCTCATCAACTGTGGAAAAGTTTAAGGAAGATAGAGATTAGCTCTTTAAATGTTTGGTAGACCTAGGCTCTTAACTTTGAGGGAGATATTTTATTACTGCTTCAATTTCTGTACTTGTGATTGGCCTATTTAGATTGCCTGTGTCTGTGTCCACCTGATTCAGTTTTGGGAGGTTGTAAGATTCTATAAACCTGTCTATGTATTTATGATTGATAAATTGTTAGCATATAGGTGTTCATAATAGTCTCTAATGGTCCTTTGTATTTCGATAAAATCACTTGTGATTTCACCTCTTTCACTTCTAATTTTTGTTATTAGGGTTTTCTCTCTTTGTCTTAGTGAATCTTTCTAGGGCTGTATCAGTTTTGTTTATTAGTTTTCAAAGAACTTGTTCTTGGATTCATTGATCATTTAGATGGCCTTTTTGTTTCTTATTTCACTTATTTATGCTCTAACTTTTATGCTTTTGCTAATTTTTTTTGTTGCTCTTCCCTTTCTAGTTCCCTCAGGTGATTGGTTAGGTGTTTAATTTGGGCTCTCTCCTGGGTTATGACGTACATCTATATGGCTACAAACTTTTCTGTTTCCAAATAAGTTTATCTTCTCACTAATTTCAGTGATGACCCAGGAGTTGTTTAGGAGCATTTTGTTCAATCTCTACCTTTGTGTTTCTTCCAGTTTTGTTCTTTTGTTTCATTTCTTATCCCCTGCCACTGTGATCAGGAAGGTGCTTCCTATAATTTTAGTCTTGCCAAATTTGCAGAGATTATTTTTGTGTCCCAAGATGTGGTCTGTCCTTGAGAATGTTCAATGTACACTTGGGAAGAATGTATATTTTTTGGTAGGGGTAGAACACCTGTGTATATCTGTTAGGTTCAAAAGATCTCTTATTTGATTTAGGACCCTAATTTCTTTTTTGATTTTCTCCCTGAATGATTTATCAATTGATATAAGTGAAATGTTGAAATCTTCTGCTGTTATTGTGTTGCAGTCAGTGTCTGCCTTTAGCTCTCAGTGTCTACCTTTAGCTCTTGTTTTATATATTTAATAGGCTCCGTATTGGGTGCATATATGCTGGTGCATAAATAATGGTTATTTCTTCTTGATAGGTTAATCCCTTGAACATGATATAGTGACCACCCTTGCAGCATGAAACTATTTTTAGTTGGAAGTTTATCTTATCTGATATTAGTATTGTGTCCCTGATTACTTCACTGTTGCTTTGATATATTTTACCATAGCCCTTGACTTTCAGCATATGTTTATCTTTGAATCTTTTATGTGTTTCTTGTAATTATAATACTGTGCATCCTGGTTTTTTATCCATCCACTCGCTCTGTGCTTTTTGATTGGTGATTTCAGTACATTCACCTTTAGCATGTTAATTAAAATACAGGGCTTTATTACTCATATTTGAGCCTTTGTTTTCTTTTGCTTTTCTCTGCTTGTTGCTTGAGTTCCTGATTGTTTAAATTCACTTTTTACTTTAGGTGGCTCTGTCAGTTTTGCCACTTTCTGGCTATGTATCTATTTAAGATTGGATTTTGTGGCTGTCCATTTATTTCTGTCTTTATTGCTCCTGGGAAGACCATTGGGATGGGCACTCTGCCACAAATGGTTGTATAACTTTGGGTCTGGCTTGTTCCTGTAAAAATTCTTCCAGTAAAGGTAAAGTGGGGAGTTATCTCTAACTGTATTGCTCTCTGATCATCTTCTATGTGCTGATGTCATTTCATATTTGTATCTTTGTGCAGGATACTTGTTTTTCTTTCTCCCTTTAGTGTTTGTTCTGTCCTGTTGGTTTCATCTTTGTTTCTGCTTTTGCTTTCCTATTTATCTCTATTCTTGAGACTTGTGAATCTTTGTTTTCATTTCCTCTGTTCTAAGTCCCCTTTCAAGATTTCTTGAATGGTAGATTTGGCGATAGAAAAATACATTAACTTCTTTGTCATTGAAAGCTTTTATTTCTTCTTCATATTTGAATGATAATTTTGCAGGGTAGAGTATTCTTGACTGGTAGTTTTTGTCTTTTAGTATTTTGAAAATGTCATTTCACTCCCCGCTTGCCTGTAGGGTTTCTGTTGGGTAGGCTGATGATAGGCTTTGTAGATTATATTTTTCTTTTCTCTAGCAGCATTTAGTACTTTTTCTTTGTCATTGACTTTTGCTCATTTTACTATGATGTGTCTGAGGAAAGGTCTGTTTACTTTTAAAAATTTTGGTATTGTGTCTGTTTCTTGAACTTTTGTTACCTTTTTTGTAACAGATGTGGGAAATTCTCTGGTATTCTTTAAATAGTTTTTTGCTCCTTTTTCTCTCCTCTCCTTTCAGGCTGCCTATTATCCTTATGTTTGTTCTTCTCATGCTGTATGATATTTCTCATAATTTCTTCATTTTTCCTCAATCTTGTTTCTTTTCTCACATGAGGGTCACCTCTGTTATCTTGTCTTCAATTTCAGATATTCATTCCTCTGAAGTGTTGACTCTGTTCATGGAGCTTTCGTTGTTTATCCATAGTTCTTTCACTGTATCTTTCCTCTCTTAACATTTCTAGTTCTTTCTTCATGGTCTCATTCTCTTTGATGACATATTCCCTTTGGCCTGTCTTCTTTTCTGATGTCTTCCATTTGCATTTGGGTAGCTGTATGTGCCTCCTTCATCTTGTTCAGCTTTTTTGTATAACTATTGTTTGGTTGTTTGTTTTAAAGGGAAGGTGCAGGTAGGAATGAAGGTGAGCAGAGACAGGCAGGAAGAAAGAGGAAGAAGAAGCACTTTATTTTTTTGGTTGTTCATCTTGGTTGTTTGCATTGTCCCTCGGACCTTGGGATGCATATGGCTGCACCAAACCCCTACTCCACCAGGGCACACCATTTATAACTATTGTTTTGAACTCTTTATCTGATAAGTTTTCCCAGTTCATATCAATGGAATTCTTTTCTGGTCAACTCCAGGCATCTTCTTTTTAAGTCATTTTTATCTTATTGGGTGATTTGGGCATACCTTTTTTTCCCTGTCTTGAATGTGCACCATTACTTTCCTTTTCTTATTTTGTACTTCTTCCTGCCTGTATAATGATGTGGCTGGTGCCAGCCCCTTAATTTAAGTGGGGGTGAGATCAGTTCTGCTATCTTGGATGCTCTTTTGTGTGAGCCACTGATGCTGTTTCAGGTGGTTCTTACAGGCTTTGTAGCTCTCCAGTGTAGGGAGTTTAATAGGCAGCCCAGGTGCATACTGTAAGCCCAGTTCTCTGGTTGCCCATTTATATGTTTTTCAGATAACTGGGTTGGGGCACCAGCAGGTGCTGAATCTGAAGCTGCAGGTCCTGAAGCCTAACAGATGCAGTGACTGAACAGGTTGGGGGTTGATGGCCTTCAGTAGAGCCTAGCAGGCAATGGTTCTGAACTGACACAGGGTGGGCCCGGGCAATGGGGCCAGAGGCCTAGTACTTGCTGGTTTTCATGTGGGGGCAGGGTGTGCCGTCTCCATCTCCACCCTGGAAGACATGTTGTCTTCTCCTCTTGCCTGGGTGGGGTCTAACTGACCTCCTCCCTTTGAGCTGGGGATGGATTCAATCTCTTACTGGGCTTGGGAGCAAAAGTGTGTCTTTCGTTTTCTGGAACTGGGCACACTGTAGCCTCTTCTGGGTTCAGGCTACCCTTCCATAGACCTTGCACAGGGGCATACACACTCAGCCACACAGAGCACTATAGTGTGCAGGCATGGCCACTATTCTGGCTTGGTACAGCTGCCTCTGCTGAATAGGTGTGGAGCATTTATGTGCATATGGTTATGTACACGTGTGGCCACTTCTCTTCAGGTCTGGCCCAGCTCCCTCTGTCTGAGTGGGTGTACTCACCCCTCTTCAAGCCTGGTGCAGCTGTCCCTCCTTGGGCATGTGGGGAGCACTCAAGCTCAGATACAGTAGCCAATTTTCAACTCTGGGTGTCTCCCTCTCTTTGGGAAGAAATGGGGCACTCACAATTCCCTCTGCCAGTGCCAGGCATGATGTGCACATGTGTGCATAGTTACTCCTTCCAGGGCTAAATGCAGCACTCATGTGGCTATCTCTCTTCAGGAGGGCATGGGACATTCAGTCACCTTGCCAATTCCTAACTTCAGCCACTAGTACCTCCCTTGAGCTTCTTCCTCTCTGATGTGGTCTTTCTCTCACAAGTCAGTTGTTTGGGTGTCCAGAGGTTTTGTTTCTCAGGTGTTCCATATATAGCTGTGTATTCAACTTGTTTATTAGAGAGCGTGAGCCAAAGATCCTTTCAAGTCACCATCTTGAACTGGACCTCATTGTTGCTTTATGCAGTATTATTTTCAGTTTTTTGCCTCTTGCTGATATCTTTAGCCAGATATTAGGCCCTTCTTTATATGTCATTAATATTTATTACTCTAAATACTTAGTCCCAACCAGTCATATGAAAAACCGACAATTTCTTTTTTTTCCAGAATCTAAGAGCAATCCTAAAGCCACAAAGTCAACTCAAATTCAGGACTCCTTTCAAAAACTGATAAGGAAAAGACTCAAAAAGGATGAATCCTGGAACTTCATGTCAATAAAACCCTGCATATGTAAAGAGAGGTTAAAGGCACAGAAGGACAAAAATGATGGTTTACAAATAATTTCAATCACTCATACAAAACTTCTCACTGTAGAAGATAGCTGTAAATATACTGACTTAAACCAAAATGTCAAACTGAAGTCAATCTTTGTTAAGCAAGAAAGGATTAATAGAGAAAAAACACCCTCAAAGCATGAAAAACAAAGAACTAGCTTCAAGCAAAATTCAAATTTACTTAACCAATCAAAAATCAGGACAGCAGAGAAATGGTATAAATGTAATGTATATGAAAAAGCCTTCATTCATAATTCATCCCTTCTTAAACATCAGAAAAACCATACTGGATAAAAATTATTTAAATGTAAAGAATGTTTGAAAGCCTTCAACCAAAGTTCAGCTTTTATTCAACATCAAAGAACTCATACAGGAGAGAAACCCTACATTTGTAAAGAATGTGGGAAAGCTTCAGCCATAGTGCATCCCTTTGTAAACACTTAAGAACCCATGCTGTGGAAAAATCCTACAGATGTAAAGAATGTGGTAAATCCTTTAGCAGACGGTCTGGCCTTTTTATACATCAAAAAATTCATGCTCGCGAAAACCCATATAAATATAATCCAGGTAGGAAGGCATCCAGTTGTAACACATCCCTTCCTGGATGTCAGAGAATTTATCTCAGAAAGAAGTCCTATTTATGTAATGACTGTGGCAACACCTTTAAGTCTAGTTCATCCCTTTGTTATCATCAGAGAATTCACACTGGAGAGAAACCCTTTAAGTGTAGTGAATGTGGGAGAACCTTCAGTCAGAGTGCATCTCTTATTCAGCATGAAAGAACTCACACTGGAGAAAAACCCTATAGATGTAATCATTGTGGAAAGGGCTTCACTTCTATTTCACGGCTTAATAGACACCAAATAATTCATACTGGTGA
The DNA here is from genome assembly GCA_004363575.1 of Solenodon paradoxus. Classification (NCBI taxonomy): domain Eukaryota; kingdom Metazoa; phylum Chordata; class Mammalia; order Eulipotyphla; family Solenodontidae; genus Solenodon; species Solenodon paradoxus. The sequence continues at coordinate 385,059 of RJWH01000756.1, read as the reverse complement.
GAAACCGTATAATTTAACGAGTGTGGTAAAGCCTTAAGTTCCCACTCAACACTTATTATTCATGAGAGAATTCACACTGGAGAGAAACCTTGTAAATGTAAAGTGTGTGGGAAGGCCTTCAGACAAAGTTCAGCTCTCATTCAACATCAGAGAATGCATACTAGAGAAAGACCCTGCAAATGTAATGAGTGTGGAAAAACATTCAGGTGTAACTCATCCCTTAGTAATCATCAAAGAATTTATACTGGAGAGAAACCATATCAGTGTCTGAAATGTGGAATATCTTTTGGCCAAAGTGCAGCTCTTATTCAACATCAAAGGATTCATACAGGAGAAAAACCCTTTAAATGTAATACATGTGGGAAAACTTTTAGACAAAGCTCATCATTAATTGCACATCAAAGAATTCATACTGGTGAGAAACCTTATGAATATAATACATGTGGAAAACTCTTCAGCCAGAGGTCGTCCCTTACTAATCATTGTAAAATTCACAGTGAGGAGGACCCCATGAAAATAGATTTGCTTGTGTAAAAGCCTTAAACCAAAGCTTGTCAGAGTATGCATACTTGAAATTGATTTAATAAATGTATTGAATATAAGAAATTTTTCATTTTAATTTAGCACTCATCAGATATTAAATTGCAGGATAAACTTTGTAATAAATATGGGGAAACTTTAATGTTAGTCATGTTTTAAATATTGTGGGACAAATAATTCATAATTGAAAATATTGATTTTAATTATGAGATAAAAAGTTTTTTCCTTTTCTTCATATAGCATTTATATTGTATGTGATATGTAAGCATGAGGTCTGAATCCAGGAGTGCTGCATTTCTCTTTAGAAAGTCACCAACTATGTAAGTTGGTAGCATATTTATTACAATGAACATTTTAATAGGAAAAAAATTAATCTTAAAATATATACATTTTAGGACAAAGGACCAAATAAAAGATAAAGATAAAAATACCTCTGTCTCTGGAATTTGCCTTTTCCTAACTTGCTATTAAACTTTGATGCATACTTTTTATTAAAAAGAAAAAAATAGTCTCTCTTCCTCCTTTATTATTCTAGCACTTTGCAAACTACACCTAGTAGTCTCTCAGATTTTTTACACAATTTATAATTGTGTTCTCATAATTATTTTTCTTTCTTGCCTTGAAATAATTTATTATTTAACTCTACTTGCCATCCTTTGTACACCATATTAGATAATTTAAGTAGAAAGCATATAGTTTATTTAGGCAATCACTCCAAATTTAAAGCTATGAATATTCTTTCAGTTGCCTGCAAAAGGAATTCTAGGAATAGTTTAAAAGAACCTGTTGCCTTTGGCCAGGTCTTGAAAACAAATTGGTTCCTGAAATAAAAGTATGTTCCTTCCATGTGGGGTTTTCTGATATTTAAAAAACAGTTGAAAATGAAAGGAAAAATAAAAAGTGGGAAATAATTCTAAGCTGTGGAACTTATATATTCAGTAAATGTTTAACCACAGTTTGGGCCCAGGTACTGTTTGGGGCACTGGAAATTTTACAGAAGAAACAGGCTTATATTCAAGAAGTCATGAATTGAGAAGATGAATTTTAAGGAAGCACAAGCGAGAAAATTATAATGTGTAGAGGTATTTTTCACATGGAAATGTAGGCTACAGAGATAATATGTTGCCTCACATAAATGTAGATGCTAGGAAAGATGAAAAAAAATGGAATCTAAGGGGACATCAAGAAACCTGAGAAAGCCACCTAGAGATAGTGATGCCAAAGCCCAGTTTGAGAAAAATAATAGGAAGTCTTTATACTATGCTGTGTACTTCAAAGAGGAAATCATATCATGGAAATCAGATATGGACGGATGTCTGTATAGCATGTTGACAGAACATCTCATAAAAGAATGATAATTGCATTTGTCAAAGCTTGAGAAGAAGGCAGAGGCCAGAAAGCTAAAGGTCTTATTTGTCATTCCAAAGAATTTGAACTTTATTCTGATTTATGGACCCAAGTCAAGATTTTGTATAATGGAAATTTTTCCAGTAATAATGTATAGAGAATGAGTTTAAGAGGTTGAAGACTGCTGATCAGCATGAAGCCTGTAAGTATAGGTTGTTACAGTAATTTGAATGATAGGTGAATGAGGTTCTAAAATCAAGCAGGTACAGTGGAGTGGCAAATATGTAAAAATATTAATGTGGTGAAATAGGGCATGGTTTTTATAATCAAACAACTGGGAATGGTAAGTTGAAAAAGCATAATTTGACTTCCAGGTTGCTAATTAACTGGATGGATGGTGGATCTTGTTACATTATGTAGGCAAATGGTGAAGAAATTTGATTTTATACATGTTAAATTGGTCATTCAAATCTAAGAGGGAAATGTGGGCCAGAAAACTAGAAGTAAACTGTCATTGGCAGTAGAAACCATGGTGCATAAAATTTTTCAGCTATTTGATTAGAATGGAAAACAAATGGGGTCAAGGATAAAACACTGATATGTAAGGAGTTTATGAAAGAAAAGGAATTAAACTAAGATTAAAAAAGGAATAGACATACAGGTGGGAGAAAAGTCAGAATCATGATCTCACTGAGCCCAAAAGAGAATGAATCTCAGCATTTGTGTAATGCCATGTGCCACAAATCCAGTAATAGAGAAAGAATAATTGAAATTAATACAACAGAGGATGTAGGAGACCTTGGCAAGAGCAATTTCAGTAAACAAGGATAAACAAGCCATATTATTCTAGATTAGATTATTAGTGAACTAGTAGGTTGTTATAGACTATATTTCAGTAAGTTTAAATGAAGAGAAGAAGGGGAGAAAATTAGGGGGCTTTTCTGTTTTAAAATTTGAGGCAATATATACACCAGTTGAGGTTGAATTATAGAAGAGACAATTTAATAGAACAAATTTTCTGAGATGAGGGACTTAGAGTACATATGAAAAAAGTAACTAACTTTAGGCTGGAGGGAAAGCCTATGAAAAGATGGGAAGATAAATGAATTTATGTTTGATTTAGAGATAGCTAAGAAATAACCTGCTTGCTGACCTTATTTTTTGTAAATCATAAATACCTCATTTTTAAGATACCAATTACAGTAGCAATTTTTGTTATCTTTGTTTAAAAATGATGATGAATTGAATTTCAATTTGTGCTTTGAAGATTTCTTAGGAAGTTAAGGCTCTGCATTCAGTTTCCTCTCATTTCAATAAGAAAATTCTAGTGTTATCAGTTTTCTATGTTAGGTATCCGTGTTTGAATTTTGTTTTCTTAAGAAAATAGTTTGAACAAAAGAATTTTCTGTCCGTCTGCTTCTTTGGAGGCAATTGACCTAACTGCTAATCCACCAAGGTGCACAGCCTGATGAATTAGTTTAAAAGCTACTCGGGAAATTTAAACCTACTTTCAGAGGTGGAGAAAATGCTTTAAGAGAGTGACAAGCCTGAATAGAGACTGGAGAAAAACATAAGATTCTCAGCAGGCACATGGAGGCAGTCACATAGAGGGCAAGTTTGTTCAATGGCAAGGAGGCATTTAAGGACATGAAGTTCTCACTGTGCTGTTGTAAATAATATCTTTAATTAATTTTGCAATTTTTTACAAGTACATAAAAATACAATTGAATTTTATATATTAACCTTGTATCCAATAACCTTGATAAATTTGCTTCTTTTCTAAATGTTTGAGGATTCTTCTGGATTTTCTCCACACATAATCACCATGTTAATTAATGATCATTTTATTTGTTCTTATTGTAATACTTCCTTCCTAGTACAGATGATAACATTCAGTATTTCGCCATTTAATAAATTACTTTTACTTGTGGATATTTGTTATCAGAATAAGGACATTCCCTATGCTCCTGGTATACTGTTTGCTTTTACTGTAAATTGCAATAGGATTTTGTCATTTTTTTTTGTTTGGGTTGACATGATCATACATTATCTCAATTCATAATTTATGAAAGTATGAATTACATTATATATTTTATAAAAATTACATACTTTAATGAAGCTGCATGCTTTAGAAAAGTATGTGTTACATTGAGTGAATTTTTATGTTTATCAGTATTGCATTCCTGAAACAAATCCTACTTGATAAGGATGTATCAACATATATTTGTGTATGTGTATGAGATCATGTTTCTTCCTTAATAAATAGAAGTGATCAAGATTATGTTCTAAGAACTCAGAGCAGAAAGAATCTTTTATCATCCTGATAAGATATAAAACAATATAATAATACTGGAGTTAGGTTTACAGAAACTTTGACTGTTGTGTGAACTACAGGATATGACCCTTTAGTTATAAAATCAAATGGTTAACTTGAATACCATGTTTTAGAAAAAATTCTGATGTAAGAGAAGTTTCTAAGATGATTTTGACAGTTTCTGACTTGAGAAACTGGCTGAAGGACTAATTCTTGGGAGAATGAGTTTAGAGTCTGTGAAAAATGTTCTTAGTTGGAGTTTAAAGAAAAAAAGCAGACAATTGTCCTGCTATTTTGCCAAATACCAGAGATGCTAAAATTCCTAAAGATACAATGTCATATTTTTCAAAATCAAAAGACATTAAGATTCAGTTAGTATTGTAGATCACTATCTTCAGATTCTAAAATCAATTATTTCGGGAATACAGTTTCCAAGAGATATTTTTAAAGGTTTTATATGTTGAGATAACTTCCTATGAGCATATTGGATACAGAGTCAAGATACCTATGTTTTCCTGCCTCCATTCCTCTTCAAGTTGTATATACAGTATCTGACCTATATAGAGATTCTGGAAATCTCACTGTTGTTTCTTAGCCTGCTTTATGCTTCTTATTGGTGCAGATCAACTATAAATGTTAAGGGTTCGTCATATGTCTTTTGTGTACAAACGTCAAGATGTTTGAGATGAGTATAAAAGAATATACAGAAATTCTACCATTTTCATCAACCATATTGTTAGAAACAATATTGATAACATATTGTTGGACAAAATAAGTTAAATACTATGAACTGGAAGTTTAAACCTAGCTTTCTCATGTATGTTGCATTGAAAGAAAAAAGAAAGCCCCTGCCTCTTCAAAAGCAAAATTAAAGGCTTTGAAGGCCAAGAAAGTAGCACTAAAAGGTGTCCAAAGCCACAAAAAAAAAAAACAAAAACAAAAAACAAACAGTCATCCACATTCCCACAGTCCAAGACACTGTGATTACAAAGGTAACCCAAATATCCCTGAAAGAGCCCCCAGGAGAAATAAGCTTGACCAACTATGCCATCTTCAAGGTCCCCTGACTGCTGAGTCAGCATTGAAGAAGACAGGCACACTTGTGTTTCTTGTGGATATCAAAGCAAATGGGCACCGGATCAAACAAGTCGTGAAGAAACCATGAGACTGATGTGGCCAAGGGCTGCACTAATCAGACCTGATGGAGAGAAGAAGGGATTTGTTTGAGAGACTCCTATGATGCTTTGGATGTTGCCAACAAACTTGGAATCATTTAAACTAAGTCCTGCTGCCTGCTTCTAAGTCTATGCTTCTTTAAGCAGGACAAATAAAACAGGAATTCAAAAAGTTAGAAAATAAAAGAAAACAAAGTGATGACAGATATTTTCTATTTGTATTCCATAAAACCACCAAATCCTCAAGAAATTAATCACTTGATAGTCACTAAACATTGGCATGTTAGGGCTTATTTACCTTAAAATAATTCATGTTAGGAATAACTATGTCTTTCATTGATATTATATTTAAGAAGAATGTCTGAGACACGAGTTTTGACAGACCGCAGAGTCCCTGAAGCACAGAGGGCATGTTCTCTGCTCCCTTGAACTTTATTTACTTATTTTTAGGAAAGATGCAGGCAGGAATGAAGGCAAGCAGTCAGGTAGGTAGGCAGGAAGGATGAAGAGGACATACACTTTATTTTATTTAATTGTTCATCTTGGTTGTTTCCCTGGGTCCCAGGTCTTGAACTGGGGACCTTGGGCTGTGTGTGAACCATGTATAGTGGACTAAACCACTAGGCCATCAAGGTGCGCCTCCCTTGAAAATCCAGTTAAACCTGTGATGTACAGATATGTGATATTAGGATATGTCACATGGGGTTTGGGGTTTGGGAGGATGATATAGTCTACTGGTTTCTTTTTGACTGTGTTTACTAGAAAACGTACTGCTGGACAAGACTTTCTTAAGGTTAATCAAAAATTAATAATACATGGTTTGTGATCAAGGCACTAGTTTTTTTGTATGTCTTCTACTTCTACAGTGACCCCCATCCCTGTCTATGTTATTCCCAGTATTTCCGTTAAGTTTGTTGAAACAGTAAAATCCTTAACCAGCAGAATTGTGCTTTCAGCTGCTCCCTACACTAAGTCCAAGTGTCCAATGTCAGCTTACACTTTTCCGTTACTCCATGGATGTGATGCCTTACACTTCTTTTTTTGGTCAATTTTACATTTTACAAAGGCATTTCCATGGAAGTATTTAAACAGAAAGGCCTTACTGCAATTGCCAGGTGTGTTACATATTGCTATGAAGAGGAGGCAAATAAATAGTATGGAGCATAATTTTCTCCAAAATAGCATGTTTCCTGATGGAAATAGCACTTGATTTATCATTACATCTTATCTTTATGTCAGGTAATTGATGTAAATCCAAAAACTTCACGTTTTTTTGTCCCTGATTTTTGTTGTTGTTTTCCCCCACCCCCGCTTCTGTCCCTGGTTTATTTAATGATGCGATTATCTCCATAATTAAACATATGGAGACCTATATAATTTGGGGTGTCAAATAGTGAGGATAACCTAAATGAAACCAGAGCGAAGGGACGAGCTTGTCTGCATTACGTGTTATGAGAGTGCTTGGGGTTCAGTCTCTCCCGAGGACAAACCGCTTGTCTCTTCTCATAGAGAGTGCTGAGATGTGCATTGAGATTTATAATTTTTAAGGTCTCAGGATCCACTCCTTTACACTCTGACCTCTCACTATGATTTCTATTGAAATTGTGTTATTGTTATTTTGTTTATGAAGGTATGAACTGTGTTTTCCAAATCCATGGTCAAATTAGCAGTCACCAAATAGAATGTTATGAGATCCTTAAAATGTTGATAAGCAATAACTTTTTAGTGTAAAACGCAGTATTTGCCTACTAGTATGTATCTGTACACAATAGTTAGGATATGCATATTTTAAAATAATTACCCATTATTTACCTGAAGTTCAAATTTCACCGATTGTCTTGCATTTTACCTCTAAACTCTAAGGTATGGGAAACATGATGCTCTGTGTCCAGGTTAACCAACTTCCCCAAGACTTTCACTGGAGAAAGAAGTTACTTGTTGCCCCAGTAGATACATTCTTTTACAGCAGTAGCTTGTAGTCACTTCAAGATGGGGTGAGAATTAGAATAGTTCCGCCACATACACCAACTCCGTGGATGAGCGGGAGCGCCAGCACCTGACCGCAGGTGTGGCGTTGGGTGAGTGGAGCCCTTGGCACCTGCGGTGCTTTGGGAACATGAGCAGGACCTCCTTGGCTGGGTTGCTGCACAGTCGCACTGGCCCTGGTTGCAGGTCAGCAGCACCAGCCCTGCGAGCCCAGCCATGAAGCTCAGTCTCTGTTGTCTCCGCCGCTCATGGACAGCTCTGGAGACGGTACTCAGAAACCAGGCGGGCGCAGCCGGCGCAGGACCCAGCACAAACACTGTCCATGAAGCCCTGATCCCACCAGTCAACATCCTCACATCCGCGGGACACGGGTGGGGACTTAGGCCATGGGCCCTTCAACAAGGACAGCGGTTCTCCTAGAGGCCTCTCCAGGACTGTGGAGTAATCCCGCCCCCAACCCTTCCCACATCCCACAGGTAAGAAAGTCACCTGAGGAAAGTTGGGAGCCCAAGAGAAGGAGCGGCTCCTGGAGGATGCACCAGGAGCAGGGTCTGTGGAGCACAAGAAAGGGAAGAATCCTTATGTAAAACTGAAATCATCCTCTATTTTACAGGTTCTTGCCATCCTGAATGCTCTACAAAGTAAAACATGTAGAGATCTACTTCTCTGTTGCTGGATCTCTTGGTTAGTTCTATGTTCAGACAATTATTAATAAAAACACGAAGATTTTTGTGTCAAAGCAACTTTTTGTTTCACTTGGGTCAATAAATATCAAACACCACAACATTGTATCCTGTGGTAGAAAATGATTCATTTTGAAAGACAGGACCCAGACTGACAGAGTTGTTTTTATGGACCAGGTGACAAGTTAGCGTCTTGAAGAACACATTGATGGAGGTAGAATTTAAAGATTCCAGAAAGGAAAATGTCAGAGATTTGATCCTTCTCAATATGAACGCTGCTTCCATGTGTGAGGATGAATAATACCTTACCTCTAAACTTTTAATTTTTCAGAGCACCTTTGTGTATGTGTTACTGTTTTTGTTGTTTGGTTTTAGTTGTCTATTTAAAATATCCCACTGCTAAATAATATTCTGATACTTAAAAGAAAAAAAAAGGAAAGGTGCAGGCAGGAATAAAGGCAAGCAGAGGTAGGCAGGAAGAGAGAGGAGGAAGAAGCACTTTATTTAGTTGTTCATTTTGGTTGAAGATGGCACAAAACTGATACTTTGGGATATAGGTGTACTGCATCAACCACTACGCTACCAGGGCACATCTCTGGTACCTTTACACCAAATATGTTACCCTGAATTTAACTTTTGCTAGGAGGAAGGACACAAACTTCTGACATAATGGGAAAGGCACCAAAAGATATTCTTCTATGCAGGATCGTGCATTTTCTCTTGGGGGGTGTTAGGAAGATTATTTGAGTCTTGCAGGGTGGAGTTTGATTTCTTCATGAGCATTCAGGAGATACATCAAGTAAATAGAAGAAAAGAGGCTCAGAAACCCATAGAGAAGATTGGTTATAGATGCTGAATGTCTGTGGTAACAAGTTCATCAGGTATACATGGACTTAAATATGGCTGATTTGCCGAGTCACTACTTTGATCGTCAGATGGTACCATCCAACTGCTATTGGACATTGTCTACAGCTCTCCTGAGCTGCATATTAATGCAAATATAAGGTGGACTCATCCAGGGATAGAAGTGACACAGAGAATGGAGAAAAAAATAAATCAGCAATCTTAAGGTATTTATAAGAACATAACAAACTAAAATGATTGTGTTAGAAGACAATTAGATGCATTTATGTTTGATGGGTATTTGGAGTGATATTCAAGGTGAGAATGTGTATTTATTTTCTAGGCAAAGTTAAAGGACTATTAAAGTGCAGGTAATTTTCAGGGTTTTGTAAGATAGGAGGTTGCAATTCATTATTACATTTGCCAGGATATTAGAAGATACTGGTGTACCTCAACTTGGATCTTTTAAAAAGTAGGCAGAGAGAAGCTAAGCTTTGGTCATTGCTGAAACTGGTCCCTCAGTATTAACATGAGGATTCTAGAATGAATTGAGTTAGACTAGTCAATCTGACCCACAGCCTCAGCTATCTCCCTCAGCCACCAGACAGGCAACAAATACTGTCCTGCCGGATCCTATCATAATCCCCATCCCTCATGTCCACCCTGCTATGTTCTAATTCCAAGAGGTATGGCAAGTGGAGTAAGAAAATAACAGAATTATGGAATTTAATCCATCAACATAAGGATTTGAATGCAGGGTCAAACAGAATGACTTATACAGACTGCCTAGATTCCTGAAGGGAATTTGCATTTGCAGGTTTGCAAATTTGCAAATCATTTGCATCTTTGTCACAAAATAGATTGAATTCTGACCCTGTGGCTCTGCATGTTTTCTGGAGGGCAAGAGACACTAGCACAGAGTACTTAAATTTTTATCTAAAATTTGAGGAATGTCACAGGAAGCTTAGGGTGTACACAGAAAGTTTTCTCTTCTGGTGTCTGTTTATTCAAGACCATGTATTCCTATACTATTTCATCACAGAAAGTGGCCAGTTTTTTTGGTCTAATTTGTACTTGCTCAAGGTTCTTCTGGACCATAGAGAGGTGGTCTCAGATGTGCTTTTGTTTTCAAGCACATCGAGATACAGTTCTAAAACAAACTTCATCTCATCCAAAATCACATTGCCACCTTGATCTTTTTCCCTGAGAAACTACCTCAGCAGTATCCATATGTGATTTCCTGTGGATCTGGGACCTAGTTCAAAATTTAAGTTGAAATTCCAAGTTTCTGTTCCTTGGTTCTGTTGGACTGTGATGGAGGATATCATTTTTCTCCAGGGCACCGCATTTAACTGCTTCATTCAAATTCATAAAGCCCTGGCAAGTTCATAGCTTTAGGCATGGGTTTAGTCTTTCCTCTTTTGAAGGCTTTCCTCAACTCCTTCAGCTTTACACTGAGGTCTCTAAACTGCAAGGAAGGAGGACAAATGCAACACTCGCCTTCTTTGGAGTAAAAAGATTCCCTTCCATTTTTAAACTCTGGAGGCCCTCTAAACCATTCAATTATCATGGATAGGAATGCTCCTATTGATTACTATGTTCCTGTGGGTGGGGACTTGAATGCAGGATGCTAAACAGATGATCTTGCTGTCTTGGAGGTCAAAGTTCAAGCACAGGTGTGCATTAATAAAGACAAAGGGATTCCTAGTGGAGCATGGTTTTTGAACATTCATCCGGACTCACCTAGCACACTTAGTAGAACACTTGTCTTAGGTACAGGTTAGCATCATTCATCTTCAAGCTCCGTAGTCTCTTTTCCCCTCTCCCACCCAGTTCCTATGGACAATTCAGAATCTCCTTCCACTTAGACACCAGCACTTTCATATGCCAACTCCTCACCGTTAAAAATAGGAAGATCCACAAATATAAACAAACCTCACAAATGCCATCTATCAATAACTGAGGCAAAATAAGTCACCAGCTACTCTTATGTGAAATCTGTGTCTCTAAGTTGTGACCGTAGCCATTACAATTTTACAGTTTGCTTTTTATCTGTACTTTTACCAATATTGGTGTTTTCATGTTTCGTGTTTCTATTTCTGTGTCTTTTTATTTCCATATTAAGAACCCCTGATTCCGTGTTGGTCATCTGTTTAAAGGTCTAGTGGTGATAATTTCCTTCAGTTTTTGATTATCCAAGAAGATTTCAATATCTCCTTCATTTTTAAAAGGCTTTTTTTTTTTTTCTGGCACTACTATTCCTGGTTTTTTCTTCTTTCTATATTTTGATATATGATATAAGTAGTGATACTTACCTTCAAAGTTTTTAATAAGAAATCTGCTGGTTAAATTGTGAGGGTTCCCTAATTGATGGATATTTGTTTACAATTCACAACCAGGCAGTGTTGGCGCTGTTGATGATGATCTAGAACAAGTTCAAGAGGCAGGTGGTACGAATAGACCATCTGCACCCTATGTTTGTGGAAAAGCTTTCATTTTTAAAAATTTTTAGAAATTTTATAGTCACAACAAAATTGAGAAGAAACTTGATTTCCCATATATTCTTGCTCCTATACGTGCATAGCCTCCTCTGGTGTAACTGACTCCTGTCACAGCAATACATTTGTTATAATTTATGAACCTACATTGACACATCATAATCAAAGTCTAAATTTTAACTCATGGTTCACTCTTGATGTTTCACATTCTATGGGGCTGAGAAATATACAGTGACTTGTATGTATTAGTATAAAACCATACAGGCTATTCTCATAGCATTCCATACTCCAAACATTTACCATTCTTTTTTCATCTAAAACCTGACAACCACAAATATTTTTACTTTCTCTGTAGTTTTGCTTTTTCCATAATGACATACAATGGAATCATATATAATGCAATCTTTTAATAGGAAAAGTCACCACTTTAATACCAGATGGCATTTAGTAAAGTGATCCACAAACATGGCAGATATGATCAAGTAATTTTAACAAGGTTGTGCTTTATATTGGCAACGAAAACAATGTGTCAGTATTTATGAATGGGTTCCCTATTCCTGGTTTCCTGAAAATAACCTGCTGTATAAGAGAACAACTGAGGGAATTAAGGGCTGTAGCTGACAGAGCACAGTACCATAGGAAGCTACAAGCCCATGTCAAATAGAGATACCTTGAGAAGAACATTGCACATATCAGCCATCAACCACCCTGAATAGATTTATCATTCTGTTGGCAATAAATACACCTGGACAAATAGTTGTGGCAGTAGGGGTTATAATGCAACCTGTGTTTTTAACCCCAGGCAGGTGTCCTAGAAAGATAACTTCACCTAAATGTCTCAAGGAAAGGACATTTTTCATATTTCCACAAAGAAACTGTATAAAACGCCTAGGACAAATCAAAATGTGTAAGTAGGCTACCAAGAAGCTCCTGAATCAAGATACATTTAGGGAAATATGGAGTGGTTTTCTACTCATTTAAAAGAAAGGATATTGAGAGACTTTTGTTGACAATTGCTGAGATCATACAACTCACCTGACAAGGTTACCTATGGAAATTTCTCTTACATATAGAAAGTTTAGAAACTATTGTTCATCATCTACTATAATCCAGAAGATGGGTAATTTCTGTTTTCTCTGTGACATCTCTCCCTCCCACTAATCTCAAAGCTGAAACTGTCTTACATCCACAGGCAACATGGCAATCATTGGCTTTTAGGAAGATGAACTGAAGACATCCTTTTCTTATTTCCTATAAAGGTTGAGAAGAGAAAGAAGCATTTTTAAGGAAGGAAAGTAGAAGAGTAAGAATGGAGAAGATCACAAATCTGGGGCCTCTCATACATGCCCTCACTGAAGGCTCAGCTGGGAAAGTTCCTCTCAGCTTCTGATGGGAAGTGGAATGAGGCAGGATTTACATAGGGAATTGTTAAATATCTCTTCATAATTTCAGTTTTATAACTCATTGAGTCTTTTTTTTAAATTCCAGAACCACGTTGCAAGATTATTGGAAAACAACTAGACAAAAATGATACATGCAGTTCTATTAAAGGAGCAAGGGAGATTGCTGTTTAAATGGTGTCTCTTAGATACCAGGGGAAGGACCTCCCCTTTGGGTCTACCCAAGGGCTGCCTCTCTTGTGAGAGTTGCCTGGAGTTCCCTGGTGGGAGTATCTAGGGGTTATGTCTTTAGAAACAGATTGATAGGGAGGGGGTCCAAAGTTTTGCCAGTCAGTCAACTCTCCCACTCATACATCTGCATACTGCCCACAGATTTTAAGCTATGTTGTCAGGGCATCATTCCCCCTCATGAAATAAGGCCAAAAGTATTTTTGGGGGATAAAGGACAAAGGTCATCTCTTTTGTAATTACTTTAAGTTGGACATTGTCACAATGTTTCTTCTATGTAAATCCCAACCTAGTCTATTCTTAAGGTAACTAATGGGGAAAGGTTGTGAGGGATCAGCAGGCAGGATGCAGTGCATGCAGAGTTCAGTAGCTGTGGTCTTCATTCCAAAGGATCAGAGGCATGCAGAAATAACTGCAATTTAATTGACTTTAGGTGATAAGAAATAAATTTTATCAACAGGTTAAAAAGACACGGTTTAAATATGCATAGGGGTCCTGAAAAGGGCTGATTCAGGAAAGGTCTGAGTGGGGACCCCAAGGGCATTGTCATGCCTTTCAGAGAAATTACAGGGTAGAAAGTCTTTCTGGATTAGAAATTGCTAGAACTGGTACAATTACAAGTTAGTTTTAAGAATCTGAAAGACTAATTAAATTGATAACTTTATACCATATTTAGGCCTTAAGGAAGAAGACTATAGTTAAAAAACTAAGTATAAGAAGAAAGCACATAAGAGGGTTTTCTTTTCGTAGAGATAGCAATAAAGATTCTAGCACATTTTGGAATGCTTTATAGTTATGGGTGAGATTTGTACCAAATAGAAGTAGAATAGATTTTCCTGGTGTGGGTGAGCTTCCAGAGGCAGAAGAGCAGAAAATAATAACGAATGATTTACATTAACTATGTTTACTTATCTGAAGGGACTCCTCTGAAGAGGAGTTTAAGACCTTCGGCTGGCTCACAGGTACCTTGTTCTTCACCTGGAACACAAGATGTCCTTCTGGATATGGGTACATAGTTCACAATGTCTTTATTATACTACAGCAGGCAAAAACTTACAAATGATCGTGGCTTAATCCTTTTCAGACAAGGTCAATAATGGGCTGAAAATTTTTACAGAGTTAAAGAGAGCTCATGAAAAAAAATTTTTTAATTTATTTTTCCTTCTGTAGAGTAGTGGATAGTTCAAATAATGAACTAAATTTACTTTAAGATTACTATTTACACTTAAAACAATTCACAAAGCCAGGTACAACTTTCAGAGTAATTTTCCTTTGCATTACCTGTGAAGAAAATTACAGAGAATAGAATAAGAAATAGATAGCCAAGAGTAAACCAGGTGGAGTACCTTTCATTTATGTTCATAACTTAATGTGAAGAGTAAATTGGGGTTTAGAGTGCTGGGTGAGGACAAAATGGCTCTTTCATAAATAAGAAAACTAAAGTTTTTACATCCAAAGTTCAATTTACTAAGGCTCAACCACTGGGATGAAGAGTTGGGAGTCAGGTTGCTCACTGGGTCCCATCATTTGATCTTCATCCCTCAATATATGGGCTGAACTATGAAAAGGGTGGTTCCTTCTCATTCTGGAGATAAGCACACTCTTTTCTTGTCTTTACCCTTGCATTAGGGAACAGTCCAGTGATTTTTTGGTTTGAGGACATATTTTTGCTCAAGTCCGTTTGATGAGTTCATAGTCTTCTTAGTTGATGCCTAGTCAAGCTGGCTGTAGATGCTGACAAAGGCAACAATTAAAAAGTGTTTGAGCCTAATTGTTTCTGGTCCTAGAGACCTCTAATAATTTCCTATTCCTTCTCTCACATTTTGGCTATTAAGGAACTTAAAGGCATTAAGTATTGAAGTAGTATTACGATTGGTAAGAAAGGCAAAGGTATTTCTATAAGGAGAAACTATAAAGAGAAAATCAGGTTAATATTATTTTTCAAATTTTAGTAGGAAGAGAGGATGAGGCTATGAAGAGTAAAGAGAGTAACTCTGGCAGAGCAGTGGGTTGCTGAGAGCAGTAACTTTGGGAGGAGGGGCATGGCTCTTTCTCCTGGATTATTAGTAGCCTAAAACCGGTATGACTTACAAAAGAGAAATAAAAAGTGCTTTTTTAATTTGGTAAAGCATGAAAACATGTTTTTTAATATTCTTCTCACACATTTTTGAGCAAAAAATCAGAAAATAATAGTATCTATAAATAGTAAAGAATAAAAAACCATAGTTAAAGTTTTGGTTATAACACAACTGACAATGTTTGTTTGATTTAGCAGTATACAATGTCTTAACATAGTGAATAGAATAGCAACTAAACACGTTAGATCTTTTAGGAATTTTATACAACCCTTATAGCACATACATGAATTATCAGACTTTCACAAAAACTTACTAAGATACTTGAGCATTACTCTTTATTTTGACAATGCTTTCCAAAATAGTTTAGTGTACCAAATGAACCTAATTTGTCTAACATCTCTCTTTTCACAAAGAGAAAATCATTTTTTTTGTGGTATATCTTAGGTGCTCTCTAGGATTTTACATATTTTTCTTTAAAAAAAGCAAATTTTTATTCAGAATTTGATTTTAGAAAATTTTGAGAAGCCTTAAAACACACTAAAAAAATATACTATTCCTTATTTTGCCAAAGGCATATGCTTTTGATCGAACACAGTTTTTATTTTTACCTTTAGTAGAGACTTGATAGGAATAACTTGTTTTGAGGCACAAACTCTTTAAAGGTAGGCATTTTAGACAACTTAAAATTCATCATTAAAATTGACCACGGTTTAGGAATACATTTTTGTACTTTTAGCAGAGGAACACAATTTAGTAAAGCTTTTATAGTTATAAGTTGCTAAGTATATTTTAGAAACTTATAAAATGTGTTGCTAAAGATTTCTTAAGTAATTTCTTTCTGAGCAGGAAGGTTCACAGTGACATTTGAATTAAACAATTTAATCAAAAACAGTCAAAAATTTCCCATCCCAGCTGAGTGTGAAGAAACATCCAGATTAGTCTGTTATCCCTTGAATTTAGTAATACATAAAGGAGTCTTTCATGATTCAATGACAAGTGGACAAGTTTTAGACAGAGACAAATACAGAAATCACATTTTTTCATTTAAAACTATATTCACATGATGGGCAAATTATATACACATACACACACATATACACATACACATGTGTATATATGTATAAATATGTATATATGTATATATGTATATGTATAAATATATATATATATACCAGTAAACAATCATTACTAGGATCAGCTGATATATTTAAATATTTCCAATTTAGAGGCAAAAATTTCCTTTATTAAAAATTTGCATATTGCCAGATTTTGTCTTCTTATGAAGAAAATTTTGATATGAGTGTAGAGAACAAGTCCAAAGAGTAAACTCATGAGATCAGAATAATCTTTTAAGATGAAAGGCTGTTAAAAAAATTTACAACAGAGAAAGACATTAATTTGCCAAAGAAATTCCACCTTTTACTCAAAATCTATATCCAATTCACATGCAAGAAGTTAATTTTTCCATTCCTTCCAGGTTCTTCTCAGGCTGGACAATGAAAAAAATAGCATTAGGAGTAAGATTAGTAAAAAGGTATTTTGGGGAACCCTTGGGAGCAGATTGGGTGTTCTCAAGGCTCCATCCGGTAATGGAAAGTGATTGTGGGTTATTACTAGGTCTGTGGCATAATGAGATTCTTGTGGAGTCCCTACAAGAACCAATTGTTCCTATGCTTGAGTTGTAAACTTGTATAACTCATTGAATTTTAATTACCCCCAATTAATCTTTCCAAATAAAAAATAAATTTGATTAATATATGAATACACTTATTTCAGGGTTGTGGGAAAAATGTATATTTTGTGATGTATTAAATTTGTATATATTTGACTTATTATAATTGTAATAAATTAGTTGCACTAGAATTTATTTTAAGCTTTGTGTGAAATTTCATTTTTTTAAATACAATAAATCCAAATTAATTCAAAATGATAAAATTATATTTCTTTCCAGTTTGTAAATGTTTGTGTATAGTTCCAATATTGGGAGATTATCTGAAAATAGAATGTCATAAAACATGAGATATGTTTAACGTTTTACAATAATGAGGTTTTATTACATGAAAATAAATAATATCTTTTATTCCATTGCAGTAGATACTATTTTCACACTACCACAAAGATATTTTTTAGCACAAGAGAAAATGTTTTTATTAAATCTTTGGAAAGTTAATGACTTCCTTATATGAAAGTGATCAGGTAATATTCCGCATGACTTTAAATGTTTCCTTAAAATGAATTGTTTTTATGCGATGCCTTTTCTAAGTTATCTGAAACTTTTAAATGCTGTATATTTTATTTTGAGTAATTTTGTGATTCTGGTAAGCGAATATAACTTTCAACATTTTAGTGTTTAGTATTCCCTTACTTTAAAACAAATCTGTGAAACTGTATCCCCAATTTTCCCTCAAATGCTGCAAGGATAATTTGTTCAATAAAACATATATTCTCTTAAAGTATCAATTAAATTTCTTTTAGAGTTTCTAACATTCACAAGTTAATGATTTCTGCATTTGATGACAATGGTGTTTTCTAGGATTTATGTTTCTTTAAATGGAAGAGAAAACATTGAGTCAGAATACATGGGTGGAGGGGAAGGAACCAAATTATGACAATTATTTTCTATTTGTTTCCCATGAGGGTGTCAAAACCAAATAATTATTTCATATTGCTACATGCAGGGTTGTTTCTAAGGAGATTCCTCTCCTGCAGTGGAAACTCTTTGGGCACTCATGCCTCTCTCATGCTCCTGATTATCCTTGAAATTTGGTTCTTTTTGTCTTTATATATTGTAATATATAGCCTTACTTGTCTTTCTCACAACAAATCATATTGGCTGTGCTATGTAAGGAGAGCCTGGACTTTCAGAATCCACAGGCCTTGTCTGTACCAAAAAAGCCTCCCTGACAGAGGCCTTCCTATATGGTGACTGAGTGAAATTTGTAGCCTTAAGAAAGGGTGTTATAAGTCAGAACTGCCCCACAATTCATCTGGGTCTTGCTTTTATAGGAACTATATTCAAAATTTTAGGGGTTATTATCTCCTTATAATGGTGTGTGTCCTGGGAGTGAGCACAGAGCAGTGTCTGGTTTTGACCCAGTTGTAAGCACTTCAGTACTTTCATTGGAAAGGTTGTGTCCACTCCTGCCACCCAATCATTTTTTGACTTCCCCCTGACTGACTTCCATATAGGGAAGTATGTCTCATTGTTCAAAGCTCTCAACAGGAGATATAACCAAAGAACAAGAATCTGGAAGACTCTGTGGTCTAGGGCCCAGCTACCTACATTTACGACAAATTAGAAACAATATTGACTTGAGAGTGTGAACTGGCAAGTATCTGAGATTATGGACTTCAGAACCACACAATCCCAGAAGTCTCCTAGGCCTGCAAGTCAGACTTGGTTTGGGGAGAGAGGTTTCTTCCACTGGACCAATATATGGACCATTATTCTGATAAAGGAGAACCCATCCCTGGTCCATCATGGCCCAGCCAGAGAGGAGTGGCCATGAGAGAAGATGGACCTAATAGGAGTTTTTCCTTTTTAAAAGAATTGTAAATAGAAGGACAAGACCACTGAAAGTTTGAGTTCAAAGGTAGCAAATATGTTTATCATAGGAGGCTCAGTTGTAGCCTTAAAAGGCATGCAAATCTTTCAACTGGGTACAAAACAAGCAGAAAAGGGAATTCAAACGTTAGGAACAAGACTCCTGGGAATTTCAAATCTAGGTAAAGGGCACTCACAGAGCCCCTAGAGGGGACAGAGGATGAAATGTTTGCCTTTGTCAGTTTGCAAATGACCATGATCTAGCCTTGTCATTCTCACAAGCACAATTGGACCTATACCTTTTTCTCCACGTAATCCTGATTCAACCCCAGTTGTTGTTAGTTGGGTGTAGGATTTTGGACTGGTCATCATGGAGAGTCCCCTGCTCTCAGGCCATCCTGGCCAGCCTCACCTCTTATTATCACTGTGCTGTTCCATGTCCTTAAAACAAGCCTCAAACTATCCCTCCAGTTGCATTTGTAATTATTTAATCATTAGTAGCAGCAGGCTCTGTCATCATTTTGTGTTCCTGTAGTCAAGGGAAAGAGAGGATGTGGATAGGACCCAGGTGTAAAGGCCTTAGATCCAGGTCTAAGGGCCTTGTGAGAGATTATTGCCAGCTCTTTGCAAACATGAGAACCTTCCTACTGTCCACTTCTCTCCAGACCTTACCTATTCGCAAAAGTGGGTATATACAGCTCCTCCTCTGGGAAGTTGCCATTGATGCCACCCCACTGTCACCACAAGTCACTTGGATGAGTCGCTCAGTTTTCAGTTCTCAAACTCTTCCAACAAATGTACATGGGATGGAGTGTGTGGATGTCTGATTACCCCTCCCATCTACTCTCCTCCAAAAGAAGTGACAAAGATGCTTACTTCATCCATTTCTTTCAAGGTTGATCTCTGGAATGCAGACATCACTGGATATCACTGGCCAGCTATGTTCACCCCTTCTCACGTTGTGCTGCCACAGGGTCTCAAAAGGGGACCAGGCACACAGAAAACAGGACTTGGACCTAGGACAGGACCTCAGTTTTTAAGGGGACAGGGGAGCTGGAGGAATAGAGGTTGAAGCTAACGGGCCTTGTGGTCTCATCATCTCTTTTGACATATTGGGAAATTAAAAGGAACCAATCAGTCATTTTTGTGCTGTGGGACATGAAGTGCCAGACATCTCTCTCCCACCAGTCAGGTTGACCTGGCTCTGAAACTAGCCTTAGATGTGGAAATGGATCCCCAAGACAGTGGATGGTCCTATTGATTCCAACTAGTAGCTATCAGTTGTGCTGGAGCTGGGTGTTCATGCTTTCTCCACCTCTGGAGAGTAGAGAAAGGTGTTACCAGCTCCATTTCTGTATGTGATGGTAGATAAGGAGCTGGAGCTCAGTATGTCTTCAGAGGTGACAGTTGTTTTGTCCCTGTTGATGACTAATTAAATCTCTGCTTGCTCACTCACCTAACTCTGTCGTTGGTACTTTGAGCAACCTGAACCCCACAATTGGAGGACTTCATACAGGTTCTGCTGTGATTGATTTCCTTTCAGTAGCTATGTGCCTTGGCACATTGGCTTGGAGTTGGCAGTATATCTGTACTTTAAACTTAATTGTACTGGCTTTCTGGCTTTTGGTATGTTAAACTGGATTGGTGCCACTATGGGTCTGTGCTGATGACTGGACTAAGTCAGTTACATTGATCTATTATTTTCTGGCTCTGCACTCTGCTCATAACCTGACTAGTTACCTGTCAATATCGGTGCTAACTGATGTGGGAATAACATAGTTTAAAATCTATAGGGCAGTAAGCAGAAGTATCAATAGAAAATGATCTGGCAAAACCTGAGACAGCAAAGACCTCCAAAAAACAAGGACCCCGCATTAACAATTTGAGTCTAGGACACACCCCGAGATACTTGTCCAGTTTTACTCCAAGTAATATGAACATACCAACAAAGGAATAAATCCCCACCCCTCATATATATTTAAGAATCTGTCTTGTCTGAAGGAGAGGCAGGCAGCACAGGTCATACACACGTGTGCATTTCCTTGATGTAACTTTTCCAGCTCACAGGGTGCTTCAACTCACTGTCTGCTTTTAAACTTTCTGTGTGTTCCTGACCAAAGGGCTCTCTCCATGAATTCTTTCTGGAAGGACCCAGCATCTCAGTGTTTTGTTCATCCCACCATCAATAATTACAAAATAACATTATTTTGTAAATAAATGGCATCTATTTGAATATAATTTTGACTTTCATGCCTGGTTCAGATCTGAAGCTCCATTCCTGACTTCTATAGACCAAGCTGGAGAAACTGGAGCCCACTGAGGACAAACTAAAGGGTAAGAACAACTGTAGGCCGAGAGACTATGTATTGTGGGGACCATGGTCTGGGTATTCCTTTAAATACAATGCTATTTTTTCCTGTTTTGGAGTTGTACACAAAGAGTCAGTATTTAAGTCATTCTTCTCTTTATCCTGCTTCAGTGCCAACTCCAAGTCCTATACCTGCATTGTTTCAGCCTAAACCCCTTGTTTCTCCTTTTTTAAAAAATTAACCTACTGACGGCTGCCGTTTTCCTTATAAAAAATGTACCAAAGCCTGAGTTCAGGGGAATGCTCGCTCTCTTGTGAGCTTTCCCGGCCTGAATTGGGACTAATAAAGTTGTGCCTCAGATGATCTCGACTCCCTTGTCTCGGTCTCTTCTGTCGTGGGAGTATCAATTAGTTTCCCAGGTACCATGCTTGGGGTTTTCATTTTCCCAAAAGCAGTCTGAAGTGTTCTTTAAATTATGTTTCTGCCCCCAAACTTCTTAAATTATAAAAATCCAATTGAGTTACTTTTAAAAATACATTTATTGAGGTTATTTTGATTTCCAAAGTAATATAAACCTGTATGTACAGGTTCACCATTCATCGAATATATTGAGACAGGCAGGGTCCAGAAATGGTGAGCTTCCTGACCACTGGCTTACGAAAAAATTTATCAGCCCTTCGCACTACACAATGTCTCGTCACTTCTAGGTTAAAAAAAATCCCACCAACTTTAGAAACCATTAACTGCCCCATTATAAGGGGACCTTTCACTAAGTTTCCCCTTTTCAATGAAATCATTAACTTCTCCATTGTGACGATTATTTGGGCCTCCATTTTTACCAATTATTTTTACCCATTCCTCCTAAAAATGCTTATACCACTGCAGGAGGTGAACTAGAAAGTGAGATTTTATCTTGCTAACCAGACTGCAATCAGCTAACCCTTCCCCTAAATTGCAGATTCAAGAGTACTGCAGAAAGTTACCCCATATGGCATTTATTGGTTGAAGAATGACTGCTTTAAAGGATCAACTCAAGACTGCCATATTGAGCAGCTTTGTAGTCTTCCTGGACTGACTCCGTCTCATCTGTGAATCTTCTTCCTTTCTCCCCTTCCTTCCCCACCCTCTCTCTTTACAATAAAGCTGTTGTCTAAGGTACAATTTGGCCTGGGCTAATGTCTATTATCAGGCCCCAAAGAACCCACAGAATGGGATCCCCTGCCTGGTCCCCTGGCCTGTTACAATGTGAAATATACCACATCCACCACCGTATTAACATTCTCCACCACTGTCCATTGGACACCACCACTTTCTCCCACCCCCACCCCCTTCGCTGGACTTTATTTGATGATTCACAAATTGGGCAGCATTCCCTCTAGCAAGCAGAAAGGCACTGTAAAAAACTGTATAAAATGAAAGGTTTTTATAGAAAGAAGATGGCATGACAAAGATATGAGCAGAAAAAAGGAAAGATTAATTTAGGCAAAGTCACCTTCCATTGGATGAAGTTAGAGGTGTCTAATCATGCAGATTAATTCACAAATGTTGACCAGGAAATTCCAGATAGGTTAATTTAAATGTCCACTCTTGGCACAGGCTGAATCTACAATTAGGTTAGCTATTAAGTCATAGTGGGAAATAGTATGAAGTATCCATATTGGATAGGTCTTTCCTTCCTTCTTCCTCCCTTCCTCTCCTCCTCTCTCCCTTCCTTTCTTGCTTCCTTCCTTCTTTCCCAGAATAGAGAGAAGGGAATGCAGGGGTTCACTTTACCTGATAGGTCTTAGATTTCTCCATATGAAGACCTTGATTCCTTATAGTTTAATCAGACATATATTCAAATTGATAGTGAAAGTCACAAAATCAATTTTTAATCGATTTATATAAATAGATGATTCTGAATATCACTTCACAACTTTCTTCTTATTAAACATCATTGTGGGACCTAGTTCTCATCACCCTTTATAGACCTCTTTACATCCCAGTTCTCAATCAGGGAGGAGCTAGAATGTGAAAGGGAAATAGCAAACTGCTCCATTCTGGGCACCAAAAAGACCTCCTAACTGGAGTAACACTGCTGATCTCTCCATTTCAAGGCTGCAGAGTCATAAGGATACAGAATCCAAAATTACTAAATGAATTCCGAGATTTGTTGGCATAAAAATAAAATTTGGCTACAAATAGAAACCTATTTTATTGTCTAATATGTTCAAAAAAACCAAACAGCAATAACAACAAAAATACATGCAGTAATATATGGTTAAAGTGTTAAACAAAATTGCTTCAAAGGGAATAATTCTTCATAAAATTGAAATGTGACTTCTACTTCCAAACAGCAGTGTCTAAATTTTCCATTTACCATTGATAAGTGGAAAGTTTAATATATTAAATTACTGTTTCTAAGCACTGGACAGGATCATCAGACAAAGTGCCTAATGACCCCCCCTGGATTTCTGCTTTTAGATTATTTCTGTATCCTAGATGCAGGAAGGAGAAACCTAGATACAGCCCTGCAGAAACTGAGCTGAGAATACAGATAAGTTGCCGAAGTACAGGAGGCTATAATTTGTGGGACGGGGGTCAAAAAGGAGAGTACCACATATAGAGAAAGTGTCAGAATTGCCTGATTCCTTTATGCATTTGTTGGTACCAATCTGAACATGCAGGGGGTGAAAATCCAAAAGGCTTGTCAGGAACAACTTTTGAAAGAAAGACAATAGAGATCTGTAAATTAAATAATTATCAGTTATTGTTTAGCAGTAGGAGTCCTCAGGAGTCAGTGAAAAAAATCTCATTGAATATACGACATTCAAGAAAGACACAAGACTAGGAACATATTATATGTGTAATTAAACATAACTCAGAGAGAAGTAATAAAATACATGTATGTATGTATGTATGCATGTATATGAGGGAAATATGTTGGTAACAACAGTTCAAGCTGACAAGTCCTACATGTAAGAGAATAATTTCAGTCAGTGTTGGTCTTCAATGGTTTCTTCATCTTATAGATCTTGGTTGATTTAGGTAACTGGTAAATTGAGACTGATTTGTGTCATTGGTCTTTTTTTTCCATTTTTTTTATTTTGGTCTCTCTTCCAGAATTTAAATTTCTGCACTCATGATTTAAATTCACCAATAAAAACCCTAGATTTCCCCAAGTTTTTTAATGGCCTCTACTCCTTTCCATTCTCCTCTGCTTCTCTACAGTATTTATTACTTTTGGCACATTCTCATTGCCACATTCTCTTCCCTTTTGGGATACTTAGAATTGAATTCTTACTTCTCTTAAAGGGCAGTTTGGGAGGACTCTCATCTATGCCTTTTTTATATTTAGGTTCTTGAACCATAGCCATGGGTTATAACCTCTATAGAAGTTTCCAGATGATAAACACAGGCATGGCACCAGGCCAAGGCAGAGTAGAAGAGAGAGCGCAGAGGAGTATTTGTCACAGCAACTGAAAGCAGCAGTTCTATTTAGAAAATCGAATATTACAATCTAGCTACCATATTGTCCTAAACGCCAAGTGATTCTCCGTGTTCCACAGTAGTAGACAGATCCCGTTTAAAACTAACAGCTCAGACCACACATTCAGTTGACAGATTTTGTTCACATTCTATAGAGGATAATTTTGAAGCACTCTGATACTTCTGAGCAGCGCCTGACACTGGGTGACAGGAGCGGGTACCGTAACCACCATTCATGGAGTGCCTACTGTGTGTCAACTATGCTACTACCTCATCTACTCATTCTTCCCACGGCTCTAAAATTTAGGGCTCCTCTGCTCTCCCCTCGGAGAAGGAAAGTGAAACTTAGCTAAAGCTGTCTACCTTTCTCCCCTCTTAAAACGGCGCCGACACACTCTAACCAAGGACTTTTTTAAGGAAGACAGACCCGGGATTGGTGTACTCACCACCAACCGGCTCATCAACAATCATCTCCCTCGAGTAACTGGAACCCGCCCGCCCAGTGCGGCTCTGCGTCTGCGCAACCTGGCGCCTGTGCATTCTGGCGCCTGCGCATTCTGACAGCCGCGCCACGACCCCCGCAGCCTTGTGGGAAATGTAGTCCGTCGCCCGGGTGCAGGCGCCGGGCGGGGCCGCCTGGGCTCTGGCTACTCCCACTGCGGGTGAGAGAGGTGAGTCCGCGGCCCGCGACTGGAGGGTCAGGTCAGAGGTCCAATGGAGAGGATCCCAGGACTGCCAGACGAGTTCCTAAGGGGTGAGGCCGATGCCTGCGTCGGATGGGCCTGAGGACGCGTCTTCTCCGCCCTTGCACAGCGGCGGGCCGCCGGCTCCAGGTGCGCCCCCGGGAGCCGGGCCGCGGTGGGAATGGCAAGAACTGGGAGACTCCAACGCGATCCTTCCACCCCCTGCCCAGAGAGTGGCGAGGGCAGGGGCGCGGTGGCTCGGGTCGAGAGGCCAGTGAAGAGCCAGAGGATCCAGGAGTCGCTCTGGAACCTGGGTTCCTCCGCCGGGGGCTTTCCCTGGGACCCTCCTCGGAAGTCGCGGAGGGGTGGCTGGAGTGCGGGGTCTCCCGGCTGCTCATCTGCGGTTTCTCTAAACTGCACAGGCGACTGATCCTTTGTGGCTTTCAGTTCTGCGGGCGCTGGCGCCGGCTCCTCTTGACCCCACCTCTCCGCAAAACTGGCGAGGCCAACCTTGCTGATTTTTGGCTGATGGAATCTTTTGCTTTCTTCTTTTCTAAGCAATGTTTTTCTCTTGTTAAAAAAAAAAAAAAAAAAAATAGTTACCTATAGAAAAAGAAAATTTAGATACGCAAAAAGGAAAAAGCATTTGAGAGCTGTCAAAATCAGCTTGTCGGCCAGTATGTAGGTATAAATACAGAAACGCTTTGTTTTTAATAAAAAATGTGGATCTTAGTATCCATTTCTCCATTTCCTTTAACAATGAGTTAAAACATTTGATAAGGTGTTTAAAGCGCACCATTCTTAATTTTTATATTTTTTATCATTTTTATAAACATTTTTTTCTGTGTAACGCCAATCAATAAAAACAAGAAACTTTTTTGACATCTAGTATATTGAAAACCTCTACTTATACCAGGTTTTAAAAACAGCTACAGCGTTTGAATATGTGAGGAAAAGCGTGACTGATATATTTAATGCTCTTTTTTAAGTTTTGTGGTTTTTCTCAGGTTTGATTTTGTTTCCCCATATTATACACATTATAGCCCATCTGGCTACATAAATCTTTACATTCTTGTCTCATTCTATACATCTTCTCACGTGGAATTTCGAGGTCAAAGGTACTGTAAGAGTTTTGATACCTCTGCTTTACTGTCTTCAGAAAAGTGTCTTACTCTCTTTCAAAAAAGCAAGTGAACATTTGCAGTGTATTTCTTATTGACCCACACCAGCTCTGGGCTTTGCCATTCTCCATCTCTGAGAATTGCAAATGTTAACTTTCTTTACAATTTGAACATTGATGAATATTTTTGTTTAATTTGCCTTTTGTTTTAAATTTTGTATCTGATACACTAGTATGTGCTTTCTTCCTACTCACGTTACATTTTCATAAGGTCACAGGTGGAAACTGCCTTTCGTGTTTGGGTCTTCGTTGTCATAGGGGCATTCTATTCCATATGGTCACAAAAGTGTCCATGCCTTTTCTTCTAGTATTTCAGCTTCCTTTTATTTGCTCATTTTCACTCTTTTCCAAATGATAAGCCCATGTTCCAAGTTGTTGAATAATTCATCCATTTTTTCACTGATGTCAATGTCACTTTTTGTATTCTGAATTCTTAATATATAAGTTTTTTGAACCGTTTGTGTTAGTAGGATTTTAGTCTGTACCATTGAACCTTTTCCGTTTTAGACTGTATCATCCAGGAGTGCCTAGAGTTTGTTTTGTTGACAGATGTAATCCTCTACCCTAGGAATGGTGTCAGGTACTCAGTGGGTGGTCAGCAGCCTATCTGGTGAATGAGTTTATTCAGCAACACTATGTTTTAATTAATGTTACTTTTAATATCTGTCAGTTAAGCTCTTGCTCATCAGCATTCTCTTTCAAAAATTTCTTGCCTGTTGTTACACAACAAAATTCACTTTAAAATAAACACTTTTCCATAATTAACTTTAAGTTATTATTACTTAAATATAATTTGGTTAGGAGTGTGCTAAGACTTTTTGGTTGTGTTTTTTTAAAGGGAAGTTTCAGGTAGGAAGAAAGAGGCAGAAGAAATACTTTCTTTTTGTTTAATTCATATTGGTTGTTTCCCCCATCCTGGGTCTTGAACCCAGGACCTAGGGATGTCTGTGATACTACTCCCAGGGTGTGCTAGACTGCCTGGTCACTAGGGTGCACCCAGGAATGTGCTAAGTTTATAAATTAATTTCAAAGAAGTGACAATTAAGGATATTATGAGTCTATCCAGGAACCTGGTTATGTTGCTCTCTGTGTTCCTCTTTCTTTATCTGAATAAGCTTTGTAAAATAAAATAAATAAAAATATTTTTTTAATGTAGATGCTGTACACTTTGTGGCTTATCTGTAGTTTTTTTGTTTTGTTTTGTTGTTTTGTTTTTTTTTTGCCATTGCAGGAGTCTCATTTTTCATGGCTTCTTTTCCCTCCCTCAGCTCCACCTTCTCTGGATCCTGGCCATCCCCTAGGAAGGACTCCCTAGGAAGGAAGGAGAAGGCAATGGCTGCTGGGCCTTTGCCACTGGGAGCTCAGGTGAACTCATTTTTGTTTCTTGAACATCCCCCGTATTCCTTTGCAGGCTTCCCCTGCTATTTGAAAGTGAAACATTCCTATTTGGTATGATTTGATAGATTATTTTGGGGGCCTGGGAATGCACAAACATTTTTCCATGTAAATTAATGGTAATAGTGTTCTCTGACTTCAAACATAACCTACGAAATCATAGCAGATAGCATCATTGTATGTTCAAAAAGCAGAGGAAACCTGTGCTGTGTATGGTCCTTACTGGAGAGGACAGGGCTATTGAGATCTCAGAATGTTGGTTACTTTCCACAAAGCCGCCTCAGTATCTCTCAGCTCTTGTCTTAGCTGCCACTTTGTCACTAAACTGGACACCCTGGCCTGGTGAGCTCGGTGCTGTTCAAAGGTCAGAAAATGGACAGAAGTCGTATGAGAGATGGTCCTGGTGCTTAAAGCATTTGTGGACATAAAGGGGTCACACCTGTACAGAATACAGTCACAACAGTTGCAGAAGAATATGATCATCAGAACAGACATGGCATAACTATGTGTCCACATTGTCAGTGTTCCCAGACCTGGAGAAGGGGAAAATCGTTGTGGTAACCAGGAGAAATAAGGCTGGGTAAGCATAACTGGAGAGGATTTGCTGTAATGGAGTCAGAGTGTTCCAAGTCTAAATCCTGGCTCTAACATTGATTTGTTGTATTTCTTGGATAAGTAGCTTCACTCCCTGAAGCATCAGTTCCTCATGGTGATGATAAAAATACCTGAGTGTTTGCCACATACTTAGCATTGGTAAAAATTTCACTTGGCTTCTTTTATTTAATAACATGATTTCATAGGTTTGTTAAAAGTTCAATGGAAATAATGTAAGAAAAAAGTGCCTAGCCTGGTTCCTGGGATGTTGAAAGTACTTGGTAGAGCTGAGCTCAGTATGCTAGAGGTAGAACGAATGTAGCAGTCAGTGACTGGTAGTGAGAGAGAAATCAGATACATTTGGGGTCAAGTGTCAAGAAGTTTGTGTGTTCGGTGGGATGGTAAGCGTGCTACCTATCCCTACCAGAGGAGTCTGAGGAATTGTGATAAGAGAGTTGGCATAATGAGCTTTTCTAGGAGGAAGCAGTATCCCTCAGATAGAGAACATCATGGAGCTGGAATAGTGAAGATTCGGGGGTGGGGGTTGGGAGGGGGTTCCTAAGATATGGAAACTGAGATAGTTTTTACTGGAACCTGAAGTTGTTTCTCTGGAAAAGGAAATAAGATATCAGGAATACTCAGTCCAGGAAGCCCTTAAGTTTTAGGAATTTTGTCTTTTTTTTTTTTTCCTTTTTAAAGTTAGACTTTCTTAACTTTGTGATACCAAAGGGCTCTGGTGTTTTCTGTGTATTCCCAAAATCATGTTTTAGTGTTCTCTTAAATATGCCCCTTCTTTATTTGTCAAAGGAACCAGTTTACAGAAGGCTTCACAAAGACAGTTTGAACTATTGTGATTTCTAGTTGTACTACTTTCTCTCAGTATTATCAAGCTCAGATATAAAAGGAAACGTAACTTACAAAAAATACATATTGGAGAGATTGAGTTTCTGGAAGAGGGAAAGATTTAAAGGCGGGATTAGAAGATTCTGGTTGATGAAGGTTGTGACTTGGTTATCAGTAGCCTTAATTTTATTTAGTTAAAATAGTGTTAGCTAAGTTCTTTAATCAGATTTTTTTCCAGGCATAATTTAAATAAAATAATTTAAACATATAATTTATTGAATTTGACATATGTATGCTCTAAGATAATCAATACCCCAGTCAAGCTAGAGAACATTTTCATTACCTCAGAAATCATCCTTACCCACTTTGAGTCTGTGTCCCCCATCCCAGGTAATTGCTGAAATCAAGTTGGTTGGATTTCTGTTATTATAGATTAGTCTCACTCGAGAGACTAGACCTTCAAATAAATGAAACCATTTAGTATGCATTCTTTCATGCCTGGTGTCTTTTGTTCAACTTCGTGTTTCTCAGATCTGTTCATGATACTGTGTATAGCAGTATTTTCTCCCTTTATGTGGTTAAGTAGTAGTATTCTGTTGACTGTACCGCATTTTATTTATTCATTCACTTTCATGACAGTTAGTTTTGTTGTTTCCTGTTTGGGGCTATTATGAATGCAGCTACCAACATTGACATATAAATCTTTGTGTGGGCATGTGCTTTCATTTTTCTTTGGTAAATATGCAGCAGTGGGTTACACCTGGTGGAGCAACTTGGGTCAGTCGCCTCCAAAGGAACAAGCCACATACTCTTGAGTTTGAGTCCCAGGTCTGGGGAGAATCAACCAGTATGAACAACTAAATAAAAATAAAGTAAAATGGTTCTTCCTCTGTCTTCCTGCCTGCCTGCCTGCCTGCCTGCTTGCTTGCCTTCATTCCTTCATTCCTTTGTCTGTACCTTTCCTTTTAAAAGAAGAAAAGAAAATGTAGGAGTGAATAACTAGTCATCTGTGTGTTTGGCTTTAAAAGAAATAGCTCAACAATTTCTCAAGATCTTACATTCCCACCAGCAGTGTCTGAGAATTCCTGTAGCTGTACCTCCTCTTCCCTATGTAGTATATTGTTTCCTGGGGCTACTGTAAAATGCCGCTTATGGGTGGCTTAAAACCACAGAAAATTGTTTTCTATAGTTTTGAAGCCTAGAAGTTAGAAATCAAGGTATTTGCAGGGCCATGCTCACTCTAAAATCAGAGGAGGTTGCTTCTTCCTAGTTTCTGTTGTTTTTTTCAGTAATCTTTGGCATTCCTTTGCTTATAGCTACATATCTGCAATCTCTGCCTCACGAATATGTCACAATGTGTCAGTGAATTCATCACCATCTTATAAAGACACCAGTCTTATTGGTCCAGAATGACTTCATCTTAATATATCTTCAATAACTATTTCCAGATAAGGTAACTTTTTAGGGGGATACAATTCAACCCATAACACTTGGTCTGTGGATATATGGTCCTTTAATTTTGGCTGTTCCTATAAGTGGGAAATGGTATCTCTTGTGGATTTATTTTAAAAATGAGGAAACTTAAACTAACACAATACTATTAACCAATCTACAGACTTTACTCACTTTATTCATATTTTGGCAAGTGTCCTACAAATGCCCTTTATCTAGTCTACATCTAATCCGGCATTTAGCTGTCCAGTCTCCTTAGTGTCCCTTGATCTGGAATAATTCCTTTGTCTTTCTCTTTGATGATCTTGACAGTTTTGGAGAGTATAGGCCAATTCTATAGAATGTCCTTGATTTGGGTTTATTTGTTCTTTGCTCATTATTTGATTCAGGTTCTAACTAAAATACAGGTGACATATATCCATGTGGTTCAAAATTCAAAATATATATGTGAGCATATAGTTAAAAAAAAATAAGCCCACTTCCTACCCAGCACCCCATTGTCTTTCCCCACAGAAAATTAAATAATATTGCTTGTTTTGTAGCCTTCTGAGATGACTGTGAAGGCACATTAAATACTTACATTACTCCCAGTTTTTTTATCCAGTTAGTCACAGATACTATTTATGCAGTTTTGTACTCTGTGTGTGTGTGTGTTATGTTACTGTATATCTTTGAGACCTTTCCATATCAGCACACAAGGGACTTCGTTCTTATGTGAAGGCACTGTAGTTTATTCAACCTTGCTGATGGACTTTAGATTCTTGAGATCAGCAGACTGTAGAGATTTCTTCAGTTTTGCTGTTATTTCTCTGAATTGCTGATCAGTTGGAGCTTTACAGCAGATTATGGGAAATAAGTAATTACTATTTCTTTTTTTTTTTTTTTAAGGAAAGCTGCAGACAGGAATGAAGGCTAGTAGACAGGAAGAGAGAGGAGGAAGAAGAATTTTCATTTTATTCTTATTATTCACACTGGTTGCTTCCCCCCAGGTCTGGACTCAAATCCAGATTTATTCACCTTGCTCCTTCAGAGACCATTGACCTAGCCACTGCTCCAGCAGGGTGTGCTGTGATTAATATTTCAAGAAATAAAACATAATTGTCAATTAGATGCGATTATAAGTTGTACATTGAACATACTGATAGATTTAGGACATGTCATTGCAGCATTAGACCCATTTTCCTGTTATCATCTTTCCTCATATTTTTAGCTTTCCTATATTGGCTGTTGATTTGAACTGTCCAACTATGAATTTATGTATTTTCTTTTAAATTTTATCTTTTTCTGAATATTAATATTAACCATACAGTTGTAAAAAAAATTAAGGCTATAAGATACAATTTCATGTCTTAAAACCTCAAAAATAGATAAGAATGTATACTTTTAGCCTTTTTAAATACTTATTTACATCCTTAGCCTATTTTTATACTGAGTTTTTGTATAAGAAGCATCTTATGTACTGTGGATACTGATTTTATGCCATAAGTTGCCAATATAGTTTCATTATTTTCCTTTGAAATTAGTTTATAATATCTTCTGTTACAAATAAGTTTTGAAATTTTATGTAGTTAAATTTTCCTTTTCTTTGCTTGGCTTTGGAGTCATGCTATGAAATGCCTTCTATAGCCAAAGAAGTTATAAAGATTTGTCTACATAATCTGTTAGCTTAATCATTTTAAATTTACATCCTTGAGCTGTCTGCAATTTATTACCTATGATTCAAGGTTGGGATCTAACTTCATTTAATGTGGTATAGGAAGGCATCTGTTTCATTGTCTATCCATTAGATTGATATTTATCACCTAAAACAGCAGTGAATAAGAGGCAACGTCCCTTTCTCCTAGGTCTTAGTTTCTGTCTAGAAACTAATAAAAAGAAATAAAAAGGAAATTACATTAGGGATAATTTTAAGTACTCCAATAGCCATATAGCAGGCAGCTTGCTAGAAAGCAGCTGGGGTCTGTTTTAGTTGGTAGAGCAGTGCTGCTATCTCTGAGGAGATGGCATTCGAACTGATGGAATCTATTGAATAATCTACTTAGTCTCCCTAGATTTGAAATGCTACCTTTAAAATACATATATACATATACATATAAAATAAACTCATATATAAATAAACTTATATAATGCAGATGAATAAACATGTAAAATAAATATACATTATATATATGTATATACATACACATGATACAGTACCTATACATTTATTTTTCTGGATTCTGGTTTATTGCTCAAAGTAAATCATCCCCCCGACCCCCTGCATTTTTCTTTTCAAAATTTTGGTTGCTGTTCTTACGCATTTGTCCTCGTAGTCAAATGTTAACTTTTATCAAGTTCCAACAGTAATAAAAGAAAAAAACAATGCAATCCTGATTTGAATTCCACTAAGTATATCAGCTTAAGGAAGACTATCCCCTTTACAATTCTTACACTTCCTATTAAGTAAAATTATCTTTTGGGTGCACCATGGTGGAATAACAGTTGGGTCCATTCCCTCTCACTGAAGAGTCCACATGAATCCCAGGGACCTGGGTTCACATCCAGGGCAGGGATGAGGACAGTCAATAGGTACAGCTAAAATTAAAATAGAGGAGCTTCTTCCTCCTCTCTTCTACCTGCTTGCCTGTCTGCTTTCATTCCTGCGTGCACCTTTCCTTAAAATTTTGTTTCATTCTATCTCTCTCTTTACTTTCTTTCCTTTCCCTGCTTACATATTAAGGTGCTCTCTGTCCTTAAATGAAAACCTTTTCCATTACTTTATTTTCACTACACATTCCTTACTTCTTTCCATGTCTTCGTATTGCTCATCTTTTTCACAAAAAGCTTCAAGTCATTTCATCTAGTTGCTTCTGATTCCCTGTCTTCCATTTACCCCTTTATCAACTATAAACTGACTTCTGCCTCCAGCACTCTGCTGAAATCAGCTCATTTTCAAATCAGCTTCTGATAGTGTTGACCCTCCTTTTGAAAAATATTTCTTCTGACCTTCAGTCTTGATTTCCTTCCGTCTCCCTTTTTTCTCTTTCTCTGACTCTTGCTTGCTGACCTTTGCTAGGTTTCTATTCTTGGCCTTGTTCTCACAACATGGGGAGTTGGATGGCCTAGAATTCAAGGCCTAACTGTGTGTGATCTTGAGAAGTTATTTAACTTCTTTGATCTTCAGAT
This sequence comes from Solenodon paradoxus, assembly GCA_004363575.1. Classification (NCBI taxonomy): domain Eukaryota; kingdom Metazoa; phylum Chordata; class Mammalia; order Eulipotyphla; family Solenodontidae; genus Solenodon; species Solenodon paradoxus. The sequence continues at coordinate 351,334 of RJWH01000756.1, read as the reverse complement.
TCTTCATCTACAAATTGGTGATTTTAGTGCTATCACTCAGCAAGTTGTCTACATGAGGTGAGGCATGTGAATCTCCTTTTAGTGCAAAATTAGTACAAATGTGAGTTACCACTTGTGGTAACCACCATTCAGTATATGTTCCCTCCTTGTATTAGTTAGGGATTTGCAGAGAAAAAGAATCAATGGGATATATATACACACATACATACATATATACATATATATAATATATATGTAGAGAGAGAGAGAAGAGAGCAAGAAAGAGATTCTAAAAAATTGGCTCATATTATTATGAAGGTAGAAGATTCCTTGATCCGCTGTCTGTAATCTGGAAGCCCAGGATAGCCAGTGCTATAGTTCTAGTCTAAACCCTGAGAGAGATCTTAGAACCAGGGAGTGAATGGTGTAGGTAAGTCTTAGTTCAAGTCTGAAAACTCAAGAACACAGAAAACTGATAACTTGAGGACAAAGAAAATGGCTGTCCCACCCTAACAGACAGAGCAAATTTGACCTTCCTCAGCCTATTTCTTCTATTGGGGCCCTCAATGAATTAGATGTTGCCCTCCCAGGTTGGTGAGGGTGATCTTTACTCAGTTAACCAATTTAAATGGAAGCACCTTCAAAGAAAAACCCAGAAATAATGCTTTAGCAGCTGTCTAGTCATCCCTTATCAAGTCGACACAATTAACTATCACACTCCTTAAACAGATATTATTTCGTGTTTTTATTTCCTGTTCCAAGGGCTAGAAAACAAGGTTGCAATGGACTAAACAATTTGAAATGCCATTTTCAAGTCAAATGGGGTGTGTGTTTGGTTCTCCCACAAACCAACTGCATGCTAGATTCATTATCTTTGTACATGCTTTCCCATTAACTGGGATTTCCACATGTATTATAAAACCTGACCTCTTGTCCTTACATGCCAAAGCACTTTCTGTATTATATTTATCTCTGATTATTTCATGATAAAGTCTTTTAATGTTTTGTTTTGGTGGGGAGGAAGTTGCACATTTTTCTCACAGTTATCTCTATGCCATCCTGTCTCCTAATGCTGCTGTGTTTTCACTTCCCTCAGAAGGTTTTATTGGTAAATTCCTTTGTTGAGGAGGGATTTGTAATTTCAGGAGTCTGTAACTTTCAAAGGTGTGTCTGTGGATTTCACTTTGGAGGAGTGGATTCATCTTGATTCTGCTCAGAGGAGCTTGTATGGGAGAGTGATGCTAGAGAACTACAGGAGACTGCTTTCACTGGGTAAGGCCTCCTCCTTAAACCTCAAACCTACCTACTGACATCTTTTCTCCCATTGACATCTTGTACAACCTCTGAATTTAGACTTGAAATCGCTGATCTTATGGGGCAATGTTAGGGTACTTGCTTGGCTTCTTCTCTTTCAAGGTAAAAGTCCTTTTCTATAAATGGTAGAGAATGGGAAACTTCAGAAGCCATACTTCCTTTGTTTCCCTGACAAGGAAGGGATAAGTACCTGTTCTGGGATGGGTTTTTTCCATTCAGTTCAGAACCCAAATTTAGTGTCTTCCCTTCCAAGCAGGGCACCAGCTTTCCAAGCCAAATGTGATTTTCCAGCTGGAAGGAGAATTGAGCCTGATGTCAACAGAATTTCCCAGGTGCATCTCTCCATGTAAGTATCAGACCACAAAGACTTGCCACCTGAGTGAGTCCTCTTGGGGAGAAATCACTTCAGGATCCGTGGGTCTGTGGAGATACCAGCACCAGCCTGCATTATTGATGGCACCCAGCCTCCCTAGATCTCACTCTGACTTTGGAAAGAGAGAAGACATTTTGAGGATCAAATGAGTTACTACATGTTATATTAATTCATTGCCTGGAACATACTGAGCATTCAGTAAATGCTAGCAATTATTATTTCCCCTCCTGTCTTCATCTGTACTTTGAATGCCCTGTTTCTATCTCCCTCTGGATCTTTACTTTCAGGAGCCTTTCTTCGAAGCCATAAACTATACCCATAGCTTCCTTCCTCTTAATTCATGTAAACATTTGTCTGCTTCTTAAAAGGAAACTGACATTTCTCTACCTTTGTATTGTGTGGGTGTTATATATAGTCCTCATTTAAAAAAAATGAAAACTGTGGTTAACCTTATTTTATTTTACTAGTAACCTGACCTTTTTTGTCTTTCCTTTCTCCCTCCTGAATTTTTCATCTGCATCCACTCCCTGTTCAATTCATTTCTCCTCTAAACATTTAATGCTTTTTGTCTTTGTTATCTAAGCCCCATTACAACTGAAATTTCTCTTAGATGTTATCACTGACTTTTCTCTGAAAAAATACATTTTACACCTTTACTCTGTGTGGAAGCACTGCTCACTTATTTTAATATATTTTTTAAAATTAAAGAGATAGGCAGATATTTATTTTGATATCTGAATAGTATAGTGTAAAGCAAGAAAATAATTATGAAAAGAACATAATGATAGGAAAAACTCTTATGAACTTCTCTGCCGGTTTTCAATAGCTTCTAAAGAACAAGATTCTAGTAGAATCACTGGATCAAGGTTATTATATATGCTTTTAATGCCCTTGCTACATATTGTAAAGCTTTGGAGATTTTGTTTTTTAGTGCTAATTAGGTATAAAATAATCCCTTAAGGTAGGTTTAATTGCTTTATTACAGATTTCTGTGGATTTGATTACTGTTGCTATTTGTATTTATTCTTATGTAAATTATATATTCAGCAAATACTTTTGGGCCCTTTTCTTAGCACTGGGAAAACAACAAAAGCAAAATGGGCAGAGTTTTCCTGTGGAACTTGTAACATGGAGAAGAGAGAATAAAGAAGTCAGGGAAGGAGAAAGGAAAGAACAGGTAGGAGAAGAGAAATATGGGAGAGTGTAACGCTCAGTCAGTTAACAGGAGTGCAGTTTTATAGGGGTCAGCATCAGGGAAGGTCTTCTTTAAGGTGACTGTTGAGCAGATACTGAAATAAAGCGACTGACCACGTGGGAGAACACTGGACACAGGGAACAGCAAGTGCACAGACCCTGCAGTAGTAGATTGTGACATTGTTTGAAGGAGGAGTTCAAGATGTGAAGATTGCCTTAAATTCTTTCAGTCTTTCTGTGAAAAAATTTAATCCTATATTTTTAATTTCTATGAACTTCTCATTCTCCAAGTATTCTTTCGTTTTTTTTAAGGCAGGAAGGAGAAGAGAGGAGGAAGAAGCATTTTATTTATTTAGCTGCTCATTTAGTTGTTCCCCTTTCCCGTTCCCAGGCCCCAAACTCAGATCTTTAGGCTGTACGTGGATTGTTCCCCAGCCACAGGCTTAACACCTGAGCCACCATGAAAGAAAGACATGCCCTTTCTTTTTTTAATAGCAATGCATGGGTTAACTTATCTTCTCTATGTGAACATATTTATTTTTGGTTGTTTTCCCTTTTTGGTATGTTTATATAGCATTTCTGTCACTTTAGTGGATGTCTGTAGGCAGCAGAGGCAAACAGATATTCCAATAGTTTTCCTCCCTCACTCTATCCTTTTTCAGGTTTCTCCACAGATCTGGATCCAAAAATTCTCCACTCACATACAGTTGCATTTCACACTGTACTTTCCTTGTCTCTTTGAATGTCTGTAACTATACTATTATATAGGCTCACAGATTTCTCATCATTGAGCTGACTTCTCTCTATAACCCCTGCTTAGCTCATTGACTGCCAGAGTAGGCATATAATACCTGTGAATATTGAACATCAAACAGAATGTTTAGAAATCAGGTTGAAAAAAAATAGATTTGAGAGTCGTAGTTCTGTTTTTGAAATCCACACCAAGGAGTAAGTGAGGTCAGAGCAGTAAGGATGGAACCCTAAAAAAAAAAATAGCACTTGACTGGAGACAAGCGATGTTCTAGCAAGGGTGACATAAAGAGTGGTCAGAGGCGGAGGAGAGAGTTTAGGGAGAGCTGGGCCAAAGGAAGAGACAAAAGCAGAAGGAGATCGCAACAGCGCCAAGTAAGAAATGAAAAGTGCATGTCATGGCCATAAAACAGTGGAATGTAACCCAGAGAAGAGCACTTTTAGTACTGAGCAAAATGTACTGTGGAGAGAAAGTGAAGACACACGTACAGACTTTTAAGTATAGACTGCTGTTGCAAACAGTCAAGTTTGAAGGAAAAAGAGGCAAGGGCCACAGAGATGGAGTGTTTCTGCTTTGTTTTATTTTTTGACAAGAGACCTGAATACATTTACAGGAGCAGAGATATATCCATTAGAGGGGAGAAACTAAAGACAGAAAAATGGAGGGAGAGAATGTAGCCCAGGAGACATAATGTGTGCAAACCCCAGATCTTGTTCTTTCCAGATTTTCTTCGACGTTTCCACCAGCTTAAGCGACCAGTTAGTCTTCTTATCCTGTTCAGAACCAAGACAAGAAAGCATGGACTGAGTGCTGTGCTCGGCTCTTCCCCAACCACCATCTGACTCACACATCATAACAATCCTACAGGGTAGGTAGTGTTGGCGCTTTTCATGGTGGAAAAAGTGTACTCAGAGAAGGGAAATAACAGACCAGAATTTGAATGCAGGCATTTGGTTTCGTTTTGTTTGTTTTTGTCTTCAAGTCCAATGCTGACTCTAAAAAAATGAGTAACTTTTTCCCTGCCTTCTTGTGACTTCTTCCTTCCTGTTATATCTAGTCAAAATAGAACTTCACATCCTGGCCTAATTTTATTTTGGCATCATTATCTTTTTTCTATACTAAACGTTTTTATGTGTATAGTTCTTGCATGCTTAAAAATTCAAATTTTGTTCATATTTTATAAAAGATTAGTAGAAAATGTGAAGATTGAACTGCTATTCCAAGCGATGTATTATTGCTAGTAAACTTGCTAATGTTCAGTGACAGGTATTATAAGTAACATAGAAAATAGGGAAATTTTAGCCTTTAATCAGTGGTCATGAGACTTACATCAGCTGATCATGTTCAGTTATGAAGGAAACAAAAGTTAAGAATATGTATGAAATATTAGAAATCTATTATCAAAGATTGTGTTGGAAAATAAAGTTAGAGATTCTATAACATTTTAAGCTCTCTAGGAAGATAATCCTTAAACATGGGAAGCTATTGTTTGTGTTTTATACATGATTTTGAATGATTCTCAGAGATGTTTTGGGTGACTACTTATGTGTGCATACACATACATAAATATGTATATATAAATATAAGGATATGTGTATGTATGTATGATATATATTTATGTACTCACAATTTATATAATGTTACAGAGTCCCTGTCTACCTTCATGTTAATATGAGACTTACTAATATTTAGTATAGACACATACCTTTGCTTCCATTACCAGGAAAACTAATAAATGTAGCAGTATCTAGAGCTTGTTCATCCTTGCACAGGAGAGGCCCCAGCACTGAGTGTCCTGGATGCTCTCCTTTTGATAATCCTGTGACTCCCTCCCTTAGCCCTTTAAAGTCTTGGCTCAAACATCACCTCACCTAAACATGAGGCCTTTCCTTAAGATCCTATTTAAAATTACAAACCTTTCCCCTACCCATCCTAGGAAATAGTTCTGTTTTATTATTTTTATGTTTTTCACAAGGTATACCTTGTGATGACCCTTCCTCCTCTCACAAAACTATGTTCCTTAAAGGCTGAAAATGTGTTTTGTTCATTGCTATATCCTTAGCACCTTGAATATATATTTATTGAATGAATGATTTATCATGTTCAGAGGGTCAATCTGGCTGTTAAATGGAGAATGCATTATAGGGGAGCAAGAGCCTAAGTAGCAAGTCCAGTCAGGTAAATATTAAAATAGGCTAGTTGAGTGGAAAGAGTAGCTTAACTGTTACACTGGGAATGTCAGAAATTTAAAAGGACAAAAGAAACCAGCTTGCTTTAGGAAGAGCAGAACCTGTTGCCCAACCCTCTACACCCACTCCAAATGCTCTGTAAGCTCTGGGCCTCTACTATGGGTGACTGTCCTGCCATAATAAATATGAAAGGATCTGTCCTTCTCCAGACCCCTTAATCTTGAGGACTTTATTAATGTCCTGAAAAGCACCAAAGTTATACAGATTCTTGTAGTTATTAACTAGGGCTTCTAAGACAATAAGGGAGTGTGGCCATCACTTTAAAGTTCTGTTTAGGAAAGAGGGAAAGACAGAACTGTATACTGTTCAACATAAAGTAATAATGATAGTAATGAAAGTTAAACCTATTATAGCCAAGCACATGCTGTGTACATATTATAGTCCTTACTTAATGACATAGCAAAACAGCAAGGAGTCACTTCAGCAAGCAAAACTGTCCAGTCCAGAAAAGCTGCACTTTTTGACCCCAAGTGTTCAAGTTCCAAGCCCACAATTCCTCACTAATTCTGAGTAAAACCACCCTTTATGTTTTCCATAAAATGGAGATAGTCATATAATCTGGGAAAAATAAAATTTCTTCTCCTTTCAGTTGTTTAATTGTATTGGTCACACTTAGGGAACAATATCAGTAACAGCAGTAAGAGTAACCATCCTTTCCTTCATTCTGCATGTGTGACTTCTTAGTGTTTTATTGTCATGCTTAGTACATCAAGACTAGATGTTGGATATTATCAAATACTTTTGAAGCATCAAAAAGTTATCCCATCTTTTTTCTCATGACCTATTAATGCATTCATAGATACCTCATAGTAACTTTCTGGATGAATCTCATATTCAGATTGAATATTTAATATTTCAGGAATTGCTTAAGAATACTGTAATTACTGAATCATTAATATTTGAGAATGTGCTTTGGTTTTCTCAACGCATGTGTAGAATATTAGCTGTGTTGAATTCTTTTGTCACAGCAGTCTTTCCTCACTTCTTCATAGACATGGTTCCACTGTTCTTTTGGATCCCATGTTCCTGGGGAGATCTCATAGGTTGGTTCTGGTTGTTTTTGTTTTCAATAGTGGGTAGTCTGTATTTTTCTTTTTCTTAAGCATAAAGGCTTCGGAATTAACTTTCAAATTTGGTCTCTAAATTCCGTGAAGACATACTGAATCTTACTATTATGTTTTCTATAATAAATAATGTTTCAAGTTAAAGTGACTATTTTCCACAATAGCAAATATTTTGGTTTTTTGTAATGTTATAGAAGCATGAGCAAAATATATGTACTAGTCAACAAAAGCTTCTTACTCTTCTAAAGCCTTTATGAATATTAACTAATTTTTATTCTTATATCAACATTATAAAATAGGTATAAGATAGGTACCATTTAAGAGATGAGAAACTGGCACATAGACAGGTTAAATAACCTGTCCAAGGTCATGCAGCTGACAGTTCTGGAGCTCAGGTTTGAGCCAGGTAGTCTGGCTGCAGAGCTGTCCTTCCGCTATGCTATCCTGCCTCTCTATAGTTCATAATATTAAGGATGAATGAATAAAGAAAGCAAATGCCCACATAGTAGAACCCAGTTTCAGAAACAGAACACAATATTTTAGATACTTGTGTACCCTTCTCTATTCACATACTTTTACCTCTACCCACATAATCACTATTGTCACTTTTATAATCATTTCCTTCCCTTTTCTTTATAGAATTGCCACTTATAAATGAATTTATAAGCAATATATTTACTTTTATTCTGCTCTCAAACTTTATCTAAGTAAACCCTCACCACATATATCTTTCTGTGACTTATTTATTCATTCATATTGATATGTGTAGTTTTAGTTTGCTCACTGTAACTAGCTTAGACTGTTACGACAGAATACCACTAGGTAGGTGGCTTAACCACTGGACATTTATTTCCCGTAGTTCTAGAGGCTGGAAGTCTGAGATCAGGGTAGCAGCACGGTCAGGTTCTTGATGAGAGACTTCCTCTTGCTTCATAGACAGCCGCCTTCCTGCTATGTCTTCTCATCTCTTGTGTCTTCTTATAAGGGCACTAAATCCATTATGAGGATTCTGCTTTCATGACTTAATGACCTCCCAAACCATCCCATTGGAAATTTGGCTTCAACATATAAATTTTGAAGTGACACAAAACGAAGTCTCTAACATTCACTGTTGTCAAATGATTTCGTTGTATAAATATTTGATAATTTAGTTATCCATTCTATTGTTGATGAACATTTGGTTTGTTTTCCAGTTTTTTCTGTTGTGTACATGGTACTTAAAAAATTATGTATCACAATTCACGGTAGATTTACCTAAGTGTATATATCTAGTAGTGGGCTTGATAAATCATAGCACTTTTAACTGCTCTTCACTACTAGGGAGTGATAAACTGTTTTTCAAATGTTTGAACCAAATTACACTCCCATCAGCAACATGTGAAATTTGCCATTTACTGTACATCTTGCTAAAATAAGAAATTGACAGTGTAAATATTTTAATTTTGTTATTCATCTGGGTGTGGCAATAGTGTCTCATTGGGATTTTAATCTGCCTCCCCTTTCCTTCCTTCCATTTACTGTTGAGTTTGGGCATCTTTGCTTATGTTTATTCACTATTTAGGTTTCCTTTTCTTAAGTGACTATTCAAGTATTTGCCCATTTTTCTAGGGGCTCGGTGTTCCCATGACATTGTTCTCCAAGTCTAGGTTCTAGCTGTTTGTGGGTCATTTGTTAAAAATATCTTCTCCCAGGATGTAACCTTTTTAAAAACTTCTTTCTGCTATCTTTTGATGACCAGAAACATTTAATTATCATTCCAATATTTAATCCCTTTTGACTTTTGCATGTTTTTCCTAATTCTGTTTTGACTCTTTTAAAATTATATTTTTTGAACCTCTACACAGTTTCCAAATCTGATGTTTTTTATACCATTTCATTCTGAATGTAGGTAGTTCTATCTGGATTTTGTATCTGTCTGATAGTGTAACTGCATCCCCCTCCCCATTTATGTTAGTTACTGTGTATCACTCTGAACATTTTTAAGGAACCTCAGTTGGTTAGCTGAATATGACATAGTAAGGTAGGAATATAGGCCACCTCCAATTCATGTGTTACCTATTGATATTTTTTACACTCAATTGGATTAGTCCTCTCTCAGATTGCTTATTGGTATATGTGTTCTAGAGGTGGAACATACTTGACTTTACTTTTTTCTCTTTTTTTAATGTAGGCAAGTTGAGGAGAAGGAGGTTTGGTTAACGCATACTTCTTGCTTCACATTAAAATCTCCTACCCACAGGCCTTTGGTGTGTTGGGTTAGTGTTGATCTCTCTTGATTCTGATGAAGCTGCGTAGCTAATTCTGAGATTGTAGTGTTCTGTCCTCTGATTTTTAACCTCTCAGCTATTTGTCTGGGATAAGAAATGGGATCTGAGAAAATTAAATCTGAGTGACTCTAACAAACTTCCAAAGCCCCCTCAAGTGATTTCACCTTTGCCTCCCCTTACCACAACTACTCATGTTTAAAGAATGGATATTAAAGGCCCATTTGGACCCTTATATCTTTGTGAGAAAATTAGTCTTCTTAAATTTTGGAGGCAGCTCTAAGATTGTGTCATCTTTCTTTTAACAGCTTAAATTTCAATTATCTTTGGTATTTTATGTTCCATACAAGCATGTTCCTGAAGTAAAGTTTATATACATCATCTCACTTAATCACTGTCCTATTATTTTCATCTTCATTTTATATCTGTGAAAACTCAGACCCATAAAAACAAGTAGTTAAAATGTTGTGTCAATAACCAGGTTTAAACCCACGTTTGTCTTGACTCTAGAATCAAATCTTTTTACTGTTACACTGTGATGTTTTATTAAGATTTAGTTTCAGAATTCTAGGTGTCATTAGGGGGTCAAAACCACTTGTCAAAATATCTGTCACAAGGTTTTCTGATCTTCCTCTCCCAATCCCAGCTCTTCTATATATTATCCCTTAGTTATCTTATTTTTTGCCACCTTGACCCTGGAACCTGGGTTCATGGCTTTCATAGCCACCTAAGCCACAGAAAAGGTCTCCATCTTTATTATTTAGTGGTTGCTGCTTTCAGTGTCCAGCCCTCCTGAACAGGATTCATTCTTTCTTATCCTGCTTCCACTTCCTCTGTTAATGAACCAGCTCACTGTTCTTTTCCTCCTCTTTGAAAACCCTCTAATGTGCTATATAGTTATTCTCAATTTCATTCTCTCATTCCTACCTTATACAGTTTTCAGTCATCCAAAACAGAAACCAATAAACATTTGATTTTTTTCCCCAGACTGGGAGACAAGACTTGAAATCAAAGGATCAACTACAAAGCCCAACATTACTGAAGATTTATCTTATGGGCTAATAATGGAAAAGGAAGACCTTTGGCAATCGACTTTAGGGAAAACCTGGGAACCTGACAGTTGGTTAGAGAGGCAACAAAAAAATCAGGATAGACATCTGGCCCAAGTGACAGTTACTCATAAAGAAACCCTCACTGAGAGAGAAGTATGTGGAAATAAGAAATTTGAAAACTATTCCAGTCAAGTTTCAATCGTTGAGACACAACAAAGTGTTTCTATGGGGAAAAGGCCCCATAATTGGAATTCACACAGAAAAGACACTAAACAAGATTCTGAATTAATTAAAACTCAAAGAATGTGTATAGGAAAGAAAATCTATGAATGTAATGAATGCGAGAAAGCCTTTAGCCAGAGCTCGTCCCTTCTTAAGCACCAAAGGATTCATACCGGGGAGAAACCCTATAAATGCAACGTATGTGGGAAACACTTCATTGAACGCTCCTCCCTTACTGTGCATCAAAGAATTCATACTGGAGAAAAACCCTACAAATGTAATGAATGTGGGAAAACCTTCAGTCAGAGCATGAACCTTACTGTTCATCAAAGAACTCATACTGGAGAGAAACCCTATCAGTGTAAAGAGTGTGGAAAAGCTTTCCGTAAGAATTCATCCCTTATTCAACATGAAAGGATTCACACTGGAGAGAGACCCTACAAATGTAATGAATGTGGGAAAGCTTTTACCCAAAGCATGAATCTTACAGTTCATCAAAGAATTCACACAGGAGAAAAGCCCTATGAATGTAATGAATGTGGAAAAGCCTTCAGTCAAAGTATGCATCTTATTGTACATCAGAGAAGTCACACTGGAGAAAAACCCTATGAGTGTAGTGAATGTGGAAAAGCCTTCAGTAAGAGTTCAACGCTTACTTTACATCAGCGAAATCATACTGGAGAAAAACCCTACAAGTGTAACAAATGTGGAAAGTCATTTAGCCAAAGTACATACCTTATTGAACATCAAAGACTTCATTCTGGAGTAAAACCTTTTGAATGTAATCAGTGTGGAAAAGCTTTCAGTAAGAATTCATCTCTTACTCAACATCGGAGAATTCATACTGGAGAGAAACCTTATGAGTGTATGGTATGTGGAAAACATTTCACTGGGCGTTCATCCCTTACTGTGCATCAGGTTATTCATACTGGAGAGAAACCTTATGAATGCAATGAATGTGGAAAAGCCTTCAGCCAGAGCGCCTATCTTATTGAGCATCAAAGAATTCACACCGGTGAAAAACCCTATGAATGTGGTCAGTGTGGAAAAGCCTTCATTAAAAATTCATCCCTCATAGTACATCAACGGACTCATACAGGAGAGAAACCCTACCAGTGTAATGAGTGTGGAAAAGCCTTCAGTCGTAGTACAAACCTTACACGACATCAGAGAACTCATACGTGAGTAGTTCTCATTGGTCCATTCACCATGATTAACTTCAATGATAATCAGATAAGTCATGTAATATAGAAACCTAGTAAGTATAGCCATTTAGGAATCTCTTTGTTGAAGATAATACAGACCACTACAGAGAATCCATATGAAAGTGGAGAAATTTTGACTCAGAAAGTAACACTTAACTTTATATCAGATTTTCGTAACTGGTGTTCATGCTGAAGATAAGTTCTGTTGTAGTATACTGTGGTTCTGCATTGGACATCAGAGACTTCACACTGGAGAGAAAATGTGAGTGCTTAACTGGACAGCCCAAAGACCTGGTATGTGCCCTGATGTGCCACTAACTTGGACAAATCTACTTTAACCAGGTCACAGTTTTTTTTTATTTGGTAAATGAGAGACTTTGAATTTAGAAGGTCTCTAGGAGCCTTATTTAGCTCTACAAAGCTACAAACCTATAAGTATAATGAGTATTGGGAGGTCCTTGAGTGTTCATCATGATATATATATATATATATATATATATATATATATATATATATATAATCTAGATGTTCTTATTCCACAGTCTGGTTTCCCTGGATGTTTTGAGTTAAAATTCTCTACCTCTTTTCAACTCCTGTGATCCCTCCATGACCCTCCACCTACATTGTCATTTTATCCTTTAAAATATAGGCTAGTTGCTACCAGATTATGGAATAATTGTATAAATCTTAATATAACAGCATGCTGGTGTTTTTCAGTAGTCATTAACCTGTTATTGAGTAATATAATTATTTAGAAAACAATATAACAAAATATGGTGTTTGAGTACATAGGAGTCAAATACCTATATTTGCATCATACTCTAATAAAGTAGAAAGGAGGCTGAAGACTAATCAACAGGAAATTTGACATACTAATAAATCCTCTGCTACTCAAAACATTTAAAAAACATAGGGAGAGTTAAAATAGTAGTTAAGGCAGTTTTTAAAATTTTTTTTTAATTTTTATTTTTTTTATTTCACATTTAATAAGTGCTGAATGTGTGTTAGACATGATTAGGAAATAAAAATGAAAAGATGTGTTCTCCTAGAATTAAACTAGGAAAGTGGCTGTGGGATGGGAGAGAAAAGGAAGAATTCAGGCAATAATGAAGCAGAATCTAGATAATGGATTAAATGGTAATTGATTAAATATGGACACTTGAATGTGCAGGAAGAATCTAAGATGACTTGAATTTCTTACCTGGGTAGATAGAGTACCATAATTAAAAACACAAAGTTGAACAACTTTGAGTCTGGGCATTTTGATGAGCCTGTGGATAACCAAGTAGAGATTCCTGATAGACTAAGAAGTGGAGGGGCAGCAATAAAGGGGACTTTGGTAGTTCTGGCATTGAGTAGTAAGTGTAAGAAGTGTAATCAGTAGAAGCTGAGAGGAAACAATTGCCAAACAAAATGCAAAACAGAAAAATCGGGAGAACGTAATGGCACATAAGTATAAGGAGAATTTTAGTGTAGGGACAGGAATAGTTCATATTAAAATGCTACCATGCAAGGTTAAAAGCAAAATAAAAATAGAATTCAGCCTTTGGTTTTGATATTGATAACCTCTGTAATTTTTAGTAGGCTGGAGTGAGTTAAAACTTGAAAAGTACTTAGTAGTTTGACTTAGAAAGGGATATTTTAAAAACATCTAGATTAAGGTGAAGAGGGTGTATTTTAGAAGAGCTTTTGGCTACAAATAATTTATAAAGCCCACAATGGGCTCACAAGCAAATGGATTTATTTTTCTCATATAGCACTTAGGGTGGTTGGCATTGATTCAGACACAAAATAATTCATTGCCTTTAGTTTCACACATTTTCCATTATGGTCATATGTGGCTGCCAAAGTTTCAGGTAAAATACCTACAGTCAAGGCTGAAAGAAAGTGGATGGGCAGCAGCAACATCTTTGTGTTCTTTACCAAAAAAGATTTTCCCAACTTACATCTCATTGACCACAGCTGTGTTATAGAGGCTTAGAACAAAGATAGCTGAGAAAATATTTAGCTCTTCCAGCCTCTGTAGTTGTAATGGGCAGAGAAAAGGGGGTTGAAAAGTATTGACTTAGTTGAACAACAATCTGGCATAATTAACAGCAAAAGACGAGCATATTTAGCACTGAAAAGTGTGGGAAAGTCTGCAGCTACAGAAGTGGGTGTAGAGCTCAAAGTGGGAAAATAAGGTCTGGGCCACGGTTAGAGGCTGTCTTAACTTTTTTTTTCTTCACCTGGAGGACACTTTCCACTAGGAGAGGCACGAATCAAGAAATGATGGGTACAGAAGATGTTTTGGGGTGGCAATAAAATTCCCTTTGGATTTCCCGTGTTTGGCCCTTGGGTAGTTCTTTCTCTTTGGGCTATGGGACTGCTGGACTCTTAGAAGATGTAAGGACAAAATCAGTACACTGAATTAGCTATCTTCAGAAACTTAGATTTTTAATAAGTTTCCTTTCCCCTATATTTTTCCTATAAGAGGCAGAGAAAAGAGACAGGCAGAAAATAGGTGAAAATGAAAGTAGCAAAAGATTGAAAAGAAAGGCACAGGACAAAGGGGAGAGGAAGAATGAAGTGTAATGAAGCCTAGACTAGATAACTCAAATGTTGATAAATACAACCCTTAGAGGGAGCAACAGTAGAAACAGGTCAGATAAATGGAGGTTTTGGATGTCTTGGGCTCTTGTATGTCAGTTCTCAGCAACAAGAAACCAGGAACCTTTGCATCTTTGCTTTATCAGCAGGGGCAGGACTGCTCATTTCATTTATTAGACACCAGGCCTTGGGTAAGTCATAACATATTGGTCTCAGTTTTCTCATTTGTTAATAGTGCAAAATCTCATAGCTTTCGATTACAATAGATCTTAATGTGTAAAATGCTTATAAAAGTGCCTAAAACATAGTACTCAATAAGTATTATCATCCACCTAACCTCCAAACTCCTTAGCATGGCATCCAGAAGCCTAAATTAGAATGACTAGGTTCTCAAAGTAAATACCCGAAAAAAGATATATATAACTGTGGGAGGCTGTCCCTCCCCAGGACTTCAATAACAGTTTCCTAACTAATTTCCCTCTAGTCCCTCTACAGTCTACCACACTGACCAGTGATTCTGTCAAAAAATGTGTTCTGCTTTGTCACTTTTACTAAACCACTTCAGTGTTTTCCCATCACACAGAATAAATTCAAAGTTCCTACAAGGCCTTCAAGGCATGTAGTTATCCTTCCAACCTCCCCTCCCCTCCCCTTCTCCTTCCCCCCTCCCTCCCTTGCTCACCATGCCCTCTCCAGTCATGCTGACCCTGCTAAGTCTCATGCTGACCAAGCATGATGCCATCTCTGGGTGGCATTTCTGTTCTCTCGCCTTAGAAAGCTCTTTCCCAGATATTCATATGGTTTCCTCTCTCACTGCATTCAAGTCTCTGCTCAAATATTACCTCAAAGAGAATTTCCCGAAACACTGCTTACAACAATCCCTAACACTTTCAACCTGACGGTTTTACCCTATCACTACCTGATACATATTTTGTTTTACTACTAACTCTAGTGAAAGGTTTTCTACTATCGCTATTACTGCTATTGTTCCAGCCCCTAGGACGGTGGCTGACACAATGTGCTGCAAAGGTGTAGAATGCAAACCTCAAACCCAAAACAATGCTGTAGTGTCATATATGTCACCTTATTGCGCCTCCGCAGCCAACTGTTCCCTGGCAGTTTCCTTAACCTTCCGTCGCATTCTTGGCCTTTTCCAGACCTCCGGCCGCCCAACCCACCCTGAGTCACCCCTACCCACACTCCCCACCACCACCAGGTCGCCGAGAACTAAGTCGATTCTACCTCGGGCGCTTTGAACACGCTGCGCCCGAGGCTACCGCCCCATCCCAGCCAGCACTCGCTCAGCCCAGAATTGCCCCAGCAGCTTCCTCGCCAGTTTCCCGAGTAGAACTCGTCAGATCGGTTGCCCTGTCTTCGCAAGCGCCCAGACCCGTCCGCCCCGCTGCGCCATCGGTCCGGCTTGCGACCTGGGGGCCCAGACGCAATCCAGTCGCCTCTGCACGTCCTTCCCGCAGGGTCCTGTCAGGAGCGCGTTTAGCCGCCGTCTCCCACTCGGTCTTCGGGGACCTTCCCGATCCACTCCTCTCTCCAGATGAGACGCCGCTCCCCAGGACCAACCTCCCTCATCCCGTCGACAACTTTTCGTTGGTTTGGGTATTTCTGGGCATTATTGCCTGGCAAAGACCAGGTACGAGTATGACTTGCTCGAAACCAAAGATGCACTGGCGGGTTAGCACCTCAAGGGTGCGACGGGAATAGCTGCTTGGGGGAATGCCACGCCTCTCGCTGAGGCCCCTGGGAAATGTAGTTTCACCGCGGAAAGCCACTGGGCAAGAAGGTTGAGCGACCGGGCCTTGTCTGCGCCGGCGCACAACATCGCTTTCTCCGCCCGGCACCCTTGTGAGCGCTCGCTGCTCATTCGCCGGCTCTGAAGTGGAGTCTGGGAAGCTGGAGTGCTGCAGCTTCGGACGTGTGGGGATTCCGCTCAGCTGTTCCCCGGGCAACGCGCAAGCGCAATTCAGATCCGGGCTGCAGACTCCAGCTCATTGTGTTCTGCCTGCGATGTGGCGGCTGCGATCTCTCGCCGCCGGCAGAAGCTCCTCGAAAGGCAACCCAGTGGTGACCAGGCACGGTGGCCAAAGCCGCATCGGGAGCGGCCTTGGGGTGGTCGGGCCCGGGCACAAGGGAGTAGGGAAAACCGAGTAGGTTCGGGTCCGGGCCCATTCTGGAGGACGCTGATTTGATGTCCCAGAATTAATGGGAGGACAGCCTGGTGTGGGCTCTCGCGTTTAGGTTAAGAATCAGCTAGTGCATGCAGAGGAGGTCAGGGCCTCTGGCTCGTGTCTTGGATCCGACTCCAGGAAACCCATTTACACTCCAGGGGTTGATGCTCTGGGTATGGTTCCGAGTCCGGTATGCAGAACCGTCCAGAGGACTGGGCAGCAGCTGAACAGCTTCAGCTGCGGGTCCTCTGGGGACCAAATGGAGCGACTGAGTGCAGGAGGGTGAGCCGTGTGAATAGAAGACAATTCCTGACTCAACGCAAATACACTGTATCTCTTCCATCTTTGGCTTCAGGTCATCCAGACTGGCCCCTCAAAGGCCTAAGACCAGAAAAGAGCTTGACTTGAGAGACTTCGATAATGAAAATCCAGGCTTTTAGCTTCCTTTTGGAAGAGAAAAAAGACTCCCGTTTTTCCCCACATCGTCCCCTTCCCTCCCAGCAGCTGCCCTGGGAGAAGACACTCTTGCTCATAAGACCTCTCAGCATAATTTAAGGACAGAGACGAGGGTGGTAGAAAGCATGGTAATAGGAATTGGAGGAAGCTTTCCGCAGGTCGGTGTATTTAAGACACGGAACGGAAGGGGGAAGATTGATTTTGATGCTGGGGCGTGGGAGAGAATAGGAGCAAGGTAGGGGATCCCTTTTACCTTGGAGACCAGCAGAAATATACTCAGACGAAAGAGAGAGAAATTGGGAGCAAATAGGAACCAAGAATTCACTGCTTGGAGTATTGGAGGATTCACAGGATGTGAATGCCCCCAGCCTCAATCTGGATTACTGTGATATCAATCTTTAACGCAGTCCTCTCTTCATAACAGATGTGTTAAGTTTCCAGCCTGAGGAGTCTAGCTCTTCCTGTTCCTAAAAGGGCTCATCAGAGAAGAAGAAATGGCTGTCAGGTGCCTGCCAATCATGGTCCAGGTGAGTGGGGTGTCTTGCTGTGTGGATTTCCTGCTCCCGGCTCCTGAAATTGCCTTGGAAGATTTGACTCTAGAGGTTTGAAGAGTGTGGCCTGTGGAGGGTTTTTTTTCCAATCCCATCTCCTTCAAAGGCATGACCCAGCTGCCACTTTCTCCCTACCCCACCCACCCTATTACTAGGCTTATCCTGTGATATCAGAGCAAGGTGACATGCTAAAGATCACATAAGAGGTACAACTGGGACTGGAACCCAGGTTGGTCTGAAATGGGACCTGCACTCTTACCACTAGCAAATAGGATCAAGGATCTAATTTAATGGCATCACCTACCACACGAAGTAGTTGAGAGAAGAGAGAAATTGGAACCTATATTGGGGGAGGTGGGATTTACTGGATTCTTTTATTTTTTAATGATATTTGGCACTTCACTTCAGAGAAATATTGGGTATCAATGAAAGCTTTCCAAAGATATGTCTCCAATCTCTATAAATTACTAATAACTTTGATGCCAGCCTCTTTAGAATATGGCTTGGATTCTACACTGAAGGAGATAGAATTCATTTGAGTGTATAAATTCTGAGGAATTTGGTAAAATTGTCCTAGTTCCTGTACATTTAAGCCTGTCCAGGGCAAGAATATGTGGCAAAATTCATTGGCAGGGATGAGTAGCTGATTGAAGGTTCCAAGTTCAGTTCAGTCTCGGCTCCCTGTCTGTTCACCCTCCTCCCTGTTTCTGACATGTCCTTTAGGATCCATTCAGGGCACCACTGTTTCTGTGAAAACTGCCCCACTGTGCCAGTCCACTGTAATATTTCCCTTTTCTCAAATGTCAGTGTCTCATAATTTATGTCATGCTTATAGGCTGCCTAAGTTTGGTTGCCATTTAACAGAGACATGAAGGATGTACAATGTGCTCATGCATAATGATCTAAACCAGGGCTACAAAGGTAAAGTGGCCCCTGACTGATTGGTTTACGTCTTCAATCCAGCAGGTGTTTCTTGCTTACCTACTTTGTGCAAGGCTCTGGGTACAGGTAATAGAAACTTGATTCAAACAACTTTAGACAAAAGCAGCAGAACTTTACTGAAAGGATGCTGAGCTATCTCTCAAGTATTCTCCAAAGGCAAAAATGCAATTGGTCTTTGTATGGAAGCAGGCTCAGGAATAATCTAAAAATCCTTTCTTTTGGTCCCTTGACTTTCTTCTCTGGGTTTCTGTTTAGCTCTTCTTTCTTGGTGCACACTAGCTTCCTTGGTGTCTTGGCCAAGAGTTTCCCAGGAAGGAGCTTCTTGTGATCAGAAGGGATGAGTTCATATTGTTCAGAATGACAATTCCATGAGAACTATGTATGTGTTTCAGGGATGGTTAATGAGCAGCTAAAGAAAAGCAGGTATTGCTGAGCTACAAAGAATAGGTATATGGGCCATGTTCTAGAAGACATGCTGGGAAGACAAGGGAGATGGGGAAAATGGTACATAGCTTCTTGGAGTTAGCTCGGAGGGCAGTGTGGGGTTGGGGGGCATTGCTAAAGGTAAAAATTTGCAGTAAAGTGGGACAGTGGTTTGATGGGCCTGCACAGGTAGTACGGGAGCAGTCAAGGAGGGCCATGCTGAAGAAGTAATGTCTATGCTGAAACCTGGCTAGGGTTTCATCAGAAGACGTGGGGGTAGAGACAGGGCTGAGAAGATGGAGGGAGGTGGGAGGAAATGTTCTGGGGAAAAAGAATGGCAAGTTCATGAAGTCCCTGCACTGAGGTAGCATGTCTTCTTTACAACGTGTTTCTTCAAAGCAGGGAACCAAGTCTAATAATTAAAAAAAGACAAAAACAGAAAACCTAGGCCCCTACCAGAATGCCAGCTCCATGTATGCTGACAATCCTATAGATTTCCGCTTGCACCTAGGACCGCCACCTCAGCATTTCCCAGAGAGCCATGTGAAGGGGTAGCCCCTGGCCAACAAGGATGGGTTTGTTGTTACAGGAATCAATGACTTTCAAGGATGTGGCTGTGTTCTTCACCCAGGACGAGTGGGCACAGCTGAGCCCAGCTCAGCGAGCCTTGTACAGGGAGGTGACGCTGGAAAACTACAGCAATCTGGTCTCACTGGGTGAGTGGGTACTGCTGAGTCTTACCTTCACATTTGGTGGTTTCTTTGGGACGTTAGACTAGTCCAGCCCTTGTGATTCTTACTATGATTACAGGATGCCCTTCAGCAATAACCATCAGGAAACTTAAAAAAATAAAGGTTTATTACTTACAGGACCTGAAACTTACACCGCATGCCTGGGCTGTAGTGAGTTGCAGAGAGAACCTGAGGGTGGGGGCAGGGGCTTTTATTGGGATTTTTAAGGTGGGGTATCTCATTCTTTATTGGTGAATTTAAATTTTAAAAAAAGGCAAGAAAAAAAAGAAACCAAAGTTATTTTGACTATCAGTTACTAAATTTGTAAAACAAAGGAGTCTTAGTGGGAACCAGGCAGCCTGGTTCTGATCTAGTCCTGTGACTGGCAGCCAGGTCATCCAAGCTGTCAGGTTTGGGTTTACAGCACAGGGTGGAATCCTCCTTGCCATCTGGCAGGGAGAAGGACTTGGGAGCAGAGTGTGTGTTAGGCCTGAGCCATCTTTTCCACCTTCTGGAAACATATCTCTCCCACGGGCCTGCCTTCCAGGAAGTTCCAACGACCAGATGTCATTCTTGTAATGATTTTATCTCTTGGCATGAACAGATGTGGTCCATTTTCTCCCCCATCAAAAACAGGACTCTTAGGACCCAAACCAGATATGCTTTCCCAGCTGGGCAAAGCGGACGAATGGATGCTGGAGGACGCCTTGGGAGGCTTCCGTCTTGGTAAGGATCCCAAATGTGGGAAGCACTGGGAGGAACTTGGCAAATGCACCAACACTGTGGTCTCAGGAATCAGCAGCTTTTTCTTACTTGCTCATTCAATGTCTTGTTGCCAAATTTGTCCCTGTATACACTGTCACACCAAGGCACTCCTTATAGCAGTTTGTTCCTCCCTGTGCCCTCGTCTCAGATTCCCTCTGCTTGGCATAGATTAATATGAGCACGCTGCGGACCTGTTGGTAACTCGGTTACAGACCACCTCAATAAAACGAAGTACAGTAAAGCTAGTCAGAACTCTCAGACTTCTCAGTGCATTTAAAAATTATGTTTATACTTTACTAGTCTATTAAGTGTGCAGTAGCGTTATGTCAAAAAAAAAGTAAGGTATATACTTAAAGACACTTTATTGCTACAAAAGTCTAAGCATCATATGGGCCTTCCATGAGTCATAATCCTTTTGCTGGTGGAGGGACTCGTAAAAAATCCATTTATCAGTGAAACTCAATGAAGTGAGGTACACTATAACGAGGTGTGCCTATAGTCTCCAGCTTGAAAAGACCTCAAAGGTAGCTGGGCAGCTCGCTCTGCACCCCATGCTTGCCTGTCCTGTTGTGTGTTCAGCAGCTGACAGTAAAGTCTCTTCTCAGACTTCTCCAGTGAGGAGGAACCACGCTGGGATACACAGTGCAGGGTGGCCTCAGGGTGAGTCATCTGTACCTGCAGAAGCTGTTCTTCCAGCTAAACTTTGGACATGTCCTCAACTGCCTTAATATTTGTCATTCACATGTATACACATTAAAGCAGCACTGAATTATTCCTGACGGTGCCCTCGTGGTGTCAGCACTGCCCCTGGGGAGTGGCATAGCGTTGCTGCCCAGGAATACAGAGAACATGAAGATTTAGTGACTGTTTGTCTCCAGGAACCCAGTGGATGTGGTCACTTAAAGGGAAGGATGCATCCTCCCACCGATATTCTAGAGAGGTTTCTGCCTTATCCATAACTTTATAGCATTTCATTTTCAGCTGTCATTTTGCAGGCTGTAAAACATTTTCAAAAACCTTCTGCTGTTGATTTTTTCATAGTAGCTTAGTGACGTATGCAGGAATTATATGCCATAGTAAAGAACTATATACCTGGGATATCTAGGTGCAATCTGTATAGAATTTAAATGTCTTAACTCCAAAACTAACCTATCAAAAAAAAAAATTTTTTTTTTTATTTATCCCAGTAGCATTCTGAATACTCTCTAAATTTGTATATTCTGTCACAACCAAACTAAGGCATTTTTGATATTTCAGGCTGCATTATCCCCATAGTGTTAAAAGAAAAAAAGGAAGGAAATTCATATAGAAACAAGATATCCATCCTTAGTCCTGCCACTCTGGTATAACAACATCATTCATTCTTCCATTTATTCATCATTGAATATGAATTTGAAGGAGAATATGAAGAGGAAGGACTTTTCTACCTAGATTTTATGGCCAGGTTTGGGTGATGACATGCAAGAGCAGGTGGCCATGATTCAGTCCTTCCCAGATGCCTTTCACAGTCCTGTTTTAGCCTTATATCTGAGTTGCCTGGTCACCCCAAACTTGAGTTGATTCATGAAGAATGATTAATGGTTAACCAGTCATAGAAAAGGCTTTTTTTTTTTTTTAATCTCCCAATAGAATTTTTCAGCTGTTCCCCTCTACTTTCCATTAAAGTTTTGTTTTTGTTTTTTTCCTTTTATTTTTTAAGGAGCCGTACAGGCAAGAAGGCAGGCAAGAAGAGAGAGGGGGAAGAAGCACTTATTTATCTTAGTTAGTTGTTCACCTTGGTTGTTCTCAATGACTTCTAGTCCAGGACTGTGGTGTATGTTTAGTGTACCAGCCAGAGGTCACAGACTTAACCGCTAAGCTACCAGGGCATACCACATTTTTATTTTTGAGTAGAAACATCTCCTCTTATTTTTCAACTGAAAATCACTGCTACATTTCCAAATTTTTATCTTCCTCTTGTCATTCTCTAATTTTTAAAGTACAAGTTTTCATTTTGAGTGATTTCTGTTTCACTTCTTAATGACTGATAGGACTTCAGAACTCAGTAGGTTTTATCTCGAAGTAGAACTTTTCCACTGTTGTATCAATTACTCTTGGTTTAGAATAGACACTTATTTTTAATCACAGTAAGAAAAACTTCAGGTAGAGAGCATTCCTTTTAAATTTCTCTCTGAGCCATGAGTACACAGAAGGGACAGAACTGATTTGAGCGTCCGCAGATCAGCACTGTGCCAAGTGGTTTCCTGAGGATTGATGTTATTTGCTCCATTTAACCCTACAGCCTGCGATGCAAGAAAGCCAAGCCTCAGAGTAGTTAACTAATTTGAACAGACTTCATGTTACTGTTACATGGCAAGTCAGGTTTAGGGTGAAGCCAGCATGAAACCTGACCCTCAAGCAGTTGCATGCCCTTTCTTTTCTCCACAACAGCTTAAACTACACTGAAGTTTATTCCGTAAACTTACAAAAACTACTTATCCTTTCATTTGAATAGTTTGCTAAAACTTTTACCTATCTTCTTTACTTAATTATCTGTTGATACTTGTTTTTGTTGAATCAGTAGTACATTTTACCCATTAACTTTAAATGATCTTTTTCTGAGCTATAAAAATGTCTTCATTTACAACTCTGCATGGTGATCATCTAGCAATTTAACATTTTCTGTACTCTTTCTTTTAACAATTTTATCTGCGTTGTGTTTTCCTTTAAATTTTTTGGATTTTTTGTTTGTTTTTCAGTAAACCAGCTCTATTATTCTTAAATGCTGTAAACTTTTATCTTTACACTTAGCATTATCATATCCTTTCTTTTTACTCTGAAATAAATATATTTTGCATACATCCTGCCCTCACCGCTCCTTCCTGGCCTACCAGGGAGGGACACTAGCTTGAATTTTGCCACAGTGCTGTGCTGCTCGTCATGTTTCACCACCTTTATCTGTAGCTCTGGGCAATAATGTTTAGCT
The DNA here is from genome assembly GCA_004363575.1 of Solenodon paradoxus. Classification (NCBI taxonomy): domain Eukaryota; kingdom Metazoa; phylum Chordata; class Mammalia; order Eulipotyphla; family Solenodontidae; genus Solenodon; species Solenodon paradoxus. Next base: position 328,062 of record RJWH01000756.1, on the reverse strand, counting down.
CTGCATGCGTTGACTCAATACATGTGTATTGTTTTATAGCTACCTTTCTGCAACTTGCGTTTTTTAAAACCTACGCTCTAGGTTGTTTAAAACTGCTCTTTGCTATTTTTTTAGTGACAGTGACTTAATTTATTCATTATCTTGCTGTAGACCTGTAGGTTAATTCTAGATGTTTTGCTGTCTTGTATAATCTAACCTGAATATTTTATACATATTTCTTTATATACATGGGACTTGCATGGGTGGTTTGTAGGTTTACTCATGGGTATAGAAATACTGGACTTAAGGATAGATATTTCTTCAACTGTACTAAAGTCTCCCAGTTTACTGGTTAAATCACCTGTTCCAAATTATGTAAGAATTGATTGATGCATGTTCCTGTTACTTTACATTCCTGCTAACATCTGGAGCCATCAGACTTTTTAAAGTTCTCCTGTGAAATGGTATCTCCTTGTTTTAATGTTTATTTCCTTATTTGTTAGTGAAGTTGCACATCTTTCATATGCTGGTTATTTTTTTCTGTGACTTAGGTATTCATATTCTTGGCCCATTTTTCTATTATAGTTTATCTTATTTGTAATTATTATATTCAGGTTTCTAATACTTTATCAGTTAACTTATAAGTCTACAGTTTATCTTTTTCTTTACCAACAGAAGTTCTTAATTAATGAAGTAAAATATGTCGATCTTTGTCTTTGTGACCTTTATCTTAGGTTTCTATGTCCTTTTTAATCCATTCTACCCTTTGCTCCATGAGAAAAATACAAGATCTTGTTTACTCTTACATCTGCCAGGTCCCAATGTGTGTGTGTGTGTGTGTGTGTGTGTGTGTGTGTGTATTTTTTTTTTTAAAAAGAAAGATGCAGAAATGAAGGCAATGAAACAGACAGGCAGGAAGAGAGAGGAGGAAGAAGCATCTTTATTTTATTTTTATTTAATTGTTCACACCGGTTGTTCCCCCCACCTTCCAGACCCAGGACTCGAACTCACAGCTATGTGGCCTGCATTCTTCGGAAGCAGTTGACCTAACCGCTGTTCCACCAGGACACACCCTAATGTGTATTTCTTAACTGAAAGCATGGATTTAATATTTACTTTGCGATTTTTTTTCCTGTATATCTTGTCAGAGGTTTGCCTTTTTAATGAATAAATGTTTGAGTTTGCTGATCCTTTCTGTTTTATCTTTGTTTCCTTAATTTTTGTTCTTCATTATTTCTTTCAGCTCTTTTGGAGTTTATTCTTTTTTTTTCATTTTTAAAATTAAATTTATTCAAGTAATATATGCATTAGTTTAATGAACTACAACCTTTATTATGAAAAAGTAGACTTTTGTCCTCCTTTTATCTCTTTAGAAGTAGTTAGTTTTTCTTTTTGCTGATTATTTGGTTCCCATGTCTCCAGGTAACATGTCTATATTGCTACATCTTGATTTTTCAGCTTTAGGCATTATTTATTGAATTCTTCCTATAAAAAGTGAAAATTAGGCTCAAGCCCCCAACTACTCATCTTAATGTCTCTTCCATTCCGTCCTCCCAGTTATAGTATAGTTTGGGTTAGGGCAGTAACCAGTGTTTACATCCTTAAGTACCACTCACAACTGATCCATGTTGTGAATTATGACAGCTTTTGCTTTCCTGAGCAATCTATTCCCCGGGTTCGTTGGTTCTTATCTGACCTTCATCACTGTAATCTCAGATTCTCTAGTTTTGTGCATTGCAAGACTGTCAGATTCATCATAATTCTGACAACTTCATTTTCCTAGAGAAGTATCTTCTGGAGTCACCTCCTTTCTGGAATGTTTGATGCCCAGCTGTTCTATGAATCCCCTTTTGTGGGCTTTGTGTCCCATTTCTTTCTTGGTATACTCTCTTCTTTTTGTGGCACACATCCTCCAATAATTTCTAAGAAAGGATGCCTAGAAATAATGTTTTTGTAACCTGGTATGTCTGTGGATGTCTTTTTTCTACGCTGACACTTTCTAGATAGTTAGACTAGACAGAAGAGAGCACTGGAAATCTTTTCTTTCAGAATTTTGAAGACATTGCTCCATTGTTTTCTGGACCTCAGTCTGTTGGTGAGAAATCCAAAATCATTCTAATTCTTCATCATTTGTGGTCTGCTTTTCCTCTGAAAGCTTGTAGGATCTCCAGTGTTCTGCAGTTTCTCGGGAATGTACCCTGGGGTGGTTCTGTTTGTATCCGTCTGGCATTGGTGAAACATTGGTGAAACCTTTCCAGCTAAATTTCCTGCTCTTTGGTTCTATGACATTGTCTTCTATTATTTGATTTTCCACCTTCGGTTTTCTCTTACTTTCTCCTGGACCTTGGACCTCCTGAACTTGTCTTCTGATTTTCTTTTTATTAAAATTTTCATCTTTGTGCTATTTTGTTGTACTTTTGACCGATGTTTTCAGATCTTCTGAGGTCTTTAAAATTGTTACAGATCGGCTTAATGAAAGTATAATTTACAGGCAATAAAATTCACCAATTAGTCCTGTAATATCTGATAGTATGGCTCACCATCCCCAAATAAAGGAAAATAATATCGTTGTCCTCCCTGAAAGTTCCCTCTTCCCTCTTTGCAGTTAGTCTCTTCCCCATACCCAGTGCCTGACAAACACTGATCTTCTGTCATTGTGTGTTTTCCTTCTCGTGATTTCATATGAATGGAATTAGCCCATATATAATCTTCTGTGTCTGATTTCTTTCACTTAGTGTAACATCTTTGAGACTCGTCTTTGCTGTTTCATGTGTTATTCATTACCTGTTTGCTATTGCCAAATAGCTTCCTAATTTATGGCCCGAGCACTATTTTTTCATCCATTCATCATTAATGAGCATTTGGGTTGTTTTCAGTTTGAGGCTAAGGCTGCAATGAACATTCTGGTACAGGTTTTGGTGTGGATGTATTTTTAATTCATGTGCTTATTGTGGACATCTGTTTTCACAAAGGTAAATATCTGCAAACAGGATTGCTGGGTTGTATACTAAATGTGTGCTTAACCTTCAACAGTGAAACTTTTCCAAGTGACCATCCCATTTTGCATCAGTGTAGCAATGCATGTCAGGTCCAGTGTTTCTCGCTGCAAGACTGCAGCACAATGCAGAGTTAGCAGCTGAGAGAAGGCCACCCTGCCTTATTTCCTCCTATTGGGAAAGAGTTCAGTCTTTTTCCGCTGCCTACGATGTCAGATATAGGGATTGTTTTATAGATGCCTTTTATCAGATTAAAGAAGTTTGCACCTATTCTTGGTTTGATGAATGTTTTATCATAAGCAGATACTGAATTTTTGTGAGATGCTTCCCTGAATCCTTAAGATGTTGCTATGGTTTTAGTGATACAGTGAATTACATTGACTGGTTTTAAAGTATTGAATCAAACAGCATTCCTGGAATAAACTCAAATTTAGTCTTGATTTACTATCCTTTTTAAATATTACTGAATCTAATTTGCTATATTTTATTAAGAACTTTGTGGCCTCAATGTTCATGGTGGATGTTGGTTTGTAATTTTCCTTCCTTATAATATCTATGTTGTATATCAGCGTAATATTAGTTACATAAAATAAATTTGGATGTTGTCTTATTTTCTGAGTACATTTGTTTAGAATTAGTAATTAAATGTTTGGTTGGACATTTAAATAAATGAAAACTTTTGGGCCAGGTATTTTTCTTGTAAAATTTTAAACTTCAAACACAGTTTCCACCATTTTTTCCTCTTCAGAGTGCCAAATTTTAGCTCCCTTGACTTCACCAAACCTTAATCTCTGTCACTCCAATTTATTGACCCTTGGACTGTTTTGGCCCTGTGCCGTGATCAGGGGCTAAACAGGGGCCCCCAGCTCAGCATGTATCTATTGCCCTTCTTCCAGAGATTACTTTCTACCGCTGGCACTTGTCCGTTGCTCCAAAAGAGTTGTTTTCTTGGTTTTCTAATTGTTCTGTAGGGAATTCTTTGAGTTTTCATAAGAGCTTCTTTTTAAATAAGGCAATATCAAAAGAGTTCTTGGAATTTAAAAATGATGGCAGAATTTATTTAAAAATTTTTTAAGTTTCTTTTTTTTTTAAGTGAGAATGAAGGCAGGCAGGCAAGAAGGAAGACAGAGGAGGAGGAAGCAACTTTATTTATTTGCTTACTTCTTGTTGTTCTCCTCCAACCCGGTTGGCAAGCCCCAGGTCCTTGGGTTTTACATGGTCTGATGCTAACTTAACACCTGAGCCTCCAGGGTGTTCCATATTGTAAGGTTAAATATTTTACCTCTAAAAGTAATGGTTTTCAAAAGTATTTTCTTCTCCCTTCATAGGCTCTGTGTTCTCAAATTTTCTTTTTGATTATTTTTCTATTTCTTTCTTGTTAGAGACTTTCTTCAGCTGTCTGGTAATCCCTGCCTGTTGACCCCACTCATCAGTGGGAGGAGTGAAGTCCTTTGTAGCAGCTCTGCAGGGGTGCAGAAATAAGGCCAGTATTGTCAGCAAGCTGCCCTGTGCCAGCTGCCTGATGTCTTCTGTCCAGGGTAGCTTTGTTTCTCCCTAGGGGAAAAGTTTGTAAACCTTAATTACACCAGTCCTCCTTAATTTGCCCACTCTGCTCCCCACTTCTGGAGGTACCTGACGGTGTCAAGTCTTGAAGCTTTGGTGATGTGGAAGAAATTGAATTAGTGTCTGATCCTGCCTTGAGAAAAACCCTTGACTGTGTCATATAGAAACTTGGATCATACTACTTGCATGCCTTCTTAAATCCCTAGAGCAAGGCAACTGTTCTAAAAGCTTCCCTCAAGGCAAACTCCAAGCCCTAAATTCTTCAGTGAGTCTACCAAACATTTATTTAATTACCAATTCTACACAAATATTCTAAAAAACAGTTTAAAACTATACTTTTTAAAAAAATTTTCTAATATGGGCCAATGCAGCTAAAGCTATGGCTCCTTCATTCAGTCTACCCTGAAATGACCCGGCAAGCACCCATCTCAGTGCTCATGTCGAGCCTGCTCTAGCGCCCGAGTGAGCTCAGTGAGTGAGCCTTCCCTCATTCACTTCATGTTCAGGGGTGAAACCTTTACTCCTCCTTGAGTGTTATCCTATAACACAAAACAGTAAAAAGACATTCTCACATATATGTATATAACATGTTTTTATTATCGCTGTCAAGAAGACTTAATACAAATCTAATAGCTGCTAGAAAAGAAACCTAGAGATTATTGTTTTTTTGTTGAGACAAATTCTTATTTTTATAAGTTATGTAAGTTTTCTAAAGTAAGCTTTTTTTGAATACACGAAAAGCATTCAAATCATAAGTATATATAGCACAATATGTTTATAATATAAATGCATCTCTATAATTTGCATGTATTTTAAGAAACAGAATATTATTAGCATGCCAGAACCCACCCCCACAATTCCCCTCTTTCTTGTGTCCTAAAGATAATACTACCCTGACCTTAGGTTTGTTTTATATATATATGCACAATACATCTATATATAAAAGAATATATATATTTGAGATTCTATGCAGAGAGATCTAGATATATAGATGTATATGATGAGTTACTCCCTAGCTCAGGTGTTAAGCCCCCTGCCTGGGAAGAAGGTCACATACAGTCTAAGGACTGGCAGTCACACACTCACAGCCTGGCACTGGGAGAAAAAACTGAAAATAAACTAAATAAATAAAAGACTTCTTTCTCCTCCTTCCTCCATGCTGCCTTCCTATCTTCCTCCTTAAAAAGTATATATATAATAATATTTCATGTTTAATATATATGAATATTATTGTAATATTATTTCCCTCTTTGGATATGGTATCATTTGATAAACAGAAGTTCCCAATATTGGAGATAGTCCAATTAATCAGGGGTTTTCTCCCCTTTAAGGTTAGTGCTCTCTGTGCCCCACTTAAATCTGAGGCCATGAAGCTATCTGTGCTTTCCTCTAGCAGCTTTGTTCTTTTGTCTTTTATATTTAGCGTACAATCCATATAGAAGATTCATTATGTATTGTTTTCCATGTGAATATACAGGGGCCTTTACTGAAAAGACTTCTCCCCATCATACTGAGGGTCACCTTTGTCATACATAAGGTGACTGTATGCACATGAGTATGACTCTGGGTTCTATAATATTTTACATTAGTCTGTTTGTGTAGGGGGTCTGTTTCTGGACTCTATTCTAATAGTTTCATTCTTTTTTGTCTAATCTTGTGCCAGTCAGTCCAACACTTTTAATTACTCTAATGTAATCATGGGTATTGCAATAGGTAAGTCTTTTGTTCTTTTATTTGCTTTTGGAATTTTATAATTGATGCTTCAATTTCCACAAAATTCCCACTGGATTTTGATAAGAATGTGCCTGAATCTGTAGATGAATTGGGAGTATTCTGTTCTACGAGCATGATATATCTCTACATTAGTTCAGGTTTTAACTTGTCTGAATTTTTTTGTAGTTCTGTGTATAATTTTTGCACATTTTTCATTGTGTTATATTTATGTCTAAGAATTTGCTGTTTTGATGCAAGTATACATATATTCAAAAAAAATTTTTTTCAAATTATTTGTTGCCACTATGTAGACTGTTGGTTTTATGTATTAATCTATACCCAGAAACTACTGAATTACCTTATTAATTCTAATAATTATCTATGGAGTATTTTGCATTTTTATATGAAGGTAATAACATTTTACTTCCTCCTTTCAAAATTTTTGCTTTTTCTTTCTTTACCTTGTGTTGTTAGGACTTCTTTTACAAGGTTAGCTAGAAACAGTGATAAGCAAATATGCTTATTTCATCCCGGTCTCAAGAGAATGTTTTCCGTATTTTACAGTTAACTGTGATTGTGTAGATTTTTTTGTAGATCCGCTTTATCAGATTAAGGAAGTTTTGTTCTAGTCCTTGCTGAGGTGGCTTGACTGGATATTGAATTCTGTCAATATCTTCTTAATATCTATTGAAATAATGATGTGATTCCTTCACCTTTACATTTTTCATATGATGAGTCACATCTTTCTAGAAATTTGGGTCTTTTTGTCTAAACTAAATTTATTAGCATAAAGTTGCCTCATTATGTTACCTTACAAATATCTCTATAGACTCAGCCTTGATGTCACCTTTATTCTTGAGATTAGTAAAATGTGCCTTCTCTAGTTTCTTGATTTGTCTTGCTAGAGGAAAATTAATTTCTGTTATTTTTATTATTTATTTCCTTCTCCTTAGGGTTTAATTTGCTATTTTTCCAATCTGTTGAGATTTGTAATTAGTAACAATATAGATAAATGTATATTTCTTTCCAAACATGACTGCAGCTGTAGTTTATAAATTTCATTTCATGTTTTTTATCATTTTGTTAAAAATATTTTCTAATTTTTGTTGCGACTTCTTCTTTGATCTAACAGTTATTTAGAAACATCTGTGGATTTTCTAATCATGGTTTTGGAATTTTGGTATTCATTTCTAGACTGAGTTCAAAGAATATATTCTGAATTATCTCAGTCCTGTGAAATGAGTTCACACTTCGGTATGATCAGTTCTGGTATATGTTTTGTGTGCACTTAAACATATATCGGGTAAGTGCTATCATTGGGTACAGTGTTCTAAGTATATCAGTTAGTTAAGTTTGCTTACTGGGTTGATTTTTGAGTTGTTGAAAGTGGTTTGTTCACATCTCACTAAGATTATTAAGATTTGTCTGTTTTCCAATTTCATTCAATGTTTACTTTATTCATTTTGAAGTTATATGCTTCTCAAATATAGATTTATTTACATGTTCCTTCTCTTAATATGAAATACCAGTGACTCTGTTAGTTGGAGATTTGGTTGTAATAATGCTGTGCTACCTCTTGTTTGTCCTGCTGGGTTGCAGCCCTCCAGGAGCCCCCAAATGAGAACTTCACATTTGCCTCCAACTTCCTAGAAGGTCCTGGTCTCCAGTTTGGGGCTCCAGAGTGTCATGAGACTACAGAGAATTCTAGCGATCTGCTTAGCTTTAGTCTCTTGCCCCAAGAAGCTTAAGAATTCATCTCATTCTCTAATGAAAATATCACTGTGAGTTGAGCTATATTTATCCTTCTTTCCCAAATATTAGGCTATCGAGTTGATCTCAGATGACATCTGATGTCTTTAGACAGAGGGTTTTTTTTTTTTAGTTCATTTTTCTAGTCATTTTTTTGCAAAGAATGTTGGCCTACTACAGACTGCTATCTGATCTAAGAGTGAAAGTCCTTAAGATTTTGAGATTTGGCAATACTGGCATTTAACTTTGACCATTCTTTGTTTTGAGCAAGGACATATTATTCTGCAGTCACAAGGATTGTTAGCCTAAAATGTACCTGTTTAACTTTCTTTTCCAAATTAATAAAGGGGGTCTTTGTTTTCTATTGTAGCTCTTTGTAGAAAATATTCTAGCATGATAGGAAAAAAATTGATAAGGGAGGCTTATTCTTTAAAGATTTTCCATGAATGTATGTATCATTTGGTGTGGAATCTAGTTCTTATCATTGCATTTCATAAATATGTATAGAAAGCTAAGATGCAATCCAGGACTCTACTTAGGTACTTGTGAAAGAGAGAGAGAGTTATTGATTAAGTGTGGAATTCGTGTTTAGGGATAGGAATCATTTTGTCAGATAATTCATGGGACCATGGCTCCTATCCCAGTAGTAGAATTCCGTTTCCTGTGACTCTTATACTCCTTCCCCAGATCCAGGGCCGTTCCCTTCTAGACATTCTGGGTATATCCTGGCAGATTTACTACTTTTTTCCTAATACATGTGCTCACATACACATCCTCATGGTATGGTTTCCTCATATAGATGTCGTTATTCATACAAGTTTGACAACATTGCCTCTTCACAAGCAGCAAGAGATACTAATTAATTAGTAGCCATATGTGTTTCATACAGCCTTTCTAGTAACCTAACTTTTTTTTGTTTTTTAAGGAAAGATACAGGCAGGAATAAAGGCAAGTCAGCAGGCAGACAGGAAGTGAGAGGAGAAAAAACACTTTATTTTATTTAGTTGTTCATCTTGGTTGTTCCCCTTAGCCCCGGGTCTCAAATCCTGGTTGGTCCTTGGTATATTTGTGGACTTCATCCAGTGGTCTTATCCGTTAAACCACCAGGACACACCCACTAGCCTAACTTTTTATTATCCTTCTAAATGCTAAAATGAGTTATATTTTTATAAACAAAAATGTTGGTTTGAGTAGTTACTCTGGAATTGAATTTTTTTTCTATCATGTGTTGACTACTAGTCTCAATGTTTTTTCAGGACACATCTGTGTTATTTTAAAGAGTATTTGACTACAGAGTAGACAAGTTGCATTTTTTTCTTATCTACTAGCCCAGCGAGGCCTGTGTCAGATTTTTTTTTTTTTCTTTTTGGGGTCAGTGGTGGGATAGAGTGTTGTTTGCATTAGGCATAGAAAGTCAGGTAACCTCTCTGCAGTTACAAAGGAACAAGAGCTATACTCAGGATTCCAGCCCAGCCCTGTGATTCAGGAACTCAAGCTCTCAAGTTCTCCTGCTTCCTGCATTATAATCACATCAGCCCTTCCAGCCATAGCCTGGTTTACCTGTCTTCCATTCTCCTTTTCATCTTTACTTCAAGAACTTGTCAAAGCTATAGCCTTTTTATTAGCATTATAGATAGGTTCCTCATATCCCAACTAGAAGTTTTTCTAGGATAAAGCGAACTTCTTTATTTTTCTAATTTTTTTCACCCACCCTCCACCAAATCCACCAAGTATTGCTCACCATTGTTCAATGGGCTCCACCACCACTTGCCCCTGCACCTGCTACCCCATCCCTGTTCATTCTCTGGTAACCACAATTCTATTGCAAATGTCCAAGGGTTGGTTTTGTTTCATCTGTTCCATTGTTTTCTCCACATTCCACCTATGAGTGAGGTCATCTGGTATCTATCTTCTTTTAACTTATTTCTCTTAGCATAATCCCCTCTACATCCATCCCTGTTGATTGAGATGGCAGGATTTCATCTCTTATAAGATCTATGTAGTATTCCATTGCATATATAACACATCTTTTTTTGATGTCTTTCAGACTGGATGACTATGCCTGTGATCAAGACATTGACTTTCAATGCAGATATTCCTGAAGAAGAATTGCATCAGTGGACAGTACAGGAAAGAGTCCCTACAGAGTGTCACTGGCAGTCTGATGACATGTTGGAATGGCAGCATGGAGGTCAGGAAATGAAGTTGCAGCAAGTGGTACTCACTCACCAGCAAACCTCACCTCTGTTTGCTGAGCAGGATTGTGATGAATCTGGAAAGGGCTGCAGCCTCAACTCATCTTTTGTTCAAAGTCAGGGATCTCAATTTAACAAAAAAGCCTTGGAGTGCAGTAAGTGTGGAAAAGTCTTCTCTAAGAGTTCAACCCTTAATAAGCATCAGAAAATTCATACTGAAAAACTTAACGCAAATCAGAAAACCCCTATTAAAGAGAAACGGTATGAATGTAGAGAATGTGGGAAAGCCTTTCACCAGAGTACACATCTTATCCATCACCAACGAATTCACACTGGTGAGAAACCATATGAATGTAAGGAATGTGGCAAGGCCTTCTCAGTGAGCTCTTCACTCACTTATCATCAGAAAATTCATACTGGAGAGAAACCTTTTGAATGCAACCTGTGTGGAAAAGCTTTTATCCGAAACATACACCTTTCCCACCATCATAGAATACACACTGGAGAGAAACCTTTTAAATGTACCATATGTGACAAAGCCTTTGTGTGCAGGGCACATCTTACCAAACACCAAAATATTCATAGTGGAGAAAAACCTTATAAATGTAATGACTGTGGGAAAGCCTTTAATCAGAGTACAAGTTTTCTTCAGCATCAGAGAATTCACACTGGAGAGAAACCCTTTGAATGTAATGAATGTGGAAAGGCCTTCAGGGTAAACTCTTCCCTTACTGAACATCAGAGAATTCATACTGGAGAAAAACCATATAAATGTAGTGAATGTGGGAAAGCTTTCAGGGATAATTCCTCCTTTGCTCGACATCGAAAAATTCATACTGGAGAGAAACCTTACAGATGTGGTTTATGCGAGAAAGCCTTCAGGGACCAATCAGCCCTAGCCCAACATCAGAGAATTCATACTGGGGAAAAACCCTACACGTGTAATATATGTGAGAAAGCCTTCAGTGACCATTCAGCCCTTACTCAACATAAGAGAATTCATACTAGAGAAAAACCTTACAAATGTAAAATCTGTGGTAAAGCCTTTATCCGAAGCACACACCTTACTCAGCATCAAAGGATTCACACAGGAGAGAAACCCTATAAATGTAACAAATGTGGGAAAGCTTTCAACCAGACTGCAAACCTTATTCAACATCAGAGACATCACTTTGGAGAAAAGTAATGATTGCAGTTTATACAGAAGAGCTTTGTGCCTGAGCAAATTAATTATTATATGTAAAAAAATCCATTATAGAGAATAACTGAAAGAGAATACCTCAAGATGGTCATTTTATTTACTGAGTCAGGCTTCCTGGTCTTATGAGTTTTGAGAATTTAAGAGTGAAAACACTGCTCATAGTCCAGTTCTGCCTCAATTCAACCTCTGTCTGTTTTATTAGTCTGAATTGCCACATATCCAAACAAAACAGAGCTTCATTCACAACACAGAAATTGATTTATCAAATTTGCATTTTGCCTATTAAGATGAATAATGAAATCAAAAATTTTGAGAAGCAAAAGAACAAAAAGTAAGCAAGTGATTCTCACAGTAGAGTGTTTCCACCTTCAATGGGATTTTTGGTTCTCTCTTCACCTACATTCCTGATGCCCAGTGTAAAGGAAGTACAGTCACCCATCATCAGCCCTGTGTTACTCAAATTAAATTTTGTTTTCCACCTTCTGTTTCAGATCATCTTTGTCAGATCTCCCTGGTCTAAGTGTCTACTGGCTTCTTACCTGTATTCTCCTTCTGGGACAATTCCTTTGAATGGTCTGCCCCACATTTGATGAAGCAACTCATGACTGTTACCATTGTGTCACTTTTATTACCACCCTGTTTGCCCTTGGGATGTGTGCTGATCTGACTTTATAACAGTCCTTGATTCTGGATTTGGCACCAAAACCCAGCTCTTAGAACTTGGGACTTCATGAGTTGCCTAGTTCCTCTGGGCCTCCGCTTGACTAAAGTAAGGGTCTAGCCTGTGTAGACAAGTTGTTCCACCCTGCAGTTACTCTCCACACAGTAGTTGGGCAAACTCAACTTCATTTAGTGGTATCCTAGGCCCCCTCCACTCCCGTGCCATTTCTTGACAAAGATTGGAACCCCAGCCTTCCCTAATCCATTTTCAAAAGGCCCTGACCCACTCTCCCTCAGTTGAGCAGTCTTCTGTCCAGCACATTGGAATATATTTGTTCCTCCCAGAATGTCAAATCCTTGCCCTGCTCTTGTCCAGTTTTCTGAAGGTTTTAACTCTGAACACAGAAAAAGCAAAGAACTTTGAATTTCTGCTATTGTACTTAAAAGTGCAAAAAAAGAAAAAAAAAAGCACAATTGCCATTTCCTCTCCTACATTGGGATTTTCTGCACTTAAAGACCATCCCATTCTGACAGTACTGAGCAACATGTTGAGCGATTCCACAGTCAAGAAGTGGGCGACAGCACCATGACATTCTTGCACAGGGACTGCATCCAGAGTTTGGACTCCAGTTCTGCAGGTACCACTTCTTCACCATCCCATCTTTACTCCTTTATGATTTCAGCTGAAATCACAGACAGAAAATAACATCTGTGTATTCAGACATCCAGCCTCTGTGGGCAACTCTCTTCCCTACCACAGAGAATGGGAGCCCACAACTCGGAACTCTGCATGTCCTGGGCATATGCATCTATAAACTCATACGTGACTGGCAATTCCATGTCTCACATTCACTGGAAAAACTGCTCACTGCTACAGACCTCTGCCATTCACATGGCCTGCCTTGCACCCTTAGCTTGAATCCCTGAGAAACATTTCTGGCTAAATTTGTTCATTTTATTTTAGTGAGAGCTACCACCACTTGGTATGCGCCTCAATTGAGCTAGGGCCAAGACCTGCTTCCATTTCAAGATCCTCATTCATCCCTGTGACAGCTCCAGTGACTGTTCTTCCACCAGAAAGAGTACAGGCTAAAGGCTTCCATCTAAGACATAGTCCACTTCCTCTGGGCCCATCTGCCAGGGTCAGGTGTACTACTTCCAGATGCCTGTCCACTTCTCTCTGTCCTCATTAGGTTGAAAGTAGATAAATGGCTTATGGATATTCCTTGACCAACTTGAATATATTTATGGTAATATTTGACCAGTTATTAACAGTGACTTTATTATATCTAACAGTATGATTAATGCCTTATTCCATGATCTTCTCAACCAAGAGTCAACATTTACCTAGGTGCTGTTTTGTAGTTTTCTCACCTGAGGCAGTGTGGTTCTTCTTGGGCATTCTCACCAGCTCCAGCATCTCCTTTGGCTCAGCCTCTAAAAGTGCACTTTTGGAAATTCTGAGATAGAGCCCCTCAGCCACCTCTTCTGCCCCCTGATCTGCATGTGTTAGACAAGATTTTGAGATTATTGTGAGGGACTTCTCTGTACCCTGACCTCAACCAGATTAAACCCAAGATATCAATGATTCCTAGGAAGAGCAGTTCTTCATCCCTCGCTGCTTAGGCACCCACTATGACAAGGGGAGCACCACCGTTTGGGACCCTTCAGGATTACAGAGTTGGCGAGCCAGCAATGTGCCACCATTCCAGCAGGTCTAGCCCAGCTCCCTTTAGCCCATGTTCCACGTGGTGCACAAAGATTTCCCACAGACCTGCCTGTGCCACCCCAACAGGCAAGTGTGTGGATGTGGCGGGCAAGTGCTGAACTCATGCATGAGCCAGTCTTCCCACCCCCTACCCCAGATTGTAGAGAAAATGATCCTGATGAGCTGATCTTCACTCTGTCCAAGGAAAGGGTTTGGGTAGAAAATTAGCACCTACAATTGGTTATGTTCTTAAATATCTATATGCTCCTGTGACAGCTGCTGAAACTACCTGTTCTTTCAGCAGGGGAAAGGCTCCCAGTTTCCACTTTTGGATTCTTCTAGCCTTCTCTTGTGTCAGATCGGCCTCCTCTCCAGTTCGTGCCCGGGTTCTCTCTGTTTGCTGAGTTTTGACAGCACCATGTGTCTAAGGTGCTGCCTTCCTCCCTATTCATTAACTACTTTAATGTCGTCTTGACCCCTCAGCAGACTCAGCCTTGCAGTTCTCTTTGCTAAAACCACAGCCTTGGGACAGCCTTAAACTTCATGTGTGCCCTTAGTTGAGAAAATAGCATCATTCCCTTAAGTACAAATATAAGACCACATAGTCCCCGACTGTCTAATTGTTCTCTTCCTTGCATATTGCCTTGGACTTTTATGCTGCCCTTCCACATATGGCTGGACTGGCCCCCAGGACTGTGTGGAAACCAGACTCCCACCTGCCCTTCAGTGGAGGGATTCCTGGTTCTTGGCCCACCTCAACTCATGCTAAGTATTGGGGTGTGGGGGGGTGTAAAGGAAAGGTGCAGGCAGGAGAGATGGCCAGTAGGCAGGAAGAGAGAGGAGGAAGAAGCACTTTTACTTCCATTTAGTTGTTTACACTGGTTGTTCCCCCCAGACCTGGGACTTGAACCCAGGGGTATGCGACTTGCATTCTTCAGGAGACTGACTTAAGTGCTCCTCCACCAGGGAATACCTAAGTATATTTTTGATAATTTTTACGAGTTTGTGGAGAGGAAAACATGCAAGACTTATCTGTTGCTTTTCACTCAAGGCTTCTCAGTTGTGCTGATTTCCTCTGCATGTGCCAGGATTTAGTACTGACTGACCCCTCATTCTGTGTGTCACCCTGGACACTGTCCATCACTGCTGTGTAGAGGTCCAGAGCAGGTGTGTTGAATTAAGAATTCACTGGCTATGATATGCTGAATGAAGACACACAGGCTACCCATGTAGGGTAGGCAATGGCTCCTGCAGCATCCCAGTTCCTGCTGTGTGAAGTGAAGCCCCCATGGTGGTTTTAACTGAAGATGCAGTTCCAATACACCCATGTGATGGAAGTGAAGTCACAAGAGTATAACTGACAGAGTCCAAACACAGCAGGGTGTTGGGCAGTGAGCCAGGACAAAGGACAGCCCTCCGTACCAGGTCACAAGCCAGCAGATCATAGAGAGCATGGTAGCAAGCACCTAGGACTTAAAAAGATGGTGGTGAGCAGAGGTCACTAACTTATTACAGACACAACTCGTAAGTGGTTATTTTAAAAGTTGCCCAGGACAAGCCAAGTGGCAGGAGTCCTAAGCCCAGTTTCTGATCTAAATGTCCAGACTCTGCCTCAGCAGGGTTGTCATCTGGTACTATGCCTAGGCAACAACTCAAATAGCTGTTTTCTCATAGCAAGTACCCTTGAAAATAATTGTTGCCTATTCATTATCAGTGTGTCTTTCTGAAAATAAATGAGAAAAGTTCCCAGAGTTCTAAGCTATACAAGATGCATTTTTATTGCCTGTTTATCTAGCTAGGTGGGGTCAGAAGTTGTGCTGCTAAGTGTTTTTCCTTCCTATGGCCAATCTAGTCCGAGCTCCCCACAGTAACCATCCAAACCTACCTGCCCCCAGAAACCCTGGTGTCTGAGTTGGGGATGCTATTGCTGGGTAACCATTAATATTTGAAGGCATACTTCTCACCAGGCATTGCTGTAAGCATGCTGCATAACTCTCAGCTCTCGCAATTGTCTGATGACTTATCCCCACTTGAAGGTGGAAGAAAGAGGTTAGAAACTTATCAGAAGCCATACAACTTAGGTAAATAGTGAATCAAAGACTTGACCAGGCACTGCTGCTCCAGGGCATGCATGCTTGCCAACTAGTCAGTCGCCTCCTCTATGGCATATTCCAGGTTACCCTAGAGAGCCATGTGGTTCCCAATTAATTTTCCTTGTAGTGAGTAAGAAAACTCTAAAGCTGGAATAGACTGTCTCACCAATGTGGATTTCTTAATTTATTTCAATAATATACTCAATCAAGGTTTAAGGTTACTCTCTGCCCCCAGTATTACCTAACCTTATAATTTTTAGCCATTTGTGATAAGAAGAATAAAGTAATTTATATGGAAGAGATGCCAGATTCCCCCTGGTGAATTGCCCAGGCTTCTCAACACTCTGGTCCCCTTTAGTCCAGCTCCCAAATCCCCCCCACCCCAGTGACCTGTCCGCCCACAGGTCTGGCCATGGCATGCACCTGTCGGAAACTTCAGTGGCTCCTCTTGCCCAAGAATAGAAGCGAAGACTTGAAGACCTACCACAACCAGATCCATGTAGCCTCTCGTGCCTCATCTCCCCATCTTTGTAGAAAAAACAAACTGGGTTTATTCGGAAACAACAGCAGAAGAAAGAGCAGAGTGTGCCCTCGTGGTGAGACCCAAGTGCACTTCCCCAAACCAAGGCTGACAACCTCCTAAATAACCTGCCGAGGACCACCCTCTCTGTTCCATCAGAGAGGGGATCAGCATTATTTCTTAGAGATGCAAGGTGTGTTGGGTCATGTGGTTTGCTAATTTACATATGTGTGGACACTGTCCTGATTTAAAGAGGGTTCTAAACATTGTCTTCCCCAAATGGTGTATTATTGCCTCTTTTTGTAGTGCCTCAACTAGGCTGTGTGCTCAGCGCCCAGGTCAAGTTGAGCACAGTCATGTCAACAAATCTGTATTAAATTATAATCAGGTAAATGTCACTATTTCCAACAAGTATTTGCTGAAGCCAATAGAGGATATGACACATCTTTTTAAAACAAAATGCCAAGCATATCCTGATAGTTCAGGTGCTAAGTCAGCAGATGTGGCATAGACCATGTAAATCCCAAGGACCTAAATTTACTGGCCAGGGCCAGGGGAAACAACCAGAATGAATAAAAGACCTTCCTTCCCTCCTTCCCTTTCCCTCCCTCCCTCCCTCCCTCCCTTCCTCCTTCCTTTTCCTTTTCTTCCTCTTCTCCCTTCCTCTCTTAAAAAAATGCCTTTGGTTACCTTATGAGTTAAAAAAGGGCACTTCTAATCCCATGGAGATTACAATATAAGTGAGTGTTCTCAGTTACCCTGGATGTAAATGTTGGGGAGAGGAAAGGAGATAAGAAGAGTTACAGTTGTTTTATCATCTCCGTTTTATTCAATAGATGCACAACTATTTTTCAAATAATTTTTTTCCTATTTAATAGCATACGGTACAAACTCAAAATCTTAAACAGTAAAAAGTAACTGCTTTACTCCCATACACCCTCCTACTCAATTTCTCTCCCCAAAGCAACAACAACTATGAATTCTCTGTGTCTTTTCAGAAAGCATCAGTGCAAGATGACACAGATGATAGTATACTGGGTTCAATGTTCTTTATTTTGCTACTGTTATTTAACTTTACACAAAGATCTTTTCATTATAGTACATATAGATCTGTCTTATATTTTGCAATGGCTGCAAAATACCCCATTGCAGTGGTTCCAATTGAGGTGCATTGAGGATGTGTCCAGTCCTTCATCATTGCAAACTATGCTGGAATGAATGTCCTAGGATATATGCCATTTCATACTTCAGCAGGTATATCTGTAGAAAAAAAAATGAAGTGGATTTCTAGGTTCAAAGCGTGCATGTGAATTTTAATTTAGAAAGACAGTGCCATCTAGCCTTCCCTGGAGGTTATACTAGTGTACAGCCCATCTGCCAGGGGTGTGGGGCCATGGAAACAAACCACTCTCCTAATGAATATGTGTAGTCGTGACATTTTCTTCATCTCAGTAAGTGGCAGATATGGAATGGATCTCGAGAAATCCAAATCTCAATGTTGTGCTATTTCAATATGTCAAAACTGATTGAAGAAATTACATAGTGGCAGAGAAATGACAGGGTCCGTGGAACCTAGAAAATTTGCCTGTTATAAAATCAGAACAAGGAAAAATCACTCAGAAGTTGATGCTGTAGGTAAATCCCATATTCAAAGGCTCTGGTAGAATAGCTCAGTGATTCTTAATCTGTCAGATCATATTAGTGAACAACACGCGGGGCCATGATCCTCTAGACTAATGTCCTACTGTTTCTATTTCTGTGACTACAAGAACGTGACGGTTGGATGCAGGTGCTAGGAGAGGGCAGGGCCTACCACAGCCTCCCTGCAAACGTTGGGAGCTGGTACACCCTGAATGATGATTGATGATATTGGTATATAGGGTGAGAAAGGAAAGATACAGGAAGCAGAAAGACTAGTTAGTATCCTGCCATGTTAATCCATGAAGCAAGTGATGAGTCTGAGCATCCTCAAGTCCAGTCTCTTCATTAATATGCCTTGTATAACTTTCCCATCGAATCCTCTCACTCAGCCTCTCTCCTTACAAAACCTCATTTATCCCATCTTGGTTCCTCTTCTTTACTCCGCAAGTTAAACAATCATCACTGAAACTCCCAATCTACTCATATTCTACTAGGGTATTTTTTGACAGTGATTAAAAAAAAAAGAAAAAAAAAAAAAAACGAACAAAACAAAAACCAAGTAAAAATTATAGTTGGGAGGTATTTGAAGGTGGCTCCTCAGGCACATCCAGGCACCCGCATGCTGCTCCATGCTTTACTGCAGCCACCATGAAACCACTCTAGCCAGCCATGACCACCCAGGATTGAAATTCACCCATCGCTGTTTGACAAGGTGTCTACCGATCAACACTGCACTGGCTGAAAACCGCACTTGCGTACAAAAGTCTTCCTCAACCAGGTCACTGCAACATGCAGCTCCGGGGTTTCTTGTAGGCTATAATCCTAAATTCCAAATAAATGCATTTCCTGTCTTCCAGCTGGACCAGGCTTTGACCAAGCATCAGTTTCTTTTTTTTTTCTTATTTTTAATTGTTCTCACAACTTGTTCCTTCTGGACCCAGGACGTGAACCCACATTCTTGGGATACATGTGTATTGCGCACCTTCAGAAGTGGCTGACCTAACCACTGCTCCACCAGGGCACACACCACCTTTAGTTTCTTGATTAACGTTTTATCCCTCAATGCCCAAAAAAATGGAAAATATTTACCCCAAGAATTTTGCTATATTTAGAAATTAAGATAATCTGAAGTGATTTCATTATATAAATGGGAAGATTCACTTGGAATTGTGCATCTGATTGCATTTTAGAAGGAATCTTACAAGTTGATAACTTCCTAAAAAGGCAAAAGAAGGTGTGCCCTGGTGGTCTAGCTGAAAAGGCCACTGGACGTAGTCCACACACATCTCAAGGACCCAGGTTTGAGACCTGAGGCCAGTGGGAACAACAAAGATGAATAAACCAAATAGAATAAATGAAAATATTTCTTCCTCTGCTATCTTCCTGCCTGCCTGCCTACTCACCTTCTTTGCTGCCTGTACCTTTCTTTTAAAAGAAAAAATAAGTTTATGAAAAAAAAAAAAGCAACAGAAAACCCAAGTCAAAACTTTAGGGGAAAATTACATTTATTTAACAGGAAGTCATTGCATTATGTTGGAGACAATGAATATAATGAGTTAGGTGGCTACTGCCAAAGAGCAAAAAATAGTAATAAATATGACACAAATGTAATAAATAAGTCAAAATTTCACACTAGTGAAAAGGCCTAAGAACATAATTAATATTAAAAAGGCCTTCCTATACAAGTCTCAACACATTAGACAAAGTGAAAAACTTACTCAGAAGTTAGTTAAAGCTTACATTGACATATAATCTACTTGACTTTAGCAAATTCATACTGGAGAGAAATACTGTGACTATAATGTGCAGAAGCCACCAATCCAGAGCCCTGTTTTCACTGGCACATATAATTCAGAGTGGAGAGAAATAATTCAAGGCCAAGGAACAGAAGACAGCCCACAGCAGAGTCCAGCTCTTATTCCACATGTAAGAAAGCAGAATGCCCTATAAATTCCACAAATTTGTGGGGTGGCTTTTATTTAGGGGTTCAAGTGATTGATTAGACATCAAAGAAGGCCAAACTATGAGGCAAATAGCATGGGAAATTTTTTAGGGAGCTGTCAAAAACCACTGAACATCAAAGCAAGTATTAAAATGAGAAATCTGAATGTAGAAAGACCTCCGCTATAAATCCGGCCTCTATAATTTCAGATACGGAAAGGAGACCTCGCGACTGTACTAAATACGATAATGACTTTAAACAGTCAGGGTGCCCCACTGTATAAATGGCATATGCTGTGGAGATCGTCTACAAGTGACTGAATGTGAGAAAGTCCATTAGAAGACAGAATTCCCTGTGCTCACTTTCGGGAAAGAGGTACAAGTAAGGTCATGCGAAAGTCTGAGCAGTAAGTAGGACCTCAAAGTCAGAAACTTTACACTGGAGGGAAATACATATGGAAATACATATGGACAAACTTTGACTAAGAAATCATCCTAACACTAAATCACAGCATTCCGAGTGGGGAAACCAACAAAAATGTAAAAATTGTAGAAAAGCTTTCAACTAGAAGTCAAAACTCATCAAACATAAAAGAATTTGTAATAGGTGAAACAAAAAAAAAAAACAATAAATGCAGAAAAAACTGCATTTAGAGATCAGAGTTCATCAAGGAGAAAAACTTGATAAAATCACTAATATGGAAAAGT
Source organism: Solenodon paradoxus (assembly GCA_004363575.1). Lineage (NCBI taxonomy): Eukaryota > Metazoa > Chordata > Mammalia > Eulipotyphla > Solenodontidae > Solenodon > Solenodon paradoxus. The sequence goes on along the minus strand of RJWH01000756.1, from coordinate 307,395 downwards.
CTTCAAAAAGAAAATATACCTTATTATATCTCACAGAACCCACACAGGAGAGAAGCCCTATGAAATAGTGAATTTTGGAAAGCATGCACCAATAAATGAAATTTCATAATTCATGCTGGGGAGAAACCCTAGGAATGCACAAAGTTGAGGAAGAATCTGGAGATCAAAAATGTTATTCTTGTGAGGAGCCTTATAAATTTAAAGAATACAGAAACTTTTAACTGAAGGTCAAAATTTACTAAGTACTGGATAATCTATAGAGAAAAAGAGTCTCCCTGTTATATGAAAAGTGGTTGATCTTCAAAATCTGTTCATACATTAGCTATTAGAGATTCATACTAATAAATAGAGTCAATTTGACAAATTTAAATTTTACCCCAGGGAAACAAAATTTCTTAACAAAATTTTCTGTTAAAAAAAATACTGGCAATGAATGTCCACACTTTCCGTAGTCCACACATCTTCCTTCCTATGCTACATTCTTTCAAAGGGGACCTTCCAGGAAATAATAGGAGAGTAAAGATTTAGAATCTATCCTAAATTATCCACTTGGAATTAATGCTCATCCCAACCTGGAACTCCTTTATACAATCTCTCACAGACATTCAAGAAGGACAAATGTCATTCTGTTATGTTTTTCTTACACCCTTGACACCACACAAGTGTATCTAATTTTCTTAAGGTCATTGAAGACAGCACACATCGGAATAGAAAAAGTTGTACTCTAAGTGTGACATGCTGCTAATCCCTGGGGAAAAGACCTTCACAGGAGTGACCTCTCGGGGCACATGGTTCCTTCCCACTCAGTCCCCTCTCCATTGCAGGTTCTTCCTTTCTTATAAGGTTCTCACTCAAGATTCTCTTCCAGAAGAATGTTTACACAGGCCTAAATTACTTAGTCCAAAATTCAGGCTCACAGTACCCTCTTGTGGAAACTCTCTCCTCCACTCCAACCCTGAATTTTATTCTCGGGTCTACACATTCTTCATTGCTTCCCAATCCTTATTATGGTGGTTGGACAAGAGGTAGAAATCTCACTCAAATTAGGCAAAGACTGGGATTCCATCATGATCTCAGAACCTCAGACTAGTGAGTGTAAGTTTAGTTCCTCTCTAGAGTGGCCGTTTCCCACCATGATTTAAAAAATCCAGCCAGAAAGTAGCATGAAGACAGTACATGTAGAAAATGTAGCGGGTGGGTCTAAGTCTCTCTCTGCAGGACAGCCCTGTCCTGGTAGGCATGGCCTTCGTGGACTCCCTGCCTCTGACTGTTCACTGAAGACCTGGACTCTTTACGGCTTCCTACATGATGTGAGAAAGACGAGACGAGAAGGAGCAACGGTCCTATTCATCCCCCACTCATTACTTGGGGGCCTCTGCGTCCTCGCTCTTGGGTGGGGCTGCCACTGTGGGGGTCGACTTGAGGCTTCGTTTCCGCTTCTGCACGTTCTGCTCCGGGTGAAACAGGATGACGTAGGTTTTGGGTACGTAGAGCATGCCAAGGGATACCGATGCACTCAGGCTCAGGGACACAGTCAGTGTGGTGGTTTGGATGTAGATCTAAGTCATAGAGGAAGGGAGCAGGTGGGACTCAGCCCTGTGCTCTCCCACAGACCACCCCCACACATACAGCAGGTGTGGTCCAGTCAGGTGAATGGAAATGGACAATAGCATAAGCAAAGGCTCCATGGTAGGAAGGAGTGACTCTGGTGTTTAGGCAGGAAAGAGGATGATGACAACAGACTGATTAGACAAGTGACAGAGTGACATTTAGGGAAACAGTCATATACCTGAAAAGGGAAAGAGCGAGTTAATGAATGAGTGAACCCATTTCTAATGTACAAATAAATGAATTAACCAAGATTAAATAAAGGAGCATTGGGCAAGTAAATGGGTTATGGAGTATATAAATAACTGTCTTACTATATACATGAATAAATAACTGAATAATTAGTGAGGAAGTGGACCAATAGATTAAGGAGATTGACAAATATAAAGTAGATGAAGTCACTGAATTAGAACAAGTTAATCAATGGTTTGCAGTGTTAATGAGCAAATGAATAATGAGCAACAGAAGAGGGGAATGACTGAATCAACAATCAGGGATATTAGAAGAACAAATGAAAAAACAAATGTTTTAAGTACATGAATGAATCAACCGACCAAGCAAACATAAAACCCTTTCATAGACAAGCAGGAAACAAACGAAGCAACAAATCCTGGGGGAGACCCTGGGTTACCTTCTCGGCTGACTGAGCAGTGCCAAAGAAGATGGGCACAAAAGCCAGCCAAATGATGCAGGTGGTGTACATGGTGAAGCCAATGGGCTTGGCCTCGTTGAAGGTCTCAGGCACGCCTCGGGTCTTGATGGCATACACTGTACACGTGACCATGAGCAGGAAGCTATAGCACAGACAGCCGATGAGGGACAGATCCGACATGTCACATTTGAGCACACCCCTGGCCTGCTCTGGGTCCACTGTGCGCTGCTCCTCATAGTCAATCACACTGTGTGGGGGCTGGGCCCCCAGCCACGCTGTCACTCCCACCACCTGCAGGAGGCAACACAGTGAAATGTCTGGCGCCACAGTTGGCCCCTCCCTTTGTAATCCAAGTGCCTGACTTAATTAAACTCTGCTGCCCAGGCTTGCACTTCAAGAGGGCCAGACAAGCACAGTATCAGCTACAAGACTCCAAGAGCCGGCAAGCTGCCTCCCTGCTACTGAGGCTCCTGTGTTTTACAGATTCTTTCATTTAGGTAATTGATCAGTTGGGGTTGACTTGTGTCTCCCTTTTTTTTCCTTATTTTTTTTTGTCTCTCTTCTCACACATTAAATTCCACTTTTATGATCTAAATGCAACAACAGAGAGTGACCCAGAAATCCTCAATACCCCCACCCTCAGCCCCTGTAAACACAGGACCCCAGGTTCAGATGGTCTCTCTCTCTACCTGTGACGTCTCTGGCTGAAGTGTGCTGTGTAATTTCCAGGTCTTATAATTTATAACCTTTCATTGTTAGCAGGGTTTTTTGTCTTTGTTTTTGTTTTGTTAAGGGAAAGGTGCAGGCAGGAATGAAGGCGAATAGGCAGGCAGGCACTTTATTTTATTTAGTCGTTCATCCTAGTTGTTCCTGCTGGCCCTGGTCTCAAACTTGCGTCTTTGGGATGTATGTGCATCTGGTGGTATTATCTGCTAGACCACCAGGGCACACCCATTTTCCAAGTTTTTGATAGTTATTGCTGAAGGGCACCCTGAAATCATAAGAATACTAAAGCTGTCCAGTCATGATACTGACTTAACATGGGAAGTGTATGTGGGAAACTCACCAGAGCCCAGGTGAGTGTCCCCCGCATTTGTAGCCGATAACAGTATTATCAAAAGGCTGTAACCAAGACAAAACACAGAGACACGCCCAGCCCAGTCCCAACGATAGAGTTCTCTGGAAGGTTAGGGATGCTCATGCCTGGGAGAGCCATGGTGGAGAGGGCAGGGAGTGGACAGAGGGGAGCAGCTGGGCAAAGGCCTGTGGCATAGCAGGTGGAGAGAGAAGCTGTCTGGGGGACGTGTGTGCTGGTAATGGCAGAGCTGGTTCGTAGGGGTCCTCAGATATGTTCTTCCTGTATTCCAACCACAACCAGGCCACTTACTGAGCCCTGCAAGATACAGTGACGCAGGCAGAGCCTCTAGAAGCGTGGCCGTAAGCACATTCTCGCCATCTGTAGAATGGTAACCCTTCTAACCTGGTGAGAACACAATGTCAGCTTGGGGGAGAGCCGGCGTATGTGCCACTGACTGAGGGTCAGGCCTGTGGAGATGTTCTCTCAAGTAACCCTCCCATGGGCAGTATTATCTCCATTGCATAGATGTGAAAACCAGCTTAATTCCATCTAGTCACAGAACAACTGTAGTTCCTGAGAACTCCCTTCCTCCTCCAGATGCAGATAACTATTGAACAAGACATAACGAAACCACATGTGAATGCCCAGTGAGGCTCAGAATAAGGCACTCGATGGACGGTAGTAAGAATTCGAGCTGTTGTTAGGTGGCCTGGAAGGTCATCAGAGTCAGACATAGGCCCTAACAGGGAGTTTCAGTTCCCTCACAGTGACAGGAGATGTGACCTTGAGCCAAGAGAAGCTGGGAGTGCATGAAGGGGGGACCTGAGAAGGGTTACCCCATATATTCCTGCCCATTGTGCACTGCACAAGAGGTGGGTGGAAGGCCAGGCGGATCTGCCTGACACTCTAGTACCATGCTATGCCCTTTCTGTGATTCTCTCAAAGGCAGCGGACCCATGATAAGGGAATAATAAATAAAAATCCAGTCACTATCCAGAAAGACAGCATGGAGGCTCCTCTTAGAACAAGGCTGTAGGTGCAAAAATAAAGTTGCCTGTGAGAAAACAAAACTTCAGGCCTGTGATACACAGGAGTAACAACCAAAATGCAACCCGATGATTTTGTAAGCCAAGTATAGTGGATCCTCAAACAATTCCATGTTTAATGACACTGACCCTACACAGCAGGAAATTTGAATGTAATTTTCGACCTCTCCCAACTTAACTATAGTTGCCCCTTGGTATCTCTGGTTCCTTATAGTCAACCTGCAGAATTCTGGAGTTCTGCATCCATGAATTCAACCAAAAACACCCGAGGATGGTTGAATATGTGGTTAATTGAATCCATGAATGTGGAACCCCAGATCTAGAAGGTAAATTGTATTTATTGAAAAAAAAAAATTGTGGACAAGAAGACCTGTGCAGTTCAAACCTGGGCTTTTCAAGAATCAATCATAATTAAGAAAAAATGAGCATCAACTACTCCCACAAAGTAATAGAAAATGAGCAAATGATAGGAGAAAGCATATTACCAAAGAAGAAACTCCAAAAGTCAGCTACACTAGTAATTAAGTGGAGGCAAATTAAAACAGCAACAAGATACCATTTCACATCCATCCTATTGGTAAATAGCCCAGGAAACTTTAGGTCTGCTACCTTGAAAAGATCTCTGGCATCCGGAGAGTTGGGTGGAATATGGGGAGTCCACAGATCAGCACTGAATGTAGCCTCAGCATCTCTATCCTGGCATAAGGGACCCAGGGGCAAGGCAGAGAATTGATGAGATGCCTTCTCAGGATGTACTACAACTGAGATTCTGAGCCTGACTGGGAAGCCCCAGTCCTGCAGGAAGATGGCAGCACCTTCCAGTCATGGAGAACTGCAGGGAGCTGTGGGTGGGGATGGGCTCACCTGGAGTGGAGAAGGTGCCATGTCAACATGGCTGAGGGTGCCACCTGGCCCTGAGAACGGGCCTGGCTCTGCTATGTACACGCTTGTCCCTTAGTACCCTTTGCACAGAAAACATCCAAGTCATTCCAGACCATAGAGTCACTGTGAGGTTATTGTCTTAGAAAAAGCCCTGCGGGGACTCTTCTGTTGTTGCACTCACTAAAGGAAACCTGGAAATTTGTACAGCGGGATGTTCCACTCCACAGCAACATCACAGGACCCATGACTCACCCACGTTTCCTCTGAACTTGGACGCAGTAACTTTACAGTATGGGAAGGGATGTTCGAGGCAGACTAAACAATTATATCTTGTGCTGAGACTTTTTTAAAAAACTATTTACTGTCTGGAAAGATCCAGAACTAGACACAACCTTCTCAAAGAACTGTGTAAAGATCTTTTTTTTTTTTTTTTTTCTCTTCCTTCCCCATAGTAAACAAAGGCAGCCTGACTAAAGTCAACAGACTCTAAGGAATATAACCTATAACCAATCCTAGTTCTTAGTCAGTGGCTTCCATAATCCTATCTTTGTTTGCCCTTCTTTTGTTCTCTAGGAATCCCTTAAACAAAGACCCCAGGGGGACACAATTTGGGCAGACACCAGAGTCTGTGCTCCCCAATTTGCAAATATAAACCTCCCAAACAAAAGCCTTATTTAAATGTTAACCTCATTATGTTTTTTTCTCAACAATACAAATTCTTTGCCAGAGGAAAATATGTCAGGTAAATTTTGCCCTTATTTTTATATAGGAACCATATAGTGAAAGAGTATGTTCAATTGATGAAAATAATTTCATTGTTTTACAGAAAAATAGCTGGATGCTCTCACTCCCTGCCTTACTGGCCCGCTTTCCTTCAAGCGCAGAGCAGGGGCAGAAGATGGTCTAAAATGAGTCTCCACATAGGACTACCATAGGCCCTTATGTCCTGCGATCTTTATTTTTAAAAACCAGAGAGCCAAAATAGAAGAGTGGCTCTCTGATTTTTACAGTGGGCAACAGCACTGCCCACCCCCACCCAGCCCGGATTGCCTTGGGAGCTGGAGAACCCACCTGTACTGAGGTGATGCTGAAGGTGATGACCAGCTGGGAAGTGGGGCTGATGAAGGGTGGGGGTGTGACAGAGCGCTTCCCCTGCTCAAAGATGCGGTAGATGCGGTTGGTCTTGGTGAGCAAGGCAGAGTAGCTGAGGGTGGTGCCCAGGCCCAGGAAGAGCCTCCGGGCAGCACAGAGAGCAGCTCCAGGTTCAGCCACCATGAGGAAGGTTATGGCATAGATGAGGAAGATGCCGGTGAGGAGGACGTAGCTGAGCTCGCAGCCAGAGGCCCGGACAATGGGCGTATTATTGTGTCGTACAAAGGTGACCACCACTGTGGTGGTGGCCATGATGCCCAGCACAGCCAGGAGGAGGGGTGGGGCCGCCCAGGGTGAGGACCAGGTAAGGCGGACCACAGGTGTCGGGCGACAGCTGGTGTGGTTGCGGGTGGGCCGCATGTCCCTTGGGCAGGCCTCGCAGGTGAACTCATCCACCTGGAAGCGATACCCATCACAGGCCTCACAGTGCCAACAGCATGGGACACCTTTCACCATCTTTTTCCGCTCACCAGGCCCACAGGGGAGGCTGCACAGAGATGGGGGCACCCCTTGGGGGTCTCCCGACCACTGTAGGGCTTCCACCTGAGACCAAGGAAACGAAAGTCAGTGACCTCTTTCTTCAAGAACTGTGGGCTACCTCCTCCACCCTGAGTTCAGTCTGTGCCACTCACATCCAGCCTGAGGGTCTCGGCCCACTGGCCCACGGCCTGGTATCCACCACTGCCCATACTGCCATTGGTCACCTGGTACTGGAAGATGTCATATCGCCCGGGCGCATCCCCGTTCTCGTTGAACATCACAGGGGTTCCTGCACTACCTGGAGGGAGAGTCTCTCGTCCTCAGCTGGTTCTCCAGACCAGCAGAGCCAGTGTCCTGCAGAGGCCTAAGCCCCAGTCAGGATAAAGAAATAGTTTAACAAGACTACACAAAGCTGCTCACCACCATCTATCACCAGAGACATGCAACTCAAAACCACAGCCACCATCAAAAATAGTAGAGCAGTTCCTCAAAAGATGAAACAGAATTATAACATGATCCCACAATTTGAGTTCTACATGTACGATCCCAAAGAATTGAAAGAATAATGAGATATTTGTGCGCCCAAGTTCCTAGCAGCATTATTCACAATAACCTAAAGGACTGTAAATATTGGCTAAGGGTTAGTGAATAAACAAGATGTTGTATATACAGTCATGTGCAGCTTAACAATATTTCCATCGATGATGGACTGCATATGCGCTGGGGGTCTCATAGGCTGTGTTATATAACTTAGGTGTGTAGCAGGCTGTAACATCTAGGTTTGTATAATCACACTCTGATGTTCACACAATGATCAAATCACCTAAAGACACATACACCTAGAAACAAAATTGCCAAATCATGTACTAAATCTAAGTTTAACTTCTCAGAACATGTCCCCATCGTTGAGTGACACCTGATTCTACAGGAAATGGTATATAATTCAACTTCAAAAAGGAAGAAAATTCTGTACATGCTTTGACATGGATGAAACTTGAGGGCATTAGGCTAAGTGAAATCAGACAGTCACAAAAGTATTATTTCACTAATGAGGTATGTGGAGAGTCAAAGTCATGGAGCTATAAAGCAGAAGGGTAGCTGAAAGGGGCTGAGGGTACGGAGGGTGGGGAGTTGATGTTTAATGAGAGAGTCACTTTTGCATGATGAAAGGAGTTCTGGAGACTGGTGTCACAACAGCACACACCGATGCACTCTACACTCTGAAATGGTAACTATTACGGTGTGTGTATTTACCACCATTTTTTAAAAACTTAACATCCAGGCAAGAGGATGTGTTCCAACTTTACAAAAGTCTTAGTGATGGCGTGACACTGTACCAATTTTAACAATTAGCTTTCTTTCCTTTAGAAGCTATCAATCTTTAGAGCTGATCTGGAGTAATATTAAGTTGAGTTATTTGGCAGAGAGAAAGTGCTCAGTATTTGGTGGAAGAACAGAGGTTTTAATTTATTAAGGATAGTAACTAAATGAGAAGCATGTCTCTCCCCACAAACCGTGAGCACAGCCGAGTCTGTTTGTTTCTTCAGAAGACCTTATTTTGAGCACTGACCACATGCCAGGCCCTCTGCGGGTACCAGAGGACGGAAGAGATTCTTGTTTGGGCTCAAGCATGTTGGGGCAACATGTGGAAGCTTGAGACTCTGGGTGGCGGCACCCCATGGTATGAGCGGTACTGTTGCTCCGTGTACTTGCTCCCATGTGCCCACAATCCAGATGCCCCCACGCTCTGTGCGATGGAGGGGAGGGTTGTGTGGGACCTGATAAGGGCTCCAGGCACAGGCCTGTCACAAAGAAGTTCCCTGACATCTGAATTTTGCCAACTGGGATTGGAAGAATGTTAATAATTGGTCCCCAGAATCAGGCCCAGTCATCCCCAGCACACCATTCCGCCTCTCCCATCCTTCGATGTTGAGTCATCCCAGGTCCCACAGAGAGATCCACCATGGGGGTGCCAGCACCCACTCACCATTGAAGCGGACAGCTCGAATATACTGCAGTAGGGTCTGCCCATCGGTGGGTTCCATCGCTGGGCACAGGCCTGTGTGCCCAGGGCAGAGGGCCTGGTGCATGCTGTGAAGGGCGTGGGCAATGGCATACACAGCATCCATCACAAATTGCACCTTCCCCTCCTGCTCGTAGGTAGAGTCCCGGCCAATGCGTTCCTCACCTGTCCTAGGGAAACCAGGAAGAAGTGTGCCTGGCCCTCCACACTCTCCCTTGCCACCTTCACCACCGGGAGTAACTCTCACCTGTGCATTTGCGGGTGGAAGCATCTGGCTTGGTACCTGAGTTGGTCAGTTTGCAGTTAAAATTCTCTTCCCAGAATTCAGCAAACCAGATATTGCGGCGGTTATTCTCCAGGGAACGGGTCATGAAGTACTGATCAAATCCTGAGTGGGAAGACAGACAGGGGAGGCTCTCCTAGGTCTTTTCACCACTTTACAGCTAGAAATGCCCGTGTGACCAACTTCTGGTGAGTTCAAGGTCATCTGGGGTCCAGGTTAGAATTTGCATCTTGAAGCAAATTCAGAGCTTCACAGTAGTGTCCTAACCAGGAAAGAAGGGACCACAATGTTTCTCATGAGGTAAAGCTCAGTAGTCACCTTGTGAAGATGAGGCCACAAGCACAAAGACTCATAACAACCACAGAAGATGGTGGAACCAAAGGGGAGATGGAGCTCAGGGCTTTGCACATATCTTTGATTCACAGCCCTGAACCTGAACCCGCCTGCTTTCTGATCTCTTGCTTTGTGAATCGTCTTCAGTGATAAAACCACACTGGGCCTAGTTTGTCACTTGCATTCTAATAGAAAAAAGAGAATATGAGGAAGCACCCTGCCAAAGGGCTGGAAGCCTATGGGAATCATGGCTCAGCCTTTACAAAGATTTATGCTTCCTAAATTGTCCAGAAACCCCTTATCCAGGAATCTTCAGTTCAGTGTTTGAGGAAAGAAGCAATCCTGTTGTACAGTGGATTTGGATTCTCTGTTGGATTCTTCCAGATATTCACAGGCAGATGGTGGGGGAGGGAATGGTCTCATCACTTGGGCCAATAGAACAGTATAGCCCACATCCTTGATTTTTTTCCCTCCCCTGTTCATCCTCAAATTAGAAGGGCTTTGGCAATGGGTCTAAAGCAAATAAACAAAACTTCCTAACAATTACTGATTTGTTGCAGTGAGATATGCATTTCTTCATTCGCCAACTTATCCAAACACCACTTGGAAGAATATAATCACAGACTCTCTTGTCTTGTGATGAATAACCCAGAACCCTAGCATCTGGGAATCCTGGGAAAGATCTGGATTGTGGTACAATCTTACAGATGGGGGAACCTGAGACAAGTGGAGGACATAGTAGAGGGGTCCATTCCTGCACTCACCGTCAATGGAAGCTCTTTTGGGCAGGATGGTGATGGCCCCCGAGGCCACGTCCTCCAGGTTCAGGATGGGTGAAGTCTTGGCTCCCCAGCTGTCTGAGCCGACCCACAGGAAGTAGCCAGTCAGGTTGGCCTGGCGTGCCGCCTCCAGGACCCTCCTGGCAGGAACAGTACTCCTCCAACTTAGCCCTTCCCATTCTTCTCTGTCCATCTATTCCATGCCACTCACCCATCAGGAAAAATAGGGTGTGGGGTATTTAGAACACTTGTTCCAGCTTCTCCAGTAATAATGGGTACAGCCAGGCTGTGACTCCAGGCTGCCCTCTCGTTCTGTGCATTGCTGGAAAATGCCATTTCACATAGGCTGGAAAAGTGTCTTCTGTTTCTGGCAGAGACTTCTACTACCTCTGAGCCACATGGGTTCAGGGCCAGGATCTGTGGTCCCCTGCTGTCCCCGCCTGTACTGCCCCTTGGGGTCTTTCCCTGACAACTCATTTTCTGCATTGAGAGTTGCCCAGTGGTCTCCCTCCACTGTGAATTATAAAAACACACATGGATTCTTAGGTGTTTCCCTGCCTAGACTTGCAGCCAGGTAAGGCCTGGTTTGTTTCTAGGGAAAGAGATGACAGCAGGAAGAGTGGGGTAGGGGACACCAGAAGGGAGAAATAAGTGAGAAAGGGAGCTGCACATGGCTGGGGATGTGTGAGAAAAGGAGGCAGGCCCTTCAGAGACACACTTCAAAGAACATGGCAATTGAACACGCCATCTGTCCCACCTGATGTCATCCTCGTTGGCAAAGATGATGATGGCCCGGGCATTGGGTGTCTCCATGAGTCTTCTGATCACCTTGTTGAATTCTCCTGGCTTTGGTTCCCTGGGAATCTTGATGGACTGGGCAATACAGACCCCCCCTGAGGGTAGGGGGTGCCAAAATCAGCTCTTGCCCCACCCACCCACCCACAGGGGCTGCCACTGCACATGACTATATAGTGTGATCAGCACTTGGGGGCCTGGCTGAGGGGTCTAGAGTGGTCAAAATTCAGCCAGGATCCCACCTGCCAAGCCATATGTCAGGGGCTGAGTCCTCCAAAGGAAAGGGGTGCCCAACCTCAGGGTGCACCGTCCAGGCTTCCCATCATGAACACAGTACCCCCTCGCACAACTTCTGCTTCATCCAACAGCCCTGGCTCACCCCTCTGTGGGCTCCCTGGTGCCGTAAGCCCCCTGCTGCAGCTCACCAGCCTCCCGGGAGGTCTGCACAAAGGCCTCAACACCACTCTCGCCATAGTTGCCCTCGGAGGCCAGCGTAGACACGTAGTTCCAGCCCAAGGCCCGCACGATGTCTACCATGGCCTGAGCCTGGTAGGAGTCCGGTGGTACCACTCGGGAGAAGAAGTCGTAGCGCGTGGAATCGCTGAGCTCAGGGGCCGTGGAGGCATAGCTAATCTGAGGCACCTGAAGAGGGGAAGATCACCTGGGCCGTGGATGGAGGGTCAGTGACCAGAGGGAGGGAGGACAATAGAGATTTAGGACATGGGTGGGGCCATTAAATTTACAGAAGGGAGCTGGGACCAGTTGGAACAGCCACATGGAGAGACCAGAAGGTAGGAGGAAAGATCTGCACTTTGTGAATGTGTCGATGGACATGGGAGATACCAGCGTCTTGGGGAGACGGCAAAGCCACCACAGACATGTGGTGTGTGTGAGGAGTGTGCCCCTGGGCAAAAGGAAGGTGGAGACTTAAGTCCAGCCTTCAATCAACCCAGCCAGTAGGCACAGTCTGCATTCATGCGGGGAAAGGGACATCCTCAGTGGCCCTAGAGAATGGCATACTTTCCTAATGTATACAAAAGGTGGTCTGTGTGGATGGGCGGCAGGCCCAGAAGGCGTCAGAGAAGGTAGGGGAACTCAGATGATGTGATTCGGGTTGTGTCTGACCTAATGGAGAAGGCTGTTTGGAACTGGGGCTTATCTTTGTGTGTGAGTGATTGAGAATGAGGATTAAGGGCTAAGCTGATCCAGGAGAAGTTGGGGGAGTAGGTATGAAAGGAGGGGGAATGAGGGCAGAAGACTGAGGAAGCAGAGAAGGGAGGTGAACAGAGAGAGGGGCGAGTCCATCACATTTAAGAAAAAACACTCACCAGGGAAGAGCAGAGGGAGTGAATGAGAGTTGAAGTGAAGGTCAGAGAGGGAGGAAGTTTCTGGAAGGAGAGGGCTGGGGTTGGTCTGGGGGAGATAGGATTTTTAGAAGCAGGGTTGAAAAGGCAGAGTGTGGAGGAGAAGAACAAGGCAGGTGAGAAGAGAAGAGAGAAGCAGGAGAGGAGAGAGAAGAGGAGAAGGAAGAAGAGTGAGAAGGAGGGAGAATGGAGGAGGAGGGAGAAAGAGGGAGGAGGAAAAAGAGGAAGAAGGCTAGAGGAAGGAGGAGGAGGAGGAGACAGATTTGTGAGAGAAAGACAGGGAGACAGAGAAAAGCAACAAGAAAGACAAAGAATGTTGCAATTCCAGAGATGTGATTGGGAAATGAACTTGGTAAACCCTCACCTATTCTAGACCAGGAATTTGCAAAATGGCCCCCAAGGAGCTAAATCTGATCTTGGTTGTATTTTTTGTTTTTGTGCAGTTTTATTTTTTCAATTCTTGAAACGAGTAACCAGTGTCTAAAATCAGGCCTGCAGCACCATCTCAGTCTTGGACTGAGCTAGCAACAGTGGATCCTGACTCACAGGGCCCGGCTCACTCAGTGCATCTCCACCTGGCCCTTGAAGGCCCTGAGTTTGAGGTCTCTACACTTGACCGATAGGTGTAGACACAGGGAGAGGCACAGAGACCAGAGTTCCAGTCAGAACAGGGGACAATGCCAACAGACATGGACAGACAAGGGTGAGTGAGACAGAGACCACCCCCTCAACATACACACACGGGGTGGTCACACAGCCCCTCTAGGTGACAAGAAGAAGGTGCTAAGTGTAAGCTGCGCACCAAAGCTGCCATCCAGAGAAAACTGAGTGTGGGTGTGGGATTAACTGAGTGTACATGACGGATGGGCGCCCAGAGGACACGGCCCACCCAGCACAAGTGGGAAAGAAACAGCGGCCTTCCTGAAAGAATGAGAGACAGTCTCAAAAAATAGAAGGCCCCTCCTCTAGACAGAGGCAGAGCCTTCATCTCTTCACAGAGAGTCGACAGAGACACCCCTCCCTCCATGGAGCTGTAGTAAAATGCTCCCAGAAGCCCTCCAGGGAATGACTACTCTAGGAAACCCCCAAACCCTAATGCCAAAGCTCTCCTAGCTCCTGATTCCTATGTTCACCCAAATCCCTCCAGACTGCAAGGAAGCTGCTGCCCTTCACAGAAGACACCACCCTAATGATGAGGTAAACACAGGGCCCACCCAGGCCTCTCAGACAGGACAGGGCATCTAGAAAGCACTAGAAAGGAGACCTACTGTTGGCTCAGAAGTCCCTTAAAAGACTCTCAAGGCAGGCATTTTGAAACTGAATTTAAATAGCGATCAAAAAAGAGGCTAGAGGTACAGGATCTTGTGGGCCTATGCATCCTCCAGGAGCAGCCAGGGTCTGGTCCCAGTTGTCATCTGCCCCACCAGACAGAGAGCCCTGGTTCTAGAGAAAAACATCCTCTATCCCGAGAGCTCTCCACTGGCCTCCATGCACAGTTGTACAAGCAGGGTGTGTCCAAAACAAGAACACCCGAGCAAGTGGCCAAGCAGAGACTGAAGTCCAGTCCACCCAGTTCCAGCCAATCCCTCCCACCCCCACTCCCACTCCCACCCCCACACACATACCCTGCAGGATTGGGGCGGGTGTTCAGACCAGAAGCAGGCTGCGTTTGTCTGGGGAAAGGGCCACCTTATTGGCCCAGAAGGTGTATTTCCTCAATTCACAAAAAGGGCAGTGTGCGCTGGCAGGCATCGGAGCAGACATGGGAGGTGGTGGGGTTGACCAGACCCAAATCTGTGTCTGGTTCCACCAGCAGGGTTTCTGTGAAGCAGCTTTCTGTCTCCGCAACTGGGAGTGCTTTCTGCAAGGAGACTCTTGCAGAAAGAGATAGAGGCATCAGCCACCCCGAGGGCGAGAACCACAGAGAGACGCTGGACAACGCATGGCCCCCAGTCGACCCTCACCGCAAACAGGCGCAGCACGTTAGCGACCATGATGGACACGGAACTGGCCGAGGCGCCCACAACAGCCACTACGCGCTCCGGGGGCGCGGCGCGCAGCGGGGGAACGCCCCCCGGGCAGCGCACTGACCCCTCGTCGCCGTCGCCGCGGCCACGAATCAGCGCCTGCACAAAGCTCAGCGCCTGCTCCAGCGCATAAGTGTCCCGAGAGCAGGTGTCGAGCAGCCGCGCGCCCAGGCGCACCCCCGGCAGCAGCTTCGGGTCGGCGTTCACGCGATCCAGCGCGTACAGCATGGCCTCCAGTCGGTGCACGCCCAGCTCCTTCTTCAGCGACCCGCAAGCTCTGCCCGCTGCGCCCCGCGCGTGCACCGGGAACAGGCCGCCCAGCGTCAGGCCTCCCGCCAGGCTCACCGAGCCCGCGGCGCCGGCCAAGTGCGCCTGCACCAGCACCCACAGCGGGAGCAGCAGCGCCCAAAGCGGCGGCCTCCGGATGCTCTGGGGTTGGGCCATTGGCTCATGGGCTGTGGAGGGAAGACAGGGCAGGGAGGAAAACAGAATGGGAGAAGGTTCTGAGCGCCTGCAATCAGGGAACCCTCGCTGGGTAGAAAAGGGAAGGCACGCAAGCCATGTGGCTGAATGATTTGGAGACTGGATGGAATACTTTTATCAGCTTGGTCATTCTTCCCAGTCTTCTGCCCTCACATCCTCCAAACCTTATCTCAGGGGTCACTCTGCTGCGCTACTGTCTCCTCTGCTTCAGTCTTGCCCCACCTGACAGCCCTGGGATGCTCTTCCCTGGAGTCCATCTCCAGCACACAGGCAGGCACCATTCCTGGCAGCAGCACTCACCTTCGCAAGCAGCTGTCGTTGGTTCAAGACTGTGGAGGGCCCAGAGGGAGAGATGATTGAAGGATTCTGGAGAAGCAAAGAGAGGCTGCCCTGAGGGCAGAGACCCCTCCTGAGCTGGGTGTGCCCAGAACTGTCTCTCTCCACATCTCCTTTCCCTCCCTCTCCTACTGTGCTTGCTTCTTTCCCGCCTCTGGATGTCTGTGTGACCCAGACTCTGTCTGGCTGTCCTCCTGGGCTGTCTCAGGCACACTGTCCTTCACTATGTCTTAATCTGTCTCTTGGTCTCTTTGTCTGTTTCTCTCTGTGCTATCTCTGTCTCCTGCTTTCCTTTCTCCTCCCTCTTCTCTCTGCATCTCTTTTTCTGTCTAGGTCTTTTTCCCCTTTCTCTTTTTCATCCTGGTTGAAGCTCTCTCTACTTAAGTTTCCCCATCTCATTGTTAAAGGTCAAAATGAGGAGGATTCACCAAAAGATTGTTTTACCCTTATCTCTCTCTGAGTGCCGATTTAACTCTCTGATGCCAAAAGAGCAAAGGACACCCTGGAGACAGATGGTGAACTCCCAGCCCCAGGGATTAGCAGACTCATCCTATGGGGCTTAAACCAGCTTGGGCTCCATTAGACAGAATGGATTAAGGTGGTCCCAGGGATTTGTGCAAAACTGGCTCAGGAATAAGTAAAAGCAATGTCAGTCTTCTTTTCCCCTTCCACATCCAAGGGCACTGATATTGTCTGTTCCCAGAGTTATCCAGGCATCAGTCGCTGGTAGAGGCCTGTATTCAGCTAGGCTTCCACCCTTTTACAAGTAGGGAAGGATGGGCCATTTAGCTGGGGCTAGACCCCAAGCTTGACATTGCACACTGAGCATTTGAGGTGGATGAAAACTTCAGCGAGGCTCACACAACCTGTTAGAGGCCTTCCCTGCTTAGCATGGGGTGACAGAGCCACAGCTGACCTTATAAAGTAGGTTCCCAGCTCATAGAATCAGAGCATCCCTCTGGCTCCTGAGTGCAGGATAGAAGTAGAAAGGGAGCGAAGTGGGTGGGTTCTAGACCTCGGTAAGATCTAACTCTGAGGAGGCAAGAAAGGAAGGCAACAGGACTGGGGTAGCTTGGGGGCAGGAGATAGCATTCCTAGGAATATGAGAACCAGCACTAGGGAGAGCAGGATCTCAGCTCCAGCTCTTCCAGCTGACAAGTTTAAATGAAATGAA
This sequence comes from Solenodon paradoxus, assembly GCA_004363575.1. Taxonomy (NCBI): domain Eukaryota; kingdom Metazoa; phylum Chordata; class Mammalia; order Eulipotyphla; family Solenodontidae; genus Solenodon; species Solenodon paradoxus. Next base: position 290,900 of record RJWH01000756.1, on the reverse strand, counting down.
AAGCCCAGGGCTTCTGCCTTCACTATGTTCTCCACACTTCTAATTCTGGAGCTGGAAGTTAAGTATGTTTCTAGACTAGCCCCCTAATTTAACATCAGATGATTTTTATTATAAAATTCATTTAAAACTATGCATTCCTGGGTTCACTGAATGCTTACCTTCAAAACTTGAGATCTGGTGCACTCTGGTGACCTAGTAGATAAGACCAGGAGACATAATCCACAAGGACTCATGTTCAAGAGTCAGGGTCTTAGGGAACAACCAAGGTGAACAACTAAAAATAAATAAATACAAGTGCTTCCTCTTCTCTCTTCTACTGTTCTTGAGCAGGGTGTTCCCCTTTGGTCTGACAGCCACCAAGTGACATTACCTCCCTCCAGGCTTCCTGTTGTCCCTCCCCATTGGCTCTCCTAAGCCAGCTTCCTGTCCCACCAACTGGTCATTCAAGGTCTGAAGTCCCCACCCACCATGCTCTCTCAGGATCTCAATCACCATACAAGGTAACTGTGACAAAGATGGCCTTTTGAGCCACCACTGGCACAGGGTGGGCCTGGGGGAAGAGGGACTGCCAATACCAGATAGCCTGGTGGCAGCTAGTGAACAGTCTGGCTGTGAATGAAACTGCCTGGGGCTGGAACTACAAGAAGAAACAAGGTAGAGTCTGGATGGAACGATTGTGCCAAACCTCACCTCTCATGTCCTCAGATCTGTACCTCAAGAACCAGGGACCTTTCCAGCCTGATACCAGTGAGGGATAATGCCTGGCAAGGATAGTCAGTCATTGGTCACCGGGTGCCTAACTGATGACACTCACCATACATCCATTCTGAGCTTCTTGGATTCAGTGATGTAGCACAGACATTTTATAAAACACTTAGGATGAAACTTAAAAGGTCTCCCCAGAGAAGTTCTGATTACTCCCCAATGCAGTGACGCAATGCCTGAGTTTGTTCTGGCTGTCATACCAAAATATCACAGAGTGGGTGGCTTAAACAGCAGAAATTAATTTCTTGTGGTTCTGGAGGATGGAAGTCTATAATCAGGGTGCCAGCATCATGGGACATGGAGAGGATCCTCCTTCTGGCTTGCAGATGGCTGCCTTCTCTTTCCCATTGTGTGCTCACATGATCTTTCCTCCATGCTTGTAAGTGGAGAGAGATTTCTCTTCTTCCAATAAGGCCACCAATCACAGATGAGGAGAAACCTACCCTTATGAACTCACTTTACCACACTGACCTCCTAAAGGCCCTATTTCCAAGTCACATTGAGGGTCAGGGATTTCTGATTCTGACAATTCTGATGTGTTTTTCCCCACCAAGCAATTCTCCGCTATCAGCTGGGTGTCCTACAGTCCAACTCAATTCTCACACTGTCTATGGAGAGAGAGTGTCGGATCCCACAGATGAAGGACTCAGACCTACATGGCTGCCCTCCCTTCCTCTCAATTTCAGACACTAGTCTCAAGTTCAGGTTGTCACCTGTGCTTTTGACCAAGATTGAAGATTCCCACAATCCCCCTCTTTGGGTTCAATTCATTTGTAAGAGTGGCTCAAAGAATTGAGAGAAGCATTTTATTTACTAGATTACTGGTTTATGGAAAAGAATATAACTCAGGAATAGCCAGATGGAAGAGATACATAAGATAAGGTATGCCCTATCCGAGTGTCACTACTGAAGACCCCCGAAGACCCCATGTGTCCTTTGACTCCCAAGAATTAGAAAATGCTCAGAGTCCAATGAATGGGCTCAGACAAGATTTATTTAAAATATAACAAAGCAGAACATGAAGGCAGCAGCAAAGAAAACTAGCTTCCAGTCTGCTTGGTGTGAAATCTAGGGCTTTCAAATGGCATGGTCCAGTTAGAGCAGGGTGGTTAGCAAGAAGACAATCCTCAGAGCCCTACGGCTGCATCTCCTGCCTTGACAGTGTCTAAAATAAACTCAAATAAATACAAGATACTTCGTGTGCCTGCTGTTTTTTGTTTTGTTTCATTTTGGGGGAGTGGGGAAGGTCTGAATGTGGGATTCAGATCACTCAAAGAACCCACGACAGTTAGGCGAGTGAGCAAGCGGAGATTTAATTAGAGGGTAAAGGAATGGAGCCGACCAAGGGAGGTCCAGTCCCCATCTGCTCTGCTGGTGGCCTGGGTTTTTAATGAAAAAGAGAGAAAGGAGGATGGAAAGAAGGTCGTCAGACCAGGCTTCAGTTCCTGATTGGGCAAGGTGAAATTGACCTTTGAAGTTACTGGTAGGCTTCTTCAACAGTCGCCGTTCCTTTGTTCCTTTGTGTAGAGGGTCTGTCCGGGTCACATAGTATGTCCTGGTCACATACTACACATGGGATACATCCTGTGTGTCAGAATCATCCATCAGCTTTCCTTATGGATCGGCTGATTGCATTCCTTTGCTTGACCAGGTGGCACTAGGGACAGTTCACTGCCCTGATACCCGAAATTTGGTCCCTGGTCTAAGTAAGGCTTGCTTTTGTGGGGGTCCTGACACTGAACACCAATTATTAGCTCACTGTTATTTTAAAATGTGCTAGTTAGCTATAGACTAATGAATTTCTTCCCCAACACTGAAGATGTCAACGTCGCCATCTGGCAAGAGGAGAGGTTGAGTGGTTACAAACCACACATGCTGAAGCGAAGCAGCCAAAGTTAAGCGGTAAGTGAAATAAGGCAACTAAACTGCATTTTCCTTTAATAAGTAAGCAAACTAAAACTTAGCATAATTTTACTCTCTAACTAGGTCTCCTGGCCGCACTCCAGACTCAATCTGCCTCACCACTTTTCCCAAATCTCCATGTGTTCATGTCAGGAAGTTTCTGAACCTAGTGGTTTTATGGAAGCTCCATTACATTGGCATGGCTGATTAAATCATTGGCCATTGGTGACTGAAATCAGTCTTCGTTCCTCTCCTCCTCCTGGAGGGCTGAGGATGGGACTGAAACTTGCAGGCTTCTAATCACTAGGTTAGTTTCCCAGGTAACCTGTGCCTAAAACCAGCATTCTAAAAGCCACTTCCTTGACATAAAAAAAGACACCTTGATCTCATCACAGGAAATGCCAAAGGTCTTAGGAGCTATATGCCAGAAAGTGGGATAAAGACCAAATGTTACTTCTATCAGTCTTCAACATATATATCAGTCTTCAACATATGAATTTTGGGAGGTACAATCCAAGCACTCAGAATGACCTTGAGGTCATTGAGGACATGAATGAAATCAGCTTGGGATCCCCCTGTCTCTGATCCAGAAGAAACTTGCACAAGATGAAGCCAGAACAAAGCTGACTCAGTTTCGTGAAGAAACCATGTAAGACACTGCTGCTTTGAAAGATAGGCACTCTCGTCCTATCTGCCAGACAGAAATTACTGGAGAGAAGCCTTTCTGGGTGCTTCCTATGGTTCCTGTGGAATTCCTCAAGGTTAAGATAAAAGTTTAATCATCCTGTGCTTACCTCTCTTGACCACCAGATGATACCAGAATGACTGATGGCACGAAATGACTGATAGAGGTTTCCGTATCTTACATGACATAGACATATACCAGACTACCTGCAATTACTCAAGGGCATTTGTTCAGATTGACAGTGACTGTGTTTTGCTTTGCATATGTCCTCCAACCCAAACATATGCATAAAAGCTCCATTCCCCATTGTTAGGTGGGCAGTCCACACAGCAATCTGTCAGGCTCTTCCCAGGTTTGAATCTTCTGTTTAATGAACGAACAAATGTTTTATTAAATTCATAATTTCTGGGAATTTCTTATTCTAGTTAACAAGGGGTAAAAAGCAAAGGACATTCTGTTGAAGCAGGACTGGGTTTAAGTTTAAATCCTGGCCCTGTCATTTTTTAACTAATTGACTTGATGCTGAACAAAAGTCACTGCACCTTTATTTTATTTAGCTCAATGTTCAGATCTGTAAAGTGGGAAACTTAATATGGAATATTCTGCAGTTTAAAATTTTCAGTTCTGAGCACACCCTATGGCACAGGTGACTGAGATGACTGGAGTGTGGACCATTTAAAGCCCAAAGAACCAGGTTTGAAGTTTGCAGTAGGGGTGGAAAACCAAAATATGTAAGTAAAATGTCTAGTAAACTTTTTTTTTCAATATAGTATTTTGAACTCCAGTCAGTAAACTCCTATATATGTCTCTTTTGGGGCTAATAGGAACTATCCAGAATTGTAAAAATAATTACAAGAAACAATTAACATAATTCTCCCAATACCCCCTGTGACCCTCAAAAAGCTCTAGGAGACAATTCATTGTCTTGTCTATTCCAGGTGTTACAGCAGCATCCCTTGACTTGTGACTTCTTTCTGTATCTTCACAGTCAGTAGTTAGTGTAAGGTGGATATGCAGGTGGATAGTGGGTGTGAAATAATTCACCATAAGTGAATAAGCAATAGAAAGCTTTGTGACCAAGTTATAGAACAATTTATTCACTCTCCAAGGGAGGAGAGGAGTCCATCTCTAGGTGATGCCTTGACATTGGGCAGTCAGGGCTTGGGTTTATATAAGGCTGGATGAGGGTGGCAGGTGAATCGGATGCAGAAAGCTTCCCAGTTTCTCATGTAGCTGGGAGACAGAGTGTTTCTTGTTTCCTAGGGGCACAAAGATTCAGGGATCTGGATAACAAGAAGCTTTCCCAGTTTCTCATATATTGTTGAGGGCAGGATAATTTTCACCTTTTCAGACAGCTTGGGTCTAACATCCTCTGGAAAACAGGACTTTCCATCTTCTCAGACAGCTTAGAGAGTTCTAGCATCATCCTTTCCAGGCAGGTTGGGAGTCTCACATCCCTGGTACGGGTTCCAGATGGCTGGGGGCTGCTGCTGCTGATATCCTATTTTCGGCAGGGTGATTTTCCATTGACCTAAGGATCGAGATAAGACATTGAGTAGGATTCCTTCTTGTTCCATCTTCCCTTCAGTTAGCATCTTCAGATTTCTCTCTGTTGGGGCCCACCAGGATAATGCAGGATCATCTCTCCAAGTCAGAATCCTTAACTTAATGACAGCTGCGAAATCCCATTTGCCATATAAAGTACACTTCATTGGTTTTGGGGGATTAGGACTTGAATAGATGCAGGAGATGGGGTCTTTAACAAAAAGTTTTCTGCTATGATCAGATCTTGATACTTATGGAGAAAATTCCATTATATCTAAGTTTCCTGAATTTAAAAAAAAAAAATGTTTCTGACCCCTCCTCTACTTTTACACTGTATTTGTGTTGTCTATAAGATTTTTAATGAACTTTTCCACTTAATTTCTCTACTTGAAGAAAATACAGACTCTGGTAAAGGCTTTGCCATTTAACAAACACCAATTAAGCAGTATCTACCAACAAAGATTACTCTGATATTTAGCAGATAGTTTCTCAAATATTCTAAAATATATTTCACACCTAAAATTCCTCATTGCCTTAGTAAGCAGATTAAGGTCCATGTCTTATAAATAGAAACATTTGTTTCAAATTTCTTCTATTGTCAAAACATAAGTTCAAACGTTTATGCTCATATTAATTTTCAAATCACTGCTAATCTCAGACAAAAAGATAATCCTAACTGATAAAATGAAAACTGACTGACAATTTTTAAATTAAGAAAAAGATTTGGTTCATTTATCAAGCTGTGTGGATCTCTTAGGACAAGATTCAAATTTTATCAAATTGTTTTAAGGTTTTCTTTTTGAAAATACTCCTCCATTTATATAGTGCCATGTTATGGCAGAGCCTCCAGATGTCAAGAAGACTGACAGCGGGCACTCAAAGGCAGAGAAAATAGCATTTATTGTACCAGTATTGGCCCAGGGGTATTGTTATTCAAAACTGAGCAATGGGGTGGGGAGGGGGGGTCTTGGGGAGCTCCTTTCACACTCTGAGGTAATGATTCATCTCTTTGGCTATATGTGGTTTCTACTGGCAACTTATCACTTATGTACAGCTACAGAGCATGGAGGCGATGCTTGTTTGTCCTTAATCAAGGATAACGGATATAGCTGCAGTTTCCATAGAACATGACCTAGCTACCACCTCCAGAGTACGATAACATTCCTGGCAGACTAACTTTTGCATTGGGGTTAGGGAAAAGATCTTCTACCACAGCCACAAATAAGCAAAATCATATCATGTGTTATTTAGGAATAAAGGCATATTTTAGTACAAGTTCTAAATTAAACCACCTGATAGATGTCCACTTGTCACGCTCATATAAATTTACTTGCCCAGTGAGCACCATCAGTTTTGCCATAGTGCTTTTCAACTGAACTTTATATTTTAATAGCTACCATGCTTTTCACTCAGCAGTAGTGCAGAGGAATGGCCGTGCCTCATCAGGGTGTTCTGACCGGCCCAGGACTCCACAGTGTCAAACTGCTGGCTCAAGCTGTACTTGCAGAAGACCCAGTTCACCTCAGTGCCTGCTCTCATCGCCACTCACCTCAGAGCCCATGTTAGGAGTTTTTATTTATTTTAAATAAAAAGTGTAGATAGGAATGAGGGTGAGTAGGAAGGCAAGCAGGAAAAGAGAATAGGAAGAAGAATTTTATTTTTTATTTTTATTTAGTTATTCATCTTGGCTGTTCTTGCCCCCCTCCGCCCACCAATCCCCAGCTGGTCCCTGGGATATATGTGGACTACGCTCAGTCAGAGGTAGTGGACCCAACCACCACTCCACAAGAGGGTATCCATGTTGCTTCGAACTGAAGACAATTAGTGCCCAGAAGACTCAAGAAAGGTTTTATTTTTCAACCTCTCCCTTAACAATCCAAAAGGAATTAGACAGAAAGCTTATTCCAGAAAGAGCACTATTAACCAGAGATAACATTTTTATTTTTTTTAGAGGGAGTAAGGAAGGGAAAGGAAGAAGCATTTCTTTAATGTATTTTGGTTCCACCCCAACCCTGCAAGGATCCCAGGTCCTTGGGCTTTACATGGTCCACATCCCAGCTGTCTCAGCCCCCAGAGACACAGGGTGCATGCAGACAACTTTTATATCAGAAAGACTTATCTTCATAGCAGGGCGAACAGTTGTTTGCTGAACATTAGCTCTTCCCATCCTTCTGTAAATTGTCTTCCTCCTCTTTGAAGCCCCAGGCCCCTACTTCTTAGCTCAGATGGCACAGCAGCCTCAATTGCTTGACTGTCTTGTCAGCAACTGACAAGGGAAATGTAACCCAATAAAACAGGCAAAATATTACATGTGAAAGTATTTCATGAACTTGAGGAAAGATATCTTAAAATGAACACAAATCACTAACCATAAATGGAAATAACTATATATTTGACAACTTAGAATTAAGAAGTCAATCACAAGACACCATACAGATAGTATGGATGATTATTGAAACTAGATAAATTTAATGACAGGTTTATTCATTATACTGTTTTCTCTAGAAAACAAAACAAAATGATAAGGCAACAAAAAGAGAGTGAAAAGGCAAGCCACAGTGTGCAAAGATATTTATAACATGTATATTCAACGAAAAGCTACTATTCGTAATGTTGACTGAACATCTATGAATCAATAACAAAAAGACAAGTTAGACATTAGAAAAACAGCAAAAGATTTAAGAGTCACTTAATAAAAATGGATATCAAAATATCAGTTGTCACATAAAAAGCTATTAAGGGCGTGCCCTGATGGATTAGTGGTCTAGTACACTCTGAGAGCAGTCACACACACGTTCCAAGGTCCTGGGTTCAAGACCCAGGGCTGGGGAGAGCAATCACTGTGAATAATTAAATAAAAATATAGTGCTTCTTTCACCTCTCTCTCAAAAAAAAAAGGAAGAAATAAAACCAAGATGAACAACTAGATAAAATATAAAGTGCTTCTTACTCCTCTCCCTGCCTGCCTGTCTCTATTCATCTTCATTCTTGCCTTCGCCTTTCCTTTAAAAAAAAAATTCAAACTTACTGAAAAATAGAGAAATTAAAACCACAATGAGCAGGGCAGCAACACTAGCAACAAAAAATTCCATGTGTTAACAGGGTTGGGGAATAATAGAAATTTCTCATACACTGTAGCATTCACAAGAACCTGATCTACTATTACAATTAAAATTGAAGATCCACATGCCCTATTTTTTTCAGCTATTTTTCTTATATAATCCTTGGAAAAATACACCGTAGATATATGTACAAGAACACTCAAAGTCTCATTATTAATTAGAGAAAGAAATTAAAAACAAGAGTGCATTAACAGTAGAATGAATAAATCACTTGTTATGCAATGGAATAGAATACTATACAGAAAAAACTGAGTGGACCAAACTCTACAGAATAATCTTACACACTGTTGAATATGTACATTAATTCAATTTTACATAAGTCATAAAGAGGTAAAATAAATAATAATGGTTAGTAATGCATACTTCAAAAGCAAAACCACAGAGAAAGGCAAGGAAGGGTTGTCATCAGGCAGTAGTTTGGGAGGGTGCTCTTGTTAGTGGGGATCATACAGGTGTTTGATTTATTTCAGTGTGTCACACTGCACATTTTTGTCCTTCTATTTTAAAAAGTTATGTTAAATTTTTTTTCACAACTAAAATATTTTAAAGCCAGAGGAAACTAGGGCAATTAGATAGCAAAACAAATGTAAGAACTAAGTTGAAACATACCAGTAATTAAAATAAATATCATTGAACTTAATGCTTCACTTAAAATCTTTGTTTGAACTTTGTATATCCTTATAGACAGAACTGTCACCCTTTGATCTGCCTGGTGATTTGCTGGAAAACTCTAAGTATAGACAAGTGGCACGACTTAACTAAGGAATGATCACAGGTGTATGTATTACTGAAAAACTTTGTGTTGAGACAAAAATATCTAGATTTATGGGAAGGATAAGATAGGATTTGAACAGACTTTCAGGTTTGAAACCAAAGTAGTAACAAAAATCACAATCCTAATCTTAAAAATAGCATAGTTTAAAAGGTGTGGTAAATTATTCTATATAGGTATATACCTATATATACACATGTGTACATGACACACATATACATGAAATACATATTAAATGTATATATGGAGAGAGAGAGAAGAGAGAAAGTCACATACTAAGGTGAAGTGGCAGGCTTCGGTGACCTAAAAAGTGCTTCTTCCTCCTGTCTTCCTGCCTGCACCTTTCCTTTAAAGAAAAAAAAAAAAGTGAAAGTACCTTGAAGAAAGAGGATGTGAGGAAGGGTTGATGCCACTGAATTAGGAAGACCACACAGAAGTGCTTTCGAGTGAGAACAGGTGACCACACTAAGCTAAGAGACTGTGGGGAATGCAGGGGCATCCGGAACAGCTGTTTTCTCCATGTGTACTGCTTTCATCTGTGTTGATTCACCAGCATTAAGATCTTCTTACTTGGAGTATAAAATATTAATGCACTGAGGAAAAATCTCCTATAAACTAAGAAACCTTCCAGACAACACAAACTAATCCATAATACAGAAGTACATGTCGGAGCAGAACATTTCTTCATTAAAAATCTTAGAATGGAAAAAGAAAACATTTTACAATCAATTTTATGAGGCTCTTAATACATAGCTTGTACAAGAAATAAAATTTACAACCAAACTAAGGAGCATAGCTACAAAAAATATCTACTCAATATATTTGCAAACTGAAATATATAAAAACATCATGGCAAGTCAGGTTTGTACCAGAAATATACTTTAACAGATTAATGACTTAGAAAATTTATTGGCATAGCTCACTGCATTAACAGATTAAAGTAAAAAACATGATTATCTAAATGGATGCAGAAAAAGCATTTGATAGCATCCAATATTCATTCAGGAGTTTAAAAACAAAAGCAATCTACAGATCATCTTTAATGTGATACATTTATCTACCAGAAACATACAGAAAATATTGTATTCAGTAATGAATTATTTCAAGTATTTTCTTCCTTAAATTCAGAATAAGACAATAATTCTATTTATCACACCTTATAGGCAGCATTAAGTACAAATAAAAAATTAGCATAATGATTAAATTAAAATCTATAATCCTCATTTACTGTATTACTCATGATTCTCCAGAGAATCAGAACAAATAACGTAAGTTCCAGAAAGTCAGAAAGCTCACAATCCAAAAACAGTGGACATTTCAGTTTCAATTCAAAGTCACAAAAAGACCAATGTCCCAGCTTAAGACAGTCAGGCATATACTCCTAAGAGAGCCAGTCTTTTTATTCTTTTTAGGCTTTCAAGTGACTGGATGTGATGAACCAAATTATGGAGGGCAATCCATTCCTCAGTTTACAAATTCAAATATTAGTCTCTTCTAGAAACATTTTCACAAACAACCCCAGAATAATGTTTGACCAAATATCTTGGCACCCCATGGACTAGTCAATTTTACAATAAATTAATTGCCACAAGTTCACCCTTTGTTAACTTGAAACCCACATGCATTTTTTTAAACCATAGTTAATCTCTAAATAAAACAACAACAAAGTTATACTTCCACCTAACGTAACTGAAAACTCACTAGCTCCTTCCCTGGAAGAGCAGGTAACATCCATGAATGATGTTTACACCTCTGTGATATCCTAAAACTTAAAACTTAAATTATTATTTTTTAAAGTTAACAATACTTAAATACTATGATGTAAAGTCAATACATCTTAGGTCACATGAGAAAAGAATAAAAGAAGGAACTAAACAAAGATATAAAAACAAACATGTTCATAACAAAAAAAAGGAACCTATGATCATTCAGTACTTATTCCTGTAACTAGTTGAGTGACCATAGTTCTGACTTACAAATAACTTTTTCCATTATCCACTGTGCATTCTCCTTTCCTTCAGCAAACTCCTCAGTTGGTCATGCTCTTTACCAGCTGGGGTGGACCAGACATACATTCCTGAAGAGTCTGGGTCATTAACAGTGCCACTGCTCCATTATTGGCTTAGCTATAAACTCATGCCAGCCGTCAGAAAACTGGATGCCATTCATGTGTCATAATTCACTCAGTTCTTTCATTCCTGTACAGTAACGCCTCACTTAAGAATGGAGATATGTTCTGAGAAATTCACCATCAGGCAATTTTGTAGTGTAATTAAACAAACCTAGAGAGTATAGTCTACTATCCACATAGCTGACCGGGACCACTATTGTATGCGTGGTCCCTTGTTGATGAAAACATTGTAAAGTGATGCATGATGGTCTACATTTATAGCAGTTTCAAAATCATTTAGCCAAACCCCATCTGGAAACAATTTTATAAGTCAGAGAGTGTTTTTTGAATGGTTTGTTTGCCTTTGATGTACCTGTAGAACCATATCGTTTAGGAGTTTTAGAGGGTCATTTAAATGACTTTAAAAGCTTTTGCTATTTTATTTTAAAAACTATAGTTTTGCTTTTCAGAATAGGTTTATAAATCACTCGGAATTTGCTATATATATAGTGTGAGATAGTGGTTTGTGGTAAAGCACATCATTACTAAGAATATTTTCCCAACAGACACAAAGGACATCGTTGGGCTGTTTCACCTGATTTGACTAATTCAATGTGAGTGACATAGTGTGTGCCACTGTAGTAGAAGCACTAAGAACATAGTATTATTCAACCCTCTGTCTTTCCTCTTTACCTCAAACCTAGCCCCTCTGCCATAGGCTGTTCGTTACAGCTTGGATCCCAAATTAAAGGCACCATAAAGCAGAGATTCAGGTGACCCCCAAAAGGTAAACACTATGATTGAGAAATAAAACTTTGAGTCATAAGTCATATTCCCTAGCCCAGCAGCAGCAGCAGCAGCATATGGGAACTTGTGAGAAGTATAAATTCTACTGTTAAACCTCCTCCTCACTTTGGGAGTCCTTCTGTCACAATAGTCAAAAAGATTAAACCAGGTTCAGTTAAGCAATCAGAGTTGTTCCCATATCAAGGGATGGAGAAGGGGAAACTAGCATTCAAAACACCTTCTCTCTGAAGGAGGGTGTTCAAGGTCTTTCACAGAGGAAGGAAAAGGTGTTTTTCCTCCATCTTCAAAGCCAGCAGTGCAATATCTTAAAATAACTTTTTCTCTGTCCCTGTTCTTCCATCATCACAGCATCTTTATTCTCCTTTGACTTTTTCTCCTCTTATAAGGTCAAATGTGATTATGTCAGGTACATTTGGAAAATCCAGGATAACCTCTTCATCTCAGGATATTTAACCTGGCATTCAATCAAATCCTTTGCCCATTTTAAAAATTAGGTTCTTTTCATATAATTCCAAGTTCTAAATAAATTTACTTTATAAATATGAGGATATTGTTCCACATTGTCTTCTAGAATCCAGTGCTATTGATGAGTGTCTGACATTGAAACCATGACTAAATGTTGTTCTCTTCTTGAAGCCAGGAAAATTTACTGAACTTCCCTTGCAAACTTGTTTTGTAGACATGGTTGACCTGAATAGTTGAAGCAATGAACCGGAATTGCCCAAAATTAGTTAGTTTGGAAAGGAACCAGTCAGTCATTTAGAGGCCGGTCTCCATAAGTGTTGACAGCAGAACTTTATTCTTCTGATGACCCCAGAGATCATGGCTGGCAGACTCTAATTAAAAAGAAGCAGGTGCTCTAGATGCTGCAGCCCAAACCTGTAACATGCTTGAACCTCACTTAACCAGAGCCAGCCAATCACCTAGTACCCTGCTCTCTACCTTTCTATCCCAAAAGCCATGTAAAGCTTATCCTAATCCCAACCTCGGCAGACAGATTTGAGTTCTGGCTCCTGTCTTGTTGCTGATCAACCTCAAAATAAAACCCTTTCCGCCCCACTCAAAACACAGTGCCATAGTATTGGTTTTATGCATGTTGGGCAACAATACCTTGTCTGGTAACAGTATCAGACTCATTCCCTTTGCATTGCCCAGAATAGTGGACATTCTTGGTTACCCACAATCCAGTCCCCAATCACTTTCCTAGTTCCTAAAAGAACCTTGATTTTGTGTCCATATCTACATCCCACCCAATTTTTGAGAGCAGAGTGGAGAGAAAGCATACACTTATTTATTTTTATTTATTTTAATAATTTCATTCATGAACCACTCATTCTACTAGCAGGAGTCTATTAAACACCGAAATAACACGTCCAAAATGGAGTCTTTCATGCCAAGTCCCAATCTAACCAAACTGCAGTTTCAGCCTTTCCTAAAAGGGGAGTTTTAAACCAATCTATCTGGAGTTTCCTGGTCAGTTCTAGGGAGGCAATCGACATGATAAGATCTGCACCCCCTCCTACCCCAACTTTTTTCTTCTCACTAGGAAGAAGGTTTTGCCTGTAATCTTTTCTTGTCCTGCCCTCTTTTCTGACTAAAAAATTTTCCATTTTGGTCAACTTCTTGTTTTCCACTTGATAAGTGAAATGCTGCCTAATTAATATGTTGCTTAATAAAGCAAATTATATCTCAAATTTATTTTATTTTTTAAAACAGCTCCAAGAATTCCTTGTTATGCTTTTATTATAAATAATAAACCAGTTTGAGCAGTCTCATCTTATATTACTTGTAACAAATAATATATGTAATCATTTATTTCCTTTTTATACACTGATTGCTTTGAGGATTTTCTACTTCTCTTTAGAGTTCTGAAATTCCATTTAGCATGTATTTTTGTATGTCTTCCCCCACTACCTTCACACTCACACCATCCCCAGTCATTATGCTCCATTTAATTTGAAGACCCAGGCCTTCTTCAGCTTGAGTCTCATTTCTACTATCACTCTAGTACTATTTCCATATGTAATCTATTTGTAACTATTTCCTTTGCTTTATTTTTCTGTTGTCTTCTTCTAAGTCACTATTGATGGAATTTGGACATATCTGCTGCATGACTTTCTAACATTTTCCCTCAATTTCTGGTGTTCTGATGGTATTTTTCTAAAGTTATATGGGATTTATTCCTTTGAAAATTACATGTGTTTTTATTATGTTAAGGAATACTTATAGAAAAAGGAGGCAATCATGTATACTCAGTCTGCCGCCTTATTTTAACTTTGTAAATCTCAATGCCTATGTTTTGACAATAATGGTTCATAATTATTGTGAAGGGAGAGGGGGTAATTTCCTCTTGGTTCGTCTAAACTGGCAAATAATCAAATTAACATCAAACTGGTAAGAGAAAATAAAACAAAATGTCTAATAATAACATGAATACCTCCTGTTTACATAGAAGAGACCCACTACAATTGAGTAACTCACTAAAATGACTTTAGTAACCTTCTTAAATAACTTCAGCTAAAGATTAAGGATGCTGAAGTCGGGGGAGGAAGGGAAAGTTCCGGTATAGGACATTACCAGAAAAAGCAGACAACAAGGGCGTACAGATTTAAGTTGCTGACTTCTCCAGAGATTCAGAGTTCCTGTCACTATAAGGGAGACACCCTACAAGGGGAGATATTCCTTGTACATGTAAACGTCTCTTACAAAAGGGTAATAGCCACTCAGTTTACAGAGCCCCTCCTATGAAAAAACCCTTAAACTGAAGACATTTTGTGGGTTACAGACTTTTCACCCTACATTGTACTATCTTTATTTTGTATTGTCATTATTTTTATTGTTGTAAAAATCACATGTCAAAAAATTACCATTTTAACCATTTTGAGTGTACAAGTTAGTAGCATTAATTATATTCAAATTGTTATGCTACCATCAGCACTAGTCAACTCTAGAAAATTTTCATCATCCTAAACTGAAACTGTATACACACTAAACAATAAATCCTCATTTCTCTCTTCCCCCAGTCCCAAGGTAACCACTATTTTAGGAATCTATTCCAGATACCTTATGTAAGTAGACTCACACAATATTTGTCCTTTTTCTTCATGTCTTTAAGATTCATCAGTGTTGTACCATATATCATAATTTCCCCTTTTATGACTGGATAATGTTTCCTGGTATGTCTGTTCTACCTTTTGTTATTCATTCATCCATTCATTGACACAGTTTCCACATTTTACCTATTGCGAATAACGCTGCTAGGAACTTTGTACAAATACATTTGATTCCCTGCTTTTAATTCTTTTTGAAATATACTTAGAAGTGGATTTGTTGGATCACATGGTAATTCTGTTTGCAATTTTTTGAGAAACTGTCATACTGTTTTCCATAGTTATTTTTAACTTTGAACTGACACTTGATTTTTTGTAACATTGTGATCCCAGATTTTTTTCATATTCTCTATCTGGCACATCTTAGTGCAGCTCTTTATTTTCTTTTAATTGCCCTTTGGTTCTAAATCCCTTTTTATGAATTATAATGCTAATATTTAAAAATTATTTATCCATAACTTATTAATTACCCATTTGGTATGTATAGAATAAACAGGGACTGAGGATGCAATAAGAAGAAACGGATTATAGACAATGCTGGAAGACAAGCTTTTTTAAAGGAATAATTTTAAAAGAAGTAATAAGTGTCACGAGAAGGGAAATACTGGGCTTATGCTTTTGTTTTTACCCAATATGCCAGTTAAAAGTATACCATTTTCACAATAACCAAGACATGGAAATAACCTAAACATCCATCAAAGCTGGGTATATATACTCAGAGGAATTCTATGCGATTGGGGAAAAAAAAAAAAGGGGTGGGGGGTGGGGAGTGAAACCATCCCGTTAGCAACAACCTGGGTGGAACTGAAGGAGGTCATGGTAAGCTAAATGAGAGGGGTGGGAGAGGAAAAGTGCAGGATAGTTTCACTCCTTTGTGGAATATAAGGAAACAAAACAAACCAATCCCCCAAATCCTCACAGAACACCGGACAGTGACTACCAGAGGACTTGAGGGTGGGGAGGGAACAAGGTGGCGGTAAACGGCACTCGAATGCTGCTGGCCGGTGTGGTGTGAAATGCACACAGGCTGAGCATTGATTTCAACATAAAATAGATTCTAACAGAGCTCTCCCCAAGAAGCAGCAGAGAACGATTAATCTTTTTCATTCTTTGATACATGCTCACTCTTTCCTCTATTGCTGAATTAAAAGGGTGCACAAGAGATATAACTTAAATATCTTATTTTGCTTTTTTGCTCATGCTCTGAATTCCCATAGCAAAACCTCTTTCCCGTCGCCATGCGCAAACGGTCCTTCTCCGCCACCATAGAGGAAGGTGCCGCAAAGATGTCTGGGAAATACAGTTTTAAGAGGAAAACGCAGCGTGTCTGCCGGGTACCCGTTGCTTTCCCCTGCGCAGGCGCAGTTGTGTCCGGCAAAACATCTCTGCAGTGTTCCAGGTCCGCTGTTTGCTTCCAGTCCGGTCCGCCGCTTGGGGGTACTCATCGCGGCGGGCCCAGGTACAGGCTGCCCAGGTGAGAACGAGCCCGAGGTTTGCGGCTCTTGCCGCCTGGTGTGGATAGAACGCTGACCGCGCCGCGCGTCCCAGCCAGTGAGTCTGGGCGGCCTTGGCAGATGGAAGCGGCTGGGGATGTACCCCAGCGGAGGCCGAAACTGCCACCGTCTGACCCCGGGGCCTCAGCCCTGGGCCAAACTGGGCTCCTGGAGAAATGGCCACTGAAAACGGGGTTGCAGAAAGCCGTGCCATGTTGTAGGGCTAAGACTTGTTGCGTTTGTTCTATCTCTCCCCCCCACCCCCCACCACCACACACACACACCCCTACAGGGTTTAAACTTTTATGCGTTTCTTGTCAACCTGGCTTTTTTGGCATTATTTTTCAAAGGAATTCTAGAGTGATTTAAATATTTCCTTTTTTAAGTTTTTAGAGGAATTTTGTGTACTTGCTAAGTGATGTCGTAAATGATGTGTGAGATATTGATGTCATTTCTCAATATAACATCTCTGAGAGCCCCATGTTCTTACCTTTTACTCTGTTAATGCACCTTAGACGTTTCTAATCTTTTATTTTGAGTTATCTTTATTCACAGAACCTCTTGCTGAAAAGTACATGCCCAATAACTGAAAGAATTCTTGATGCTGTTGAGAGGAAGCTAGTCATTCTTTACTCCTCTGGGTGGGCGGGTAGACTGGAAAAGGGTTCTGTTGAACAAGAGACTCGATTATCAAGAGAAAAGGCAAACTGTTTATGGAGGCTCATTTTAGAATAATAGAATTATCATCTCGTCATTCCATTGAGATAATACAGTCTTCAGAAAGAGGGCAATTTAGGAGGGAAAGGCAGAATGAAGAATTTTGCTAGCGTTCCCCTGTGACCAGTGGATAAATTTGCCTCAGGCTGGCACAGTTTACATACATCCCAAGGACCTGGGTTCACCACTCAACAGCCAGGATGAACAACTAACTAATTAAAAGTTTCTTTCTTTTCTTTTCTGCATGCCTAGTTTTATTCCTGCCTATACCTTTCCTGAAAAAAATTTTTTAGTTTACAGAAAAAGCAATTTTGCAGGGCTTATCTACATATGTGTCAAAATTACCTGCAAGTCCTAATCTGGGTGATAAGGCTTATAATACTGCTTCCCACCTGGCAGAGATTTCCTGTTTTTAGGAAGATAGATTATTAGTCAAAGCATCCTTCCGGGAGCTTGTCTCCCAGCTTTTTTTAATAAAAAATAGTGCCACTTAAAGACATCCTGTCTTTGGTCCCGACACTGCGCACTCCTGATTTCACAACAGTGCCTCTAATTCTGGCATGCCTGGACTGGGCCAGGAGGTTTCCTCTGGCTTCCTTCTGCAAGGTGTTCAGTCTAGCGACTTCTAGCCTCATCTGCGAGTATACAGACAAATGGAGAGAGTTCACAGCTTACTTCTCCACTTCAGGTGCTTTCTCCAAGAAGGTCAGTGGGGAAGGAGAAATGGCTACAAGATTGCTGCCAGCTCAGTCTCAGGTGAGTGAAGACTTCTTTCTTGAACTGTATTCCAGTTTTAGCAGTAGTGAACATGCTGCTTTCATTGTTGAACTTTTCTAGGCCTCAAGCCATAAAGAGAGGTTTTTGTTTCCCTTGCCTCAGGCCCAGTCTCCTTGTGAATTCTTCACTTAACAGTGTATTACTTGGTGACTAGCAATTGAATAGGCTCCTCCATCCCTTGCCATTGCCAAACCCAGAGCTTTGTAATAGACCCAAGTATGTTTCTGCCCTATGTAGGGTGGAGACTTGGAGGAGTTGAGTATGAGTCCCTTCATAAAACTAGGGATTCACAGAAGAAAGGCCTGGTCTTTGCCCTTTTAGTAACTGAAGACCACTATAATCATACCTGTTAAGGATCCAGGTGATTTTCTAGGAAAATCTGAGAGAAGACTTCTGAATCATCAGATACTGGCAGGAATACTTCCCTAGTATTGGGTGTGTTTTGATTTATAGGCAATATCAGGCTCATATGGATAGAGGAAAAGAAGTCTCAATTGGGCAGTTTAGGGGGGGACAGAGTTTTCGGGGGCAGATTTTGGGAAGCGAGCCTTCCCTGAAGTGAAGAAAATTTTCAACAGTGATTTATTTCCTCCTTTGCTCTTTCATGGAGCTTGATGAAATATAGCTAAAAACATAATTTCTTTCTAATTCTCCAAAAAGTAGTAGAAGAAAATACCTTTTTAATTGAAGAAGCATTAAACCATAATGTAATGTGCAACTCCTACAAAGGCAGTCCTACAAAGACAAAAGCTCACTCTTAGCTAAGTAAATACATTCAGTTTTGCAAACTGGAGTCAGTTGTCAAATTAGACCCATCTTGTTTAAAGGGATGGTTACCAGGTCTTTGAGGAAGCATTCCTGAGTTGTGAGACTGACAAGAGTTTTATTTAGCCATGAAAAGGGCATATATACATTGGATAGAGTGAGGAAGAAATTCAGAAAGAAAGGGGATGTGGTGGGGAGGATCTCCTTCCTTATTCCCAACAGCGTCTTATTTTTAGTTTGTGCTTGCCCTTATAGGTCATAGAATAACTCTGGCCTAGAGACCTTTCTGGGTTTGGGGGGGATAGTGAAGAGAAAGCAAGCTGTTAGTTCTTTGACTTTCAGAAACAGTGCTAAGGAAATAAATTTGCACACTTTTCTGATGATAGGCAGGAATGCTTAATTCAGCATTTATAGGGTTAGAAAATAGTGGAAAATCCCTAAATTTCCACCAGTTGGTTAAATAAGCTGATTCATGCATACGATGACATCTCTTGGCAAAGACATGCCTGGGACATTTTCAGAGCCTTCCCTACTGCAAATGTCCATGTCCTTGCCCCCACTACAAGAAGATGGCCCATAGTGATGATGGGAGTCTAAGCAAGCTATGGGGATCTCCACCTTTTACCTTCTTGAGAGAATGCTGGAGTCTCCTTCTAATGCTGGGTTCTCCTGTTTCTTCTGTAATGAGAGTTTGATACATTCCCAAGTCTGAAGTTCTGTGTGTCCTTCATTTTCATCTAGTGATTTCAAGTGCTTATCTTGTTTGGCTGCTCCGCGTAAGCTTTCTGAGTGAGGACTCAAGGCCTCACTTGTGGTGAACTTAACTCACAGTGGGTATGTGATAAATACATGCTCAGTAACTAAGAGGCAGTCAGGAAATACTCAACTGGAAATGCTCAGAACTGAGAGGCGACAGCATTGCTGCCATATCATCCATTGTAGGGATGATCCAAGGTGAACAGAAATGGGTTTACCATTACAGGAGTCTGTGACATTCAGGGATGTGGCCGTGTTCTTCAGCCAGGATGAGTGGCTGTGCCTGGACTCTGCGCAGAGAACCTTGTACCATGAGGTGATGCTGGAGAATTACAGCACCCTAGTGTCACTGGGTAAGGCACTTTCCCCCTAAGCATAAATCTGCTGTGAGAGCTTGCCAGGTGCAGCCCACAAATGGGTTCAGTTGGAAGTTTCTGTTCCTGTTCCCTGCTGGGGAAGGTCTCCAGTTGATGGTGGGAATCTGCAGAGTGCTTTCCTGTCTCCTGACCCCCAAGCTCTGTTTCCCTGGGTCTAGCTTAGAGGAGTGCATAATCAAAGATATCCCCTGGCTATCCTCTCGGAGCCTAGTTTTAAGCCCCTCTCACAGCACGACTCCCTCTTCCTTTAAGTGTCCTTCTTCCCCAAGACTCTGAGCTTGGATGTAAGTTCATGCCTATACCACAGACTTTGCTTTCTTTTCTTTCTCGTGAACAGGAATTCTGTTTTCCAAACCCAAGGTTATCTTCCAGTTACAGCAAGGGGAAGACCCCTGGATGGTGGAAAATGGAGTTTCTCATGGCACATGTCTAGGTGAGTGACTGAGTCTTTGGGAAATGAGAATTGCATTTTCTTACTATCTAGGCGTTGCTAATCAGCAGGGGCTGTGCTCAGGAAACGTTGACCAGGGTCTCCCTCTATCTGCCAGACCAGGTGGGAAATACTGGGCTGGCCATGTTTCCTCTCTGTCTTTTTGAGTACTTGTTATGTCAGAGTCAGAGGGAGAATTTAGTTTTCCCATTATAGGTTGCGCTTTAGTGATGCTTCTTGCAAATTAATGCGCAATATATAATGTGCAAATGTTTGTGATTCGTATCTTTCCTTTCCTTGCTTTTACTGGATTATTTTCTTGTTATTTTCCTTTTGTGGTTTGAACTAGCCTTTTATCACTAAAGTACATCTCATTGTTCCATCTTGGATTTTTTTTGCTTTTTTTTTTTTTTGTCTGCAACCCTTTATACATGATTCAGAAAAAGTAGTTTATATGTGCATTTATATACATACATGAGAAAGAGACAGCAGAAGTAGCAAAATAGTAATAGTTATCAAATTTAGGAAGAAGGTTTAAAGATATTCATTATGCCATTCTTCTAAATCTAAAAACTTTCAGTGTATGTTCTGGTCCCTGGCTGCTAGGACAGTTCTTTCAGTCTCTGAATACCCTCGTGAGTTGCTGAACATAAGCACTCACTTGGCATTTTCTGTGTTTCTGGTACCAAAGAATGGCCCTCTGTTTTGAATTTTGTTTATTATTCAGCATTTATTTTTTTCTATGGCAGGAGACAGGCTTTCTTTGTCAACTCGGTGTTGTGTTTCCATTCATGAACTCTGCATCAGATTTTACCTTTTGGTTTGACTAGTATATTTTCTTAAATAATATTTTCATAAAAGTTCCTGTTCACCGTATTTTTATGAATGTCTAAAATTCCATTATCTCTCCTGTGGGGATGATGTTTAGGTTCCAGCATTTACATCTGTTTTTTTCTTCCCCTTAGAATTGTTCAACTTTGCTCCTCAGTCTTTTGGCATGGAGCATTGTTAAAGTTTCTCTTAGCCTGATTCCATTTCCTGTATTTCCTATAGGGAAGCTTTTTTACTATTAAAATGGTTTTTCTGTTTTGTTTTTGTTTTTTTCACATTTCTATGATTTTCAGGATATTAGAATCACATTACAACCTATGTACACATCACAGCACACCCCCCACCAGAGTTCTAGTGCCGATCCCCATCACCATATTTACTCCTTGCATGGCTCTCTCCTTTCTCCTTCCCCTTTGTTAACTACAGTCTTGGATGTTGGGAGTTTTGTTATGTGTTGCCAGTTTGTTTCTTTATATTTTACATATGAGTGAAACCATTCCATACTTCTCTTTTTCTTTCTGGTTTATTTTGCTTAGCATAATCACCTTAATTCCATCTACATTGATGCAAAAGGTATAATTTGTCTTTTTTTAATAGTCTTGTAGAACTCCATTGAGTATTAATACCACATCTTCTTCATTTAGTCTCCTGTTGGTGAGCATTTAGGTTGTCTTGGCTGTTGTAAACTGTGCTGCTATGAACATAGGGTTACAAATATTCTTTCTGATTAATGCTTTTCTTTTCTTTAGATATATACCAAGAAATGGGATTGCTGGATTGAATGGTAGTTCCATTTTGGAGGTTTTTTTTGAGGAATGGCTATACTGTTTTCCAAAGAGGTTGAGCTGATTTATATTCCCACAACAATGTAAGAGAATTCCTTTTTCTCCACACACCCTCCAACACTTGTTTCTAGTCTCTTCTGTTTAGGCCATTCTCACCGCCGTGAGGTAATAATCTCATTGTGGTTTTTATTTGCGTTTCTGTGTTGGCAGATGACATAGAGCATTTTTTTTATGTCTCTATAGGATGTCTGTATGTCTCCTTTAGAGAAGGGTATGTCTAGCTCTTCTGCCTTTTTTTTTCCCCCCGAGTGGGTTCGCTTTTTTGTTGCTGAGGTGTGTGAGTTCTTTATATGTTTTGGAGATTAACCTCTTCTCTGATTTATGATGTGCATAATATATTCTCCCACTCAGTAGGTGTTTTTTTCATTCTAATGGTGGTTTCTTTTGCTGTACAGAAGCTTTTTGGTTTGATTTTGTCCCATTTGCTTAATTTTGCTTTAGTTGTCTTTGCTTCTGGTGTCACTTTCCCAAATATCTTTCTGAAGTTAATGTAATGGAGAAAATTGCCTGTGTTTTCCTCCATATTTTATGGTTTCAGATCTTATATCCCAAGTCTTTGATCCATTTTGAATTAATTTTTTGATGTCATTAAAGAATGATCTAGTTCCATTTTCTTGCAGGTGATTCTCCAACTTTCTCAGCACCTCTAACTGAAGGCTTATTCTTTTGCATGCTATTGGCTCCTTTTTCATAGATTAACTGTTTATGTAACTGTGGCTTTATTTCTGGCTTTCAGTTTCTTTCCACTTGTCAGTATATCTGATTTTGTTCCAGTACCACATTATTTTGATGACAGTTGTGCTTCAGTATAGTTTGAAATCACAAAGTGTTATTCCTTTTTTTTGATAACTTTCACTATTAGAGCTCTTTTGTGGTTCCATATTGTTTATTCTAGTTCCTTGAAAATTGTCCCTGTAATTTTGATAGGAATTACATTGAATCTGTTTATTGCTTTGGGTAAAATGACCATTTTTTAAAGTTTAAAACCAGTCTTTAAAGTTTCTAGATACCATATAATGTCATCTGCAAATAATTATAATTTTATTTTTTCACAGTTGGGTTACTTAATGTCTTTTTCTTGTCCAGTTGCTCTGGTCAGGACTTGTAGAACTAGGTTGAATAACAGTGGTCAGAGTGAACATCTTTGTCTTGTTCTAGATGTTAGGGAAGGACTTATACTTTTTTGTTACTGAATATCGATGTGAGCTGTGGGTTTGTTACGTATGCCTTTTCTTATGTTCAGATATTTTTCTTCTATTCCCATTTACTAAGAATTTTTATCATGAACCGTTGTTACATCTTGTCGAATGCATTTGGGGTCTATTGATATGATCATATGATTTTGTTCCAACCTTAGTTGATGTGATGTATTCAATTGATTGATTTGAATATGTTGAACCATCCTTACATACCTGGAATAAATCCCAATTGGTCATGATATATAATAATTGTTCAAATGTGTATTGAATTCAGTTTGCCATGATTTTGCTGATGATTTTTACTTCCATGTTCATCAGTGACATTAGTCTATAATTTTCTTTGTTGCTGCTGTCTTTGTCTGGTTTTGGAGTCAGGGTAATGTTGACTTTGAAAATGTGTATTTGGGAATGTTCCCTTCTCTTCAATTTTGTGGAAGCGTTTAAGAAGGATGAATATGAAAGCTTCCCTGAATATTTGGTTGAGCTCACTAGTGAAGCTTTCTGGTTCTGAGCTTTTTGTGGGTGGAGGGTAGACAGCAGACTTGACTACTGCTTTAATTTCTGTGCTTGTTATTGAGCTCCTCAAGTTTTCTGTTTTTGCTTCAGTTGGAAGAATGTAGGATTCTATAAATCTGGAGAAAGAAGCATATTTTTGTTTTGTTTTGTTTTTGTTTTTGTTTTTTCCCTAGTCACCAGTTGAGAACCTGAGTCCTTGGACTGTATGTGGACTGCTCCCCAAGCATAAGCTTAACACCTGAGCTACCAGTGCATGCCTGCCATTTCTTTAATATTGACAAATTGTTGGCATATAGATGCTTATAGTAGTCTCTTAAAGATTCTTTGTATTTCTGTTACCTGTTGTAATCTCACCTTTCATTTCTGATTTTTTAAATTAGGATTTTCATTTTTCTTAGTAAGTCTAGCTGAAGGTATATTAATTTTTTTTCTTGATTTTATGATCTTTT
The DNA here is from genome assembly GCA_004363575.1 of Solenodon paradoxus. Taxonomy (NCBI): domain Eukaryota; kingdom Metazoa; phylum Chordata; class Mammalia; order Eulipotyphla; family Solenodontidae; genus Solenodon; species Solenodon paradoxus. The sequence goes on along the minus strand of RJWH01000756.1, from coordinate 266,927 downwards.
GTATGGTATTTTTGTTATCAATTTCATTTATTTATTTTTTTTTCTACTAGCTTAATTTTTTTCTAGTTTCTTCAGGGGTAAGCTTAGATAGTTTATTTGAGATGCCTCTTGTTTTTTGATATTTGCTTATATCACTTAGAACTGATTTTGCTGCATTCCACATGCTCTGGTAGCTATCTTTTTATTTTCATTTGTTTCCATGTAATTTTAAATTTTGCCTTTAATTTTCTCATTGACCCTGGGGTTATTTAGAAGCATGTTGTTTAATGTCCACACCTTTGAGATTCTCCCAGTTTTGTTTTTCTGATTTATTTCTAGCTTTACACACTTGTAGTTGGAGAAGATACTTTCTATAATTTAAATCTTTATTAGGGTGGAAAGCTCTATATATGTCTGTTAAGTCTGTATGACTTATTATCTCATTTAGGGCCAGTATTTCTTTGTTGATTTTTTTTTTGGGGGGGGGGTCTGAAAGATCTATTGATCTAAATAGAGTATTGAAGTTCCCTACTATTATGGTGTTGCTATCTATGGCTCCCTTTAGGTCTGTTAATATTGGTTTAACATATTTATAAATCCTGCATTGGATACATAAATATTAATGACAGTCATATCTTCTTGATGGATTGACTCCTTGACCATAATATAGTTTCCATCTTTGTCTCGTATTGCCTTTTTTAGATGACAGTATATCTTGCTTGATATTAGTATTGCACCTTTTGATTTCCTGTCATCCACATTGCTTTTTTCATATCCTTTCACTTTCAGCCTGTGTTTCTTTGGATCTGATTTGGGTTTCCTGTATACATAATACCCATAGATCGTATTTTTTGATCTATCCAGCTACTCTGTCTTTTATTGGTGATTTTAGTCCATTTACATTTATGGTGATTATTGATATATGGGGCTTTATTGTTGCCATTTGATACTTTATTTTCTGATTATTTTATGTCTGTTTTGCATCTTTTCCCATGTTTTTTGGTTTGCCTTTTTCTTTGCATGGTTTTCAATGGTGGTTTTCTCCACCTTGTTTTCTGTCTAGAATCTTACAGATTTTCCTCTCCATATTTTGAATTCAAGAATTTATTAGTTTCTATCAAGGAGATGTTTTGTATTTTAGAATATTGTTATTTAGCATTCAGTGAACTGAATCTTTTGTTTTGAAGACCCAAATCTTTTTTTCATTTCATTTCAGGACTCTTTCTTTTTCTACTACTTACTTGTATATTTGTCACATTCCACCAAAAATGTGAGGAAAAATTACTATGTGAATGATATAATAAAATAGAAATTCAATGTAATATTGAATGTATCTGTTGTAAGGACCAGAACTAGTAATCATGAACAGGTTACAAAAATGACTCTGAACACTCTGGTTGGCAAATAAATCTTTAGTATCAGATTGATTATATTCTTTGCAGACTTTAAAAAAAATTTAAATTTGTATAAACTTGAAATTTGATCAGTCGTGATAAACCTTTGTTAATGTTTTGCTATTTACCTGTCAGACTTGAGTATTTGAGTATGTTTTTGCATCATTGACAAATACATACATGCAGAGAGAGAGACAGAAAAGATTGATTATGTATATATTCTTCTTAACCTTGTTTTTGTAAATGTCCTTTAGTTTATTCAGCCCTTATTAATAGAGGTCTGTCATATTGTAAGAAGACTTGCATTATTAAGCCACATTTTTTTAAAGAAATTTTCTTTCAGAAATTTTCATTTTCAGTTTTTCCCTCTGGTTAATATTGCTGCTATAATTATAGAATAAAAGACAATACTATAAAGAGAAAGAAGTTCAAACAATAAATAATGACAGTACAAAGATATGAATATTATGATTTAAAAGACTTGGAATGGGAATTGAAAATTCACACAAGATTTAAAACTATTAAACTTCACTATAGTCAGTGAAATTCAAACTAAAGAAATTAGATGTTATTTTTCCCTTAAGTTACCAAGATTTAGGAATACATATCCAGTGTTATGCTACTGCTCTGAGTAATAAGCAGTATCATTATTGGGATTTTGATTAGTACAGTTTTTTTTTGAAAGGTCGTCATGGCTTTATTAAAATCAGTTCCAGGTTTAGAAGTTTATCTTAAGAAAATAATTCCAGGCACTCCTGGTGTTTCAGATGTTAAGTCTGCAGTTGTACCATAGTTTGTGTAAAACCCCGGGACCTAGGTTTGACACCAAGAGCCAGGAGGGAACAACCAAAATAAATAATTAAATAATGTTCCTTTCTCTGCTCTCTTTTTGCCTGCTTCCTGACTTGAAAAAAAGAATTCCATAATTGTTCAAAGTTGCAAAGGTGGTGTAAATGTTGTTGTTGTTTTTAACATGAGACATTACTGAGAGTAGATAATGCTAAATGACTCCCTGAAAGTGATTCATAAAATCATTATGTGTTCATACAGTGGAATATTATGTGACCATTTAAAATGATGGTGTCAATCTACATTGATAAATAACATGGAACAAAACCTGCAGGTTTTTTTTTTTTTTTTAAGTGAAAAGGAGGCAGAGGAAATCTTAGTTTCAATTCATTTTTATTTTTGAGTAAAAGAACTTTTTATACAGAAATATTTGATTAGCTGAATTTACATTTAACAGTGATGTGCTTGTAAATGAACTATATTTTGACTTTTAGCTTTCTGTATTTTCTGAATTTTTCTTAGAATGATTATATATTTTTAGTGAAAATAAAAGTTTTTTTCATAAAATATATTCATTCCTTTTGAATAATGATTCTGCTTGTACTCTATCCTAAATGATAAAAAAAAGTGGATAAAAATTATTCTCAAGACTGTAATCTTCTTATTCCTCATATTATCATATATCACCAATTTTAACTGAGCTACCCCAGCCAAGTTGTACACCATACTCATAGGTGGTGTTACCTAACATCTCTACCTCCAGAACTTCTCAATGTACCTGTCTCCACTAATAGGCCAGTGCAAACTACCATCATTTTCATCTAGGAAGACTGTGGCAGTCTCCTGTTTGATTGCTTGTCTTCTGCCTTGTTCTCTTTTATCATCCCCCATTTTCACACAGCCACAGTAATCCTTTTTAAACAAAGTCATATGCTCTCAAAGATTTTTAGAAGAAATTTTAAATTTCTCCCTGTGTCTTATAAGATCCCACATGACACATGACCCCTGTTCTCCTCTTTTTCTCACCTCAAAGCACTCTCCCCTTATTCCCTTTTACACTGGACTTTTTATGTTCCTGAAGCACACAAAGTTTATTCCTGCCTTAGATTGTTTGTGTTAGCCATTTTTTCTCCCTGAAATAATCTTTATACCCATATTTTTGCATAACCTGCTCTTCTTATTTGTATTTCATTTTTTATTTCCTTATCACCCAATTTAAAATATCATATTGTTTTGTTATACACCACCTTGATTTTCTTACAGTTCTATCTTTTTGAAATGTGGTTACTCAATCATTGTCAGTATCCCATTACTAGAATGTGCACCTTGTGAAAATTAGACTCTTCTCTGTTTTTTAAAGGAAAGGTACACACAGGAATTAAAGTGAGTAAGCAGGCAGGAAGAGAGGAGGAAGAAGCACTTTATTTTATGTTCATTTAGTTGTTCACATTGGTTGCTTCTCCCAAGGGGTATGTGGCCTGTGCTTCTTTGGAGGTAATTGACCTAATCACTCTTTCCCCAGGTGTGCCCTCTTGTCTAGTTTATTCCCTTTAATCTTGAATCTTGACGTTTGCATGATAGGCACTCAGTAAATATTGTCTGTATCAATGTTTATAACACTATTTATAGCACTCAAATGAGTCCCCAAATAACACTAGTTTAGGCCCTATGTTTCAAAGAGCTTTTGAGGGATAATAGCTCTTTTACTTTTTATTTATAGTTTACTGTTTTCTCTTAGATTTACCATGAGCATACTAGTGGGAGAGTAATCTGAGGAATCACACAAACTGCTGACTCAGAAATGCCCTGTAACCTCTTTTTGCTTGTCTCTAGCTCAGGCCTGGTTTCTCCTCTTATTGGAAGAGCTTTCTTCTGCATTCTTCAGCCTGCCTATATGTAGGTTTCTTTAGATCCCTCTCAACAAAGTGTATCTTCCATCTTGTCTCTTTGGCTTTCTTTGCCCATCTTTTCTAAGACATCAAGGGTATACTTAATTATTCTTATATATATTTTGATGTCACTTTTCTTTATTCCCAGTGTGAAGGAGACTTATATGTTTTGTTTATTTTAGGATGGGAGAGCTTGTTTGGAACCACATTTTCCAAGGAAGAAAATCAAGATGTAATGAATAAATTCGTAGGTGTTGGTCCTTTTGACTTCAAGTTGAGAAAAACCTACATGAATGAGGACAAGCTAGAGAAACAACAAGGCAAAAACAATAAGCCTTTCAGAAGAGTCTTAGTTACTATCAAGAAAGCCTACATAAAGGAGAAGAGCTTTACTGGTATTGAACTTGGAAAAAATATCAGTATAAAATCATCACTTATTAGAAAACCCAAAATTATTTCCAGAGGAAGGAAGCCTCATTCCCAGCAGTATTCAGTTCTGTTTAAACAACTGGGAGTCAATATAGTACGTAAGTGTTATAAATGTAACATCTGTGGGAAAATATTCCTCCACAGTTCTTCTCTGAGTAAACATCAGAGAATCCACACTGGAGAAAAGCTCTATAAATGTAAGGAATGTAGGAAAGCTTTCAGCCAAAGCTCATCTCTAACTCAGCACCTGAGAGTTCATACTGGAGAGAAACCTTACATATGTAGTGAATGTGGAAAAGCCTTCAGTTTCACTACATCTCTCATTGGCCATCAGAGAATGCATACTGGAGAGAGACCCTATAAATGTAATGAATGTGGAAAAACATTTAAAGGTAGTTCATCCCTTAATAATCACCAGCGGATTCATACTGGAGAAAAGCCCTACAAGTGTAATGAATGTGGAAGAGCCTTTAGCCAGTGTTCATCTCTCATCCAGCACCATAGAATTCATACTGGAGAGAAACCATATGAATGTAGCCAGTGTGGTAAAGCTTTTACTTCAATATCACGGCTAAGTAGACACCATAGAATTCACACTGGTGAGAAGCCCTTTAATTGTAATGAGTGTGGAAAACTATTCAGTTATCACTCGGCCCTTATTATACATCAGAGGATTCACACTGGTGAGAAGCCTTATGCATGTAAAGAATGCGGGAAAGCTTTTAGCCAAAGCTCTGCTCTCATACAGCATCAAAGAATTCATACTGGAGAAAAACCCTATAAATGTAATGAATGTGGGAAAGCTTTCTCCTGGATTTCACGGCTTAATATACATAACAGAATCCATACTGGAGAGAAACCATATCACTGTAAAGAATGTGGAAAAGCCTTCAGTTCTCACTCAGCAGTTAATACTCATCGAAAAATTCATACTGGAGAGAAAGCATATAAATGTAATTACTGTGAAAAAGCCTTCAACCAAAGTTCAGCTCTGATTCAGCACCAGAGAATTCACACTGGAGAGAAACCATATAACTGTAAAGTATGTGGTAAAGCCTTCAGACAAAGCTCATCCCTCATGACACATATGAGAATTCATACAGGAGAAAAGCCTTATAAATGTAAGGAGTGTGGAAAAGCATTTAGTCAGAGCTCATCCCTTACGAATCATCAGAGGACTCACTCTGGAGAAAAACTATAAATAGAATACATGTGGAAAATCTCACTGAAGTTTATTCCATACTGAATGTCAGAGAATTCATCTTGGGGAGAAAGTGATAAAAAGTAACTCTGGATAAAAATTCAGAGTTTAGACCTCATCAAATATCAGAGACTTCATGATTTGAATAATTTTAGGGATAATAGGAAAGCTTCTGTGAAATTTTTTTCATATGTTAAATTATTGCTGAATATAGACTTGAGAATTTGTAAGGTCAAAAGGTTTTTGCTTATTTATTCTTGGTGGTGGTATTTGATATCAGTCACTAGCTTTCACAACCATCACTGGGAAGCGCGTTGATGTATGTAAAGTGTAGCTATAAAATCCAGAATTCAGGTTAATCTAGGAGTTTTATTTTTTTAAACTACATATAAGTGTTAAGCAAGCCAGTTATATTAAGTTTTTGGAAAGGAAAGTAAGCAAGTGATATGTAGCTACCTCATTGTCATTAATATTTTTTAATAGTTTAAAAGATAATTCTGTACTTGGTTGTGGATAAAAATATGGGGTTGCTTCTCCTCTGCTTTCTAAGTCATTCACCTGAAAAGAAAATTGCTCTGTAAACTATGCAGGTAAGCAATACTATGAGTTTTCTTCCTGACTACTTGTTTCAAAGTCTGAATCAGGCCTAAAGTCACTTTAAATCACAAAATGCATGGCATTTCACTTGTTTTTCCCACAAGGTAATTCCTTTGCTGTATTGAGAATTAAAGATTGTTCAGACAGTTACTGTTTTTGCATGTTAATTTAATGATAGGTGTTGTCAAAAATTATTTCACAATGTAGCCATAAGAGAGCAAGAACCTCCCAGACTGCTTACTTACTTGAGCAATCGTTACCGGCCACCAGGAAGACCCAGATACAATAAGGAACCTGGGTCATCCTCACTGGAGGTAAAGTGAAGCAAGGGATTTTTACCATTATATTTCACCTTCACCTCCATCAGATGATGCTCACTCTTCTACTCTGAAGACCACTAGATAAAAACTAAAGCTCTCAGTTCAGATGCTTTTTCCTCTAAAAACGGAACTGTTAACTTTCAATAAGTTATTTAGCCTATTATCAACTGTTCTAAAGTGTGAATAATAATTTGAGCAAGGTAAAAAAATTCTTTCACAAGTCAAAGTCATCTAGTTTTGCTAACGATCAGTAGTCATGTACTTAATGATTAAAATACTCATTTCACTTTAAAAAGTTAGTTTCAACAACAAAAAAACTCAGAAGAGGCAATACTGGAGTAGAGATTAAGCAAAGCAAAAATCATTATATTCAACTTTTACCTCGTGGTACTAATTGGTCTCGTTGTTTTAGATTTGTGAAGAACAAACACTTCTAGTCTATGTAATGCTCCACAGCCATTTTTTAAAAATTACCTGAGGTGAGAAAATTCCTTCTCTGTAATAGCCCATGTGAGCTGTTGTAACAAAATACCATAGGCTGGGTAGCTTATAAACAACAAACTTCTCATGATTCTGAAGTGTGAAAAGTCCAGGGTCAAGGCACTAGTGGTGTATTCTGGCGAGGACTTTTCCTGGGTGATTTCCAGTGTCTTCTCACTGTGTCCTTATGTGATGGGAAAGGGTTTCTCTCTGGGGCTTCTTATAAGGCACTAATCCCACTCATGAGCATGGTGCCCTAAAGGTAATCTCCCACATGTTCAACCTTTAGAATTAGGATTTTAATTTAAATTTTGAGAGGATGTAAACATTAAGACAATAGCATTCTCCAATTATCAATAGTCCTAAAATCATCAAAAAATAATAAATTCACATACTAGACAGTTACTTTTAGGTGTGGTCTATCAAACTTGCAAGAAACCTCATGTAAGTCTTACACAACATCTTTCAGAGGATATAACATAAGCACAATGATTCCAATATAACCCAGTACCAAAGTCAGAGAAAGTACAAGAAAGGAATGTTGCAGGCCAATATCCAAAAAAGTCCTAAACAAAACATTAGCAAATGTAAAACAAACATACTGAAGCAGGTAAAATACATCATGATGAAGTGTAGATATTTTCTTGGGAATGCATGGGTTATTTAACAATAGAAAATTGTAAATAGATGGCTGTGCACCACCTTAATAAAGGAGAGAAATCCATATGCTCATTTCAAATGCTGAAAAAGCACGATACTCAGTACTAACTTACAGTAAAAACTTAACCAAGCAATAATAGACAGGAACTTCTTAGCCTGGTAAAAAGATATTTACTAAGTGTGGTAAAAGTTACAATTATTCAATAATGACTAAGAAATAGTAATTATTAATAGAAAAGAATGGATGCCTACTTTCAACATAAGAATTACATGAAAGTCAAAACTGACTTTTGGAAGAATATGTAAAGATTAACTAGAGAGAGCAGGAGTTTTTTAAATCAGGTTACAAATAAGCTACATACAATTTAAATATTTGCTCACATCAAAATTAATAACATCAAAATATATCAAGGAGGAAATGGAAATACAAAAATGATGTTTCTATAACATGCCAACAAATTGCCATCTGGAAAATTAAATTGTACAGGTCAATTAAAAAGGCACCCTAGTATAAAGGTAGTTTAAATACAAAGCCATGTATGTCACAGAAGAGAAAGATATTTCTGAAACAATATATGAAAAGAGAAATTCATTAGTAGTTAAAATGCAAATTAGGACCACAAGTATGATTTCGTAAGTACATATGAGCGTTAAGATGTACAACAATGCTGAATTTTGGAATTATGTGGAAAAATGAGTTCATACAAGTGAGAGTGTAAGTTGATACATATTAACAAGTTATAAAGTTGTACATATGCATGTTATAAAACAAATTTCACTCCTATGCATATATGCTAGATAAATTCATAGGAACACAAACTTCTATAAAGATATTCTTGGCATGGATCATGATAGCAAATATTTGAAAGCCTGAATGTCCATCAGTAGGAGAATGGATCAATTTTGGAATATTAACACAGAACAGCAATGATAACCAAAATATATAAAACAGATGAATTTGAAAATAAAGTTTTTGAAAGACATAGGAAGTTAATATGGTATACAATTTTTTGTAAAAAATTTACTAATATATACATGTGGTAATGATATTAAATAGCAAGTATTGAGACAGTATTCTAGTTAGCACAAACTCACCTCAAAATTCAATGGCTTAAAATGCCTATTAACTGTTTTGCTTCCATGTTTGGACTCAAGCAATTCTTATATGGTATCTCTAAAATATTTGCAGTCAAACGGCAGCTGAAAATGAAAGCTCTACTAGGATTGTTGTCCCATTATGACTGACAATATGACATCAGTTGATGACTATTGGCTGAGCTTGGTTTCTGAGAGGGAGTGCTGAAAGCAAGCCTACCTAAGAGAACTAGGTAGAAGTTGCAACTCTTAAAATTCAACCTTGGAAGTCACACAGCATTAATTCTTCTGTATTTTATTAGTCAAAAATGATTCACAGGTTTAGCCCAGATTCAAGGGGAAAGATATAAGGGAGGGAATACCAGGAAGCATGATTCATTGGAGAGGCATCTTTGGATACATAACTACCACATAAAACAAAAGTCTGGGATTGTGGTTACCCCTGAGATTAAGCAAATATGGGGGCAGAGGGGAAGCACAGGATTCTTTGACTTGTTTTGATGCCAAAGCCCCCCCCATCAGGAAGAGGCTGCCTAGGCCAAATGAAGATTAGTGTGTAGTAAGTATATCAGTAAAAATAAATAGAACTGCTGGGCTCATCTCATACTGGGTGATTTGAGGAACAATTAAATAGATCTTATTGCCTGAGAACTTGGATGAAGTGAGCATCTACGTTTTAATACAGAATGACTTCAGAGGTTGTACCCAGGAGACATCCCAAAGCTCTTGGGTACAAGCTCAGGCCAGTAGTGAATTTAAATGTGTCCCATTGGAAAATGAAATACCATCCTCTCTTGCCTACCCCTTCCATTTCCTTTATCCCTGAAGAAAGAATAATGGTTCCCATGCCAAGTAAAGAAACATTGTAAATCAAAATATGTGTATCATAAGAGAACCAGGCAAAGAAAGAATTAACAATTATTAAGTTGTCAACAGATTTTCTTTGTCTAATTTCTCTTAAAGAGATGTTCAGAATTCAGGCAAAAGAGGAAAAGTTACCCATTTTCATAGTTTCTTAATCATTTTCAAAGCCACCAGAAAAAGCAAAGTATGCTTTAACTTTTATAATATGGTTGACTTACTTGATATACTGTATTTACAGTAGTCAAAGTAATTAAATGATTTTAAATGACCATTTATATTTTTAGGTGGTTTGGTCTGTTAACCTAAAAATTCAGGAGGAAATTAAAAAGGGAAAGCACATTTATTTGGATCAAGCATTTCAATTTGGGAAACAGATTCCAGAAAATACAGAATATGTATTAAGAAGGGTCAAAGTCAAGGGGTTTTGTGGGAGGAAAAGAAGTAAGTGGTTAAGGGAAGGAGTTGATTACTCTGAATAGGCTTAAACCATTTTTTGGCTGTACATAACTGATACACTATGAATATACTGATTCTCCAGAAAGAAGAAAAAAAGAACTGATTGATTCTATACTCTGGCCAAAAATCCATAATCATCAGTTTGCAACCGTCATGATAGTTTTGTATAATAATTGCTTTTAACCAGTCTGAAGATCTTTGGCCCAATTCAAATGGGACAGGTAAAGCAATTTCTCTCTAAACGATCCTAAGTCCATTTTAAAATGGCTTCACAAATGTCAGCTCAAAGGGCTATTGTTTCATTGGTTAGTGCATTATCAAACAAAGGTTTTCTCATAAAGACATCTGTGAAATGAATAGGTCCTTTTCCCCCCTAGACTATCCCTTCATTAGATTTGTCCAATGTTTCCTTATGATTAGATTTATGCTTTTTTTTAAAGAAAACCACTTAATAATATGTATTTATCTCAGTTCATATTACATTAGAAGGCTTATGATGTTGACATCCCATTGCTAGTAAATTTAATTTTGTTTGGTTAAGATGGTATGTATGGCATGTTCTGGTAGAGTAGTGGTTAGGTTCACCACCTCTGAACGCAGTCCACATACATTCCAATGACCCAAGTTCACGTCCCAGGGCCAGAGGGAATAACCAAGATATGCAACTAAAATAAAAAATAAATGAAAAATGCTTCTTCCTCTTCTCTCTTCCTGCCTGCTTACCTACTTGCCTTCATTCGTGCCTGCACCTTTCCTTTGAAGAAAAAAAAAGATAGGTGCATCCTGGTGGAGTTGCTGTTGGGTCAATCACCTCCAAATGATGCAGGTCACACACTGGGTTCAAGTCCCGTTTCCAGGGGGAAACAACCAGTGTGAACAACTAAATAAAAATAATAAAATTGTCCCAAACTTGGCCTCTGAGAACCCCTTCAGGCTGGTTTCTCTGCCCTTTCTGTCCCAAAAAACTTGGGATTGTATCCAAAATATGTAACTCAAGTACACCTACTTCTGTCTGTGTAGCAAAGTATGATTTTCTGACTAGGCAAGAGTTGGGAAGAACTGTGGGGTCAAAAACATTTGTGAGGGGGTGGCTTTTTTTTCTGTAGCATCTTTTATTTCCTCCTTTTGCTATTTTCCCTTTTGACACATTGTTTACACACCACTAACTTTCTGTTAACCCTCTTCCCCTTCTGAAGCATTATCATCCCATGGATGCCTCTTCAAATCCCACGTGTACTTTGAAAAAAATGTGATACAACATTTAACATAAAATAAACCATTTAAGCTGTTACCAGACCTCACCCAGTTTCTTGGAAATTCTGAATTTAGAAAAAAACAAAATGCTAATTTCAACATATAGAAAGCAAAACTTTAGTTTTTTCTTATACTGGTGTCACAAGGGAGAAGGTGAAAAAGGGGAGGTACTTTTCATCTAGGGTAGGGCGATGTTCTCCTTTTTTAAAGGACAGGTACTGGAATGAAGAGAGAGAAGGAATAAGCACTTTTCTCTTATTTTATTTAGTTATTCCTCTTGGTTGTTCTCCCAGGCCCCAGGACACATATTGGGATCCTTGAGATGTATGTGGACTGCTCCGCTCAAAGGTGGTTGATCAATCGCTTCTCCACCAGAGTGCACCAATGTTCTCCTTTGTATACACTAAAACCCTGCCTTTTTTCTTGTTTCTGACTATGCAAGAAACTAATTTTCAGTGTCTTTCAGGTTTCTCCAGTTCACGGGCTTATTCCTCCATTGCAGTTCTATATGCTACTTCTTATGTGACATATTTTATTAACATTTTAAATCTCCACCTCTAGGTCTTATGCATGCTATGCAAATGACAAAAGTTGGGGGTGTGGGGGTTATGGGTAGGAGTTTAGAGCTGGCACCAGAATCTGAATTTCTCTGGTTTTGAAGGAGAAGTGAGTTAAGGTCACTGAAAATGCAACAAGTATAACCCTGACGTCATCTCTTTGGTTCCCATGGTTTTTTTTTTTTTGCGTTGATTTAACTCATCAGGTAATATTATTCCTCAGCTGTTACTGTATTAACAGCTATTAAGGGTTAGCATATTTTGGGGGGTTTCTATACAACTGCTAGAATTCTGGCCTTTTTAGCTATGCTGCCCCTTTGCAGTGCCTGTCTCAAATCCATGTTTGTTTTTTTCATGAAAGATGCAGGCAGGAATTAAGGCAAGGAGACAGGCAAGTAGGAAGAGAGAGCGGGAAGAAGCATTTATTTTATTGAGTTGTTCCACCCAAACCCAGCCACCAACCAGGTCCTTGGATGTCTGTGAACTGCGTCAGCTGGAGGCATACTGATCTTCCTAAAGTTGCTTCAATTCAGCTTTTATTTTTCAAATCTTTTTGCCTGAATAAGCACAGGGAGCCCACGTGAACAAAGAAGGCAGCTGGAAGAGAAAGCTTCGTACACTTGGCTCTCTTAGATTTTAAGATTGTTACATCAGCCCTAAATGTTTAACCCTTCCTAGGTTTGGAACTTTAAAAAAGACAGAATTCAGCACAAACCTCATTGTTTCAGATGTATATATGGTTAAGACATTGTAAAATTGTCAAAGATGTCAAAGTAATTATTTTTTAATAAAATTATGTTATAGTAATTATAATAAGGCAAGTCGGCGCCTGAGGGAACCAGCACTTGGAGGAGAGGGAGACCACCGCAAGCACATCCCTCGCGAGGCCGCCCCCGCGCGGGCCGCGGGGTGCGGAGAACTTGTCCTCTCCGGAGGGCGCGCCGCGGCGCACTCTGGGAAATGCAGTCGGCACGGACCCGGGGTATGCTGGGAGCTGTAGTTCTTAGTGCGCAGGGTTGCGGGAATCACCGAGGCCTTTTGGGGGATCTTGCCGTGGGTGTTCCCGGTTCCCTTCGGGCAGCCTGCCTGGGGCTGAGAGACTCCGGCTTGGAGCTTCCTAGTCGTGGCAGGAGCCAACACCAGTCTCCGTGTGAGTGGGGAGGTTGCGGGCCCGCGCTCGGGCACCGGGGAAGCCGCGCCCCGCTTGTATCTGGAGGCCGCTCCTCTAGGCCTGGACCGCTGCGCTCCTCGCGGCTTCGCGTCCCCAGGAGATTCGCAGCGACTGAGAGGCCCAGCCAGGTGAGCTGGGGCGTGCCCGGGACTGCTGCACATGGGGTTCTTTTGTGGCTTATTTCCTGGGACTTCTGGAAGTGTCGAAGGCTACAATAGCTAGTCCCCATGGAGAATTTACTGTACCCAGTATCTAGTGCCTCGGATGAATTAATTTCATCCTCAGATAACAGCGAGGTTGCCTGTCCACTGCCCCAGCTTTACAGGTGACGAAACGGAAGCACAGAAGGGTCGGGTAATTTAACTGGGATTTGGGGCTCAAACCAGGATTCCTTTCCTACCTCTACTACTCCCCCGCATTCCCCTCGCCCACCCCCACCCCCACCCCCTTGGGCAGCTCTCCAGGACTCCCTAGTTCTGTCTCCCATAGGTCTGTAAAATTTTTTAGAGTTTGTGAGGATTAAAAGTCACACATGGAAAGCACCCATGATTCCTGGCTTGGGGCAGATGTGCATCACAGAGCATCTATGGGTGCTTCTACAGCAGCTTCCGTGCTGGCCGAAGTGTGACAGCCAGAGATGATCCCTCACATCCGGCAGGTTAAGCTCTGCTGCCTGCTGCTGCTCCCGGAGGAGCCCACTACAGAGTGCAGGTGGCTGCAGCCAGGGTTCTTCTCCAGTACTTGTCTGGCTGTTCTAGGCACCCTGTTACCCTGCTCTCCCAGTTGGAGTTTGTGTGAGTATGAGGGCTCTTTGAAACTGTGAATGCTGTAAGCTGGCACCTCTGGAGTTTAAAATATGCAGTAGAATAATCTGGTATACCTCTTGTATAAGTGTGAGTGTGCTGACCATATTATCTTGGATGAGGTTTGTTAAAGTGGGAGGCAGGGAGAAAGTTTACCGGTTGTGTTTTACACACAGTTCCCTGGGAGAACACAGCACTCTAAGTAGGACCACTCAGAGGAAGCACCTGGTTGAATAATGAGGCAGAAGGAGAAAGCAAATTGGGCACCTTTATTGTGGTTTCTCTGGAAAGGAAAGGAGTAGGTAGGGCCATCAGACCTAGGATTGGTTAGCTGTGTTAGAAAGTGGTAGCCCTGAGCACTTCATGTTCATGGTGACTGTTAGAGTGGATAGTTCAGAGTTATCGAAGGAATCCAGGTATCTGTGAGTGAGTCACAAGTTGCTTAGACTTGGCTAATAGACCCTTAGATCTATGTAAAAGCCTCAGTTTAAAGAAATTAGAAGAATGGCTAACACACGGAGGAGCTGGAGATTGGCAGAGTCTCTTAGAATTTCAGTGATTTAATATGTATGCTTTTCACTTGGTTTACATTATTCATGTGGGATCTGATGGGCATTATGGGTGGTTATAACTTTATCTTTCCAAGCCATCCCTTGATACCATAGTTTCTCATTATACGTTTTTCACTTCCAGACCTACCTTGCTAGCATGCTTCTCTCCCTTGACAGGAAAGAAGAAAAGACTAAGAAGGAAACAATGGCTGTGAATTTACTGCCTGCTCAGACAACAGTAAGTAAAGTTTGTCTTTTTTATGAATTGCCTTTTGGGTTCACAGATGGTAGATATATTTGCACTCTGTGCAGGGTGTTGGGGATACAAAGACAAAAAAATATTTTCTGTCTTTAAGGAGTTCATAGTATAATAATCTTAGGAAGTGATTAAGTGTCCAAGAAGATTCAGAGGAAAGATCTTAGAAGTGGGGTCATTTTGAACCTACACTGAGTCTGGACTCCATCCCAGAAGGAGTTCAGCTTGACCTGGGCTGTAAGTTGGCTTTGAGGAGGACTAAGGACTGGGTCTTTCTCAGAGATCATTGGAGTTCTTCTGTCAAGTGCAGCTATGATGTTGAATTGCCCAGATGAGCCTCTTGTCTATCTGATTTATGCCTCTATTTGCTTCTCTGATTCTTTTTCTCCCTGCTACTTTGAATTCTCCTCCCAAGTCCTTTATTCTTGCTCATTCCCCTTCTTCTCATTCCCCTTTATTACTTTAACCTTCATCTTTCTGAGGATCTTTTTTCCCAGATCCCCAACCTCAGGCCTGAATGTTTTCCTAGAGATCCAGTCTATTATTCCCAAACTCATAAAGGTTTATATTTCCACATGGAGGTCCTATCGTTCCCCCAAGACCAGCTCTTTTTCCTTCTGAGGATTTTCCTTCTGTGGATTAGTTGCCCACAAACCAAAAATGTGGATTCTGGAAATTGACCTCATGAATTCACATCCAAGCTTGGGCAACTTCTTTTCTCTCTCTGTGTCTCATTTCCTTACTTGTAAATATGGTTAATGATGTATATAACTTTGCAAGAGGACTGTTAATACCTGCATTTTGCAGATGAGGAAGCTGAGGCACAGAGAAGCAAATAACTTTATCAGGGTCACATAGTGGCTTTGAACCTAAAGTTTATAACTAGCATTAGGCGCTGAGAAAGTACATGTGAAGTGCTGAGAATAGTTAATTACCAAAAAAATACTCTCTTACTACTATTAGTATCATCATCATTAGCAGCAGCTTTATTTTAGGATCTACCTAATGTACACACACACACGTATTACAAAGCAATACCCAGTTATTACCTGGGCTGCCTTCTGCCCCGCGGTAGGACTCCTCACTATCTAGCTGTGGAGATAGACTTGATTTCAGCTGTAGAGGAATATATTTGCAACTCAGAGTCAGTTTTTGTGGTCCATTACCTAAAGCTTTTGATGATTAAGTCTCCCCATGTTTCATTTTGCCCTTTTAGTAAGTTCTGTGGTAATGTACAATCACAGCTTCTTTCCTCACTGGGAATACTGAGAAGCAAAGTTTTCTCTGCTGTTGATTAGAAAAATTAAATAGAGGACAGGCATAATTTTTGGAAAAAGTAGGATCTTAGTCGATTTTTATTTTATTATTCTATTCTATTTCCATGTTTATTTTCTGGGAGAAAAGATAAATGAAACAGTGTTGATTGCTTAATAGCCATGGTTTGTTAATTACATGTTTTTTCTTCAGTAAGTCATACTTGTTTTTGGTATTATAACTTTATTTTTAAATAATTTGACTTTTTTAGAACAACTTTAAATTTAGAGAAAAATTACAAAGATAGTATAATTAGCATATACCATTCACTCAGTTTCCCTTATTTGCATCTTATATTAGTATGGTATACTTGTTAAAGTTATTGAATCAATATTGATATGTTACTATTAACCAAAGGCCATTCTTTATTCAAATTTCTTTTGTTTTTATCTGATGTCCTTTTGTTTGTTCTATAATCCCATCTAAGACACCATATTACATTTAGTTGTCATGTCTCCTGAGGCTCCTCCTGGCTCTCAGTTTCCCAGACTTTCCTTGTTTTTGATGACCATAACAATTTTGAGGCATATTGATTAGGTATTTTTTAGAATGTCCCTTTACTGTGATTTATCTAATGTTGTTGTCCCTTTTCAGCTTTAAGTGATAGATTTTTGGAAGGAAGACAATGGAAGTAAAGTATCATTCTCTTCACATCATATCAAATTACATGTCTATAACATAACCTCTCACTGTTGATACTGACTTTGGTCACCCACCACTGTAAAGTTATTCTCTTCTGCCTTCCACCCCTTGGAAGGAAGTCAGTATGTATAGCCCACGCATAAGAGATGAGGAGTTTACACTTCACCATCTAGAGGGCAGAGAATCTTCATCAATTATTTGGAATTCTGCCTGGAGAATTGTCACTTCTCCCTCATTTATTTATATTAGTATGAACTCATATGCACTTATTTTTAACTTTAATCCAATGCTACTTTATTTTGTTGCTTAAGTTTTCCATCAATGGCCACTGGAAGCTCTTTCACTTTGTTCATCTACCTCCATCAGTGTGTAGTTTTGTTTCATTTTTGGAGTGCTTCCTTATTTTTGGCACTCTAAGATGCTCTGGGCTCATTTAAAATACTTCCTGGCCTGGTTCTCAAATCAGCCATTTTTCCAAACATCCCTGTTTTCTTTTTATTTGAGAATGGTATTTGAAAACAAAATCTGTGCCTTAGGTTTTTTTCATTGCTACTAGATTTTTAAAAATTTTTATACCCATTAACTTGACAGAGCAAGGGAATATTTATACTGACCTTTGTGTGTGTGTGTCTCTGTGTATGTGTGTGTGTTTGTAAGTGTTTTTATGTAGCAGTGTATATTAAGCTAAATATGGGTTCATACTGATGTCTCCGACTCTAATCCTGGTCTCCTCTCCTTGCTTATCTGAGAACTCCCACTTCAACGGTGAGAAACCTGGCACAGCCATCTACCATCCGTAAACTGTTCACCTCCAGTATATGTGGACAGCACTTTCTGAATTGCTAACCCGTACACCTGTGGGAAACAACTTTATCAACTAGAGAACAGTGCTTGCATTCAGTTCCTCTTATCATTAGTCTTACAGATGCTACTCATTTTCAGAGTTTCTCAACACCTTTTCCATCACCTCCTTAAGCTTATTTCATATTGTTGTATTATATTTAGATTTATTTGTCACATTCACATTTCATTCTGGGATCCTTGACATCCTAAATGTGATTTTTTTTAATCTGCATACAGTAGGGTTCACTCTTTGTGCTTTAAAGTTCTGTGGGTTTTGAAAAGTGCTTAGTGCCATGTATCCAGCATGACTATATCATACAGTATAGTTTCACTGCCTTAAGAATTTCCCTTTGGCACGTCCTGGTGAAGGAGGGATTGGGCACAGCTCACATGCATACAAGATCCTGGGCCAGTGGGGACAACCAAGATGAGCAGCTAAATAAAATAAAATGCTGTTTTCTCTTCCCTCTTCCTGCCTACCTGCTTCTACTTGCCTTTATTCCTGCCTGCATGTTTCCATTAAAAAAAAAAAAAAGAATTTCCTTTGCTTTATCTATTCGACAATCCTCTCTCTGACACTCCACTCTTATCAAGAATGAACTCTTATCAAGAATGCCTCCTGCTATATCTCTACCTTTTCCATTATGCTTCTTTGTAAATATTTAATGGTTACCCTGCAGTTTGAATATACACTTACGACTAGTCTAAGATCACCTTTAAATGATACTATACAGCTTCCTATCTAGTACAGCTACCTTCCTAGGTAGTGGGCACCCTCAGTTCCTCCAGTACATCCCTCATGTCATTGCTGTCATTCATTTCACTCATTGTACAAAAAACCTCCAATTTATTGTGATTATTGTTACTTTGATCAAGCAAGTATCCTTTAAATGAATTAATAATATGAAAGGTAAAATTTTTATTTTACCTTCATTTATTCCCTCTTTGTTTCTTTGTCCCTCCTTTCTTAATGTATATTCAAGTTTCTGAGTCTTATTTCATTTTCCCTAATGCTGGTAATGAGTTTTTGTTTGTTGAGAAATTTTTTTCTCATCCCTTTTGAAGGATATTTTCTTAGATGTAGAATTCTAGACTGGTGACGTTTTTCCTTAAACACTTAATGATTTCATTTCACTCTTTTTTATTTGCATAGTATTGAATGAGAAAATATCCTGTAATATTTACCCTCCTCTATAGGTACAATATTTTTTTCAGCCTTTGTCTTCTTTGTAGATTTTCTCCTTGTATTTGGTTTTCTGCACTTTGAATATGCTATGCCTAGATGTACATGTTTTAGTATTTAACTGGCTCAGTATTTTTAAGCCTCCTTAATCTGTAGTTTGGTGTGTTTCCCTAATTTTGGAAAATTCTCAACCATTATTATTTCAAATATTCCTTTTGCTTCATATTCTATTTCTTCCCCTTCAGGTATTTCAGTTAGAGAGCAATTTAAAACGGTCAAGTTGTGTTGTATTTTTAACATAGAAGGATGAACCTGATCTATCAGTAAGAAACAATACTGATTAGCTGAAGAATGAGATTGCTAATCTTGAATAGGAGGGAATAGCGAATATATAAATGTGTGTTCTTTTGCACTTGTGGTATTTAGCATGTGCCCTTTCCTTTTGTACCCATGTATGCAATTTGATATGAATTCTGGAATATTTTCTTTCTTTTTTTTTTTTTCAAAGAGAAAGGAAGGCAGGCAGGCATGAAGGAAGAGAAGAGGTTGAAGCATTCTTATTTACTCCTGGCCCCAGTTCATAAACCTGGGTCCCTTGGCTTTATGTGGTTAGTGCCCTAGCCTCCAACTTAATGTCTGAGCCACCAGGGAGCACCTGGAATATATTCTTAAAACACTCTCAAAACTTGTCTAGAACTTTTTCTTCTTGCATTTTCTCTCTGATTTTTCTGATGTTCATTTGGGTACTTTTTAAGAAAACGAATGAAATTAAAAAAAAAAAAAAAAGAATTTCATTTTGCTGTATGTGTCCTAAGGCCCAGGAAGATAGGACTTGGAGGTAAAGTAATAGAATATGGGGTAGTCTTGAATATCCACCCTCCAGCAGCTGAAAACCTGTGCTAAGACTGCTTGGGCTGCCTTAACAAAATCCCACAGAGTAGGTTTCTTAAACAACAGAAATTTATTTTCTCATAGTTCTAGAGGTTAGAAGTCCAAGATCAAGGTGTTGGCAATTTGGTTTCTTCTGAGGCCTCCATCTTGCTGTGTCCTCATCTGGTCTTTCTTCTGCCCTAATGTCTTCTTAAAAGGATACCAACTATATTAGATGCATCCCAATCTAAAGATGGCATGGTAACTTAGTTACCTCTGTATAGATCTTATCTCCAAATAATGGTTACAGTCTCAGGGAACTAGGAGCAGGGAATTCAACATGGATTTGGAGCAAACACAAGTCAGTCTGACAAAGTCCTTTCAGCTGGTTCCTATTGAAAGATTACTCTTCCTATCATTACCACCATTCTTTCAGTTCATTAAATCGTCTGGTATGTATTTTACACATATTAATACATCTTGATTCAGAGTAGCTAAATCTCAAGTACTTGATAATCACTTGTGGCTAATGCCCACTATTACTGGGTAGAAAAATCAAGCAAATCACTGAAAACCAAAGATTTGGAAGCAGATAGAAAAAAATCATATCACATACAGAGAATCAGTATTTAGTCATTGGGTTCTTATCAGAAACAACAAAGGTCTGAAAACAGTAGTGTGAAGTTTACATGCTGAAGGAAAACTGTGAAATTCTATACCCAATGAAAATATTCTTCAACAGTAGAAGTGAAGTAAGGACATTTTCAGTAAAAGAATGAAGCTGCTTCATTGCCAATAAACTGTACTATACGATATACTAAAGGGAGTTGTTCAAGCTAAAAGGAAATAATGCAGATTAGAAACTCAGATCTTCAGAAGGAAATGAAGAGCATTAGAAATGGTGGCTATCTGGATACATAACATAATCTTTTCTCTCATTTTAGATGGGTGTAATGCATATGACAACCATAGACATAAAATTCATTTATATCTGCACTAGGAAATCTCTGTCTTTACTTCTGGAAAAGCTCCTAACCTAGTTTCACTACTTTCTGACAGTATTACCTTGGAAAGGGTACTTAATCTTTCAGAACTGTTTCTTCAACTGATAGCATGTTTTTTATTTTTGTTTTTAATTAATTTAATATTGTTGAGGTGACTTTGATTTACAAAATAATATAAACCCATTGGTAACATGTTTTAATTATACTGTCTTCCTCATAGAATTCCTATGAAGTTTAAATGAGATACTCCATAGGTTCTTATCATAGTCCTTAATATATACATATTCAGGAAATATTAATTAGTAATGCCTTATTACGTCAGAAATTCTTTTCTATCTCTGGTGTGCTGATAATATTTCCTGTGCTTTTCCAGCATTGGTCTAAATATAATTGTTTTTTTTTCCTTTCCTTTAATTTGAACTTTGAGTAGGTGAGAAATGAATATATGTGCTCACTTAGATCTCAAACTAGGATATAAATTCTCGGAGGGAGGGGGCTTTGCCATTTTCTCTGCCCCACTTACCCTCACAGCAGGTGGTATGTGTCTTTGCTCCCTTTGGGAGCAATAAATATTTGTTTAATATTTGATGGGTGGGCATGCTCTGTTGGAGCAGTGGTTAGTCAGTCACCTCCAAAGGAGCAAGCCACATACCCCTGGGTTCGAGTTCCACATCCAGGGAGAACACAACCAGTGTGAACTAAAAAAAAAGCAAAAAGCAACAGAGACTAAAGAGGCTCTTCCTCCTCTCTCTGTCTGCCTGCCTACTTGCTTTCACTCCTTCCTGCACCTTTCCTTTAAAAAAATAAAAAGCGTTGAGGGCTAGTTTAAGAAATAACATTAGTAGTTATCTGAGTTCTTAGAACTCTGAAACATTTTCAGAATTGATTGATAGGGATCCCATTGTCTCCTTTTTACTGAGTCTTCTGGTGAAGAAGGCAGTCTAGAGTGAGCAAGAGTGGGTTTGCCGTTACAGGATTCAGTGACATTCAGGGATGTGGCCGTCTTCTTCAGTCGGGATGAGTGGCTGCGCCTAGACTCTGCGCAGAGAACCTTGTACCGGGAGGTCATGCTGGAGAATTACAGCACCCTGGTCTCGTTGGGTAAGGCAGCTTGCCTATTTTATAGAACCTGCTGTGGGAGCACCTTAGAGCACACTCCTTGGGGTTCACAGTCTACAGGTTTCTGTCCTATTGGGCTCCTGGGAAAGGCTGAATCTCTGTAAAGTTGGAAGTGTGCATTTTTGATGCAATGCCTTTCATGCTATCTTCTCCTTCCTACTCCAATGACTAGATCATAGGTTAGATTCTGAAAACTATATAGGACATTTTAGAGGCTGTCATAGCTAGAGCCCTATATTGTTTCTAAACTGAGACTGATCACCTAACCTAACCCCTGATAGTCCCAGGTCCCCTCAGTTCCCCAAGGCTTGCCTTCTCTGCCAGGTAGGTTGTGGTATGTGCATTCTGGGGTTATTATTTATTGATGTTTGTTCCAACTCCATTTCCTTCCCTGTAAGCAGGGATTCCATTTTCAACACCAAAGGTGATCTACCAGTTGCAACAAGGAGAAGATCCCTACATGATGGAAAGTGAAATACCTCCACACACCCTAGGTAAGTGAGTGACTGGGAAATGGGCACAGGGTATCTTTATACTTCAGCAGGTCATGAGGAGGCAGTGCTCTGGAAGCTGGAATTTCTGAGCTCTGTGGAAATGCTTGAGGTCATCTGAAAGAAGTCTTCGTTCTAATGGTTCTCTTTGCATCAAGAAGTCCTTGTCTTGACATCTTTCTTATACCATTCTCTGACTTCTCTACCCCTTTTTCTTCTTTTGTAGCCCCACTCATTTTTTTCTACCAACTTTGACCTCTTATGGTTTTCTTTCTGCATTCACATATGCACATGAACAGATTTTAAATATACCTTCTGCTGCCATATTTTGAATTCTTCTTTTTAAAAAAAGTTATTTCTTTTTATCACAATTCCATGTTAATTTTAGGATAATGAAAATGCATCTCAGACTATATTTCACACCACATCCACCAACAGAGTTCATATTTTGAATTCTTTATGTATTTTTTTCATTTCTTTCACCAACCACATATTTTCAAGTATCAACTCTCCTTTGCCTCTAATTACTTGACTCGCATATCCCTTTTAACTGATGAGTTTGGGCTCGTCTTCCACTGTTATAGTCAACCAACTCTCATTAAGATATCCACTGTAGCCTTTCTAGTCCATGTTCAACAAGATTTTCTGTAAAGGGGCAGATACTAAATATTTTGGCTTTGGGCATCATATGGAATCCATTACAACCATATCACTCTGCCATTATATTTCAAAAGCAGCCAGAGACAAATACTTAGATGAATAGGTGAGGCTATACCAATAGAACTTTATGAAAACAGATGGCCAGTAGTGTTTTGGCCCAGAAATCCATATTGTTCTTCTTCTAGCCTAGTCTAATCTAGGTGATTTTTATCATAAAACTCTTAACTTGTTATCATAAAACATAGAAATAATCAAATTTAGATACTTCCTTTTATACCAGAAGAAACAGAACATCAAAAAATGTTAAATACTTTGGTCACAGAGCTAGAAAGCTAAAATGTAGTAACAGAAACGTAGATCACTAATGTCATTTCTTTTCACCATGTAGTATAGATTTGTCAATAATGTGCCACAGTCTTTGTGGTTTGACTTTTAATCTATAGCTCATGCCTTCACTGATAAACATTTTTTTTTTGCTCATTCTCTCTATAGATACTTTCCATCTTTTTTACAATGCAATTTTCTTCAAATAAGGAGTTAGTCGCTAATACAGTATAGCATTTAAGATCATGGTTTGAACTTAGACGTGCCAAATTTTAGTGTGGCCCTCTCCCTTCTTACAAGTCTTAAGGGATAGGGGAGTGTTACCTACCCTCTCTGAGCTTTGTTTTCTTTATCTGCCTTCCAAGCTGCCAGCAGAGTTATCTTTTGAAACTCAAGTATTTATCCTATATCTTAAGAGACTTTATTATTTCCCTGTTATCTGTCCAGGTAGTGAAGTCAAATTCCCTGGTTCGACATTAAATCTACTTCATAGCCTGTCTTCATATTGCTTTTCAGTTCTATCAATGGCTACTTCCACTTCTACCCCACCTTCTGGCCAAACCTTAATACTAGTTAACATTTGTTTGTTATTCTTTCAGGTTGTGTTATCTCTTCTGTCTTGTCTACGGGAAAACTACTTTTCCTTCAAGATCCATCTGTCTACCTAAAATTCCACCACCATCTGTACATTTTCCTTATCTCTCCTGCCTATCAGTCAGCATTACTTTTCAGTCATGTGAATTCATATAACACTTTCTTCATATCTTGAACACATTCACTATAGTATCTATCATAATGAATTATAGTTATTTTTCTATTATTTCTTTAGCGTTGGATTGGGCATATTTAAGGAAGACACCAGGTCATTGAATTCTCTGTCTCTAGCACCTAATAACTGCATTCATTCAATATTTTTTAATTTAGTTGAATTACCTCTATGGTTAACTCAGTGCTAATGAGGGTCAAAATCATGTATTCTGTCCTGCCAGACCATTGCAGCTATATCATTTTTCAAATTCCATTCTGTCCTTCCTCTTATCCAAGTTACCCGCTTTACCAAAAATTGCTATTTTATTCTTATTATTAACTACCTAAGAACCTCTAGCATCTTCTTGTTATCTGTATTATTATTATTCTAAATTACTCTGCCAGTTGATCAGAAACTCTATGTTGACCTTTCCCTGCCAAATTTTTACCTACTTCTGAACTGAATATTTTTCTTTAGTCAAGTAAAACCTCTATTATGTTTACTTTCCCCCACAGTTGACTTCTGACTCACAGAATCCTCTTTTCTTTTTATATTGAATTTTATCCCATCTTTATTATCCAGCTTCTTTCATAAAACCCTCTGCTATATTATATCTTCATTCTCTGAACTTCAAACCTGAACTATGCAGTTGATTTATCTCACATAGTGGAAAATGAACTATTGTTGTTTGACCGTTTACTTATTTCATATACTCCTTGCTGATTATTAAATATTAATTCAGTGAATGACTGATTAAGTCTCAGGAGTCCAGGATTAGAGGGTATAATATCTTCATTTTTGAGGTTACATGCCCTTTATAATAATATTTTTCAGATTACTCTGCCTAGTAATCAATGTTGAGATTTTTGGCTTTGTTGTTTATGCATTCTGATTACATATTTGTCTTGTGCACAAAATTAATATGTAAAAAATTAATAATAAAACATATCCATTCTGCTCTTTGAACAAATGCTTGAATTATTTTTACAAACTTTATATATGCAATTTAAGTGATAGAATCCACAGGTAAAATGTTTTGAAATTCTAAGAAAGACATTCAATTTAGCTTAAGTAATTTTTGAAGACAAATGAGATTTAAATAGTAGGGTAAGTTTCTGGATATTGTGGGAAAGGATAAAAAGAGAGAAGTTATCCTGTTGGTCCTTGAAAATCCAAACTGCTGGATTTCCCATAGACATCATTCAGAAAAGTCTGTATATTTATACAAATTTAGAACCTTTATTTCTTATTGCTCTTATTATATAGTTTTAGTAATGTATATTTATTATTAAACTTGGATGAATTTTGGTAACATACATAATCCAATTACATTTAAGTTGTACAATTTAAATACAATTACCTAATTGTAATTTAATTTTAATTTATTTTTAATCATGGATTGATTCTAGAAAACCAGGTTTTAACCTAGAGTTTTTTAGAACCAGCTTAAGCTAAATTGTTTTACTTATAATCAGATCTGAGCATGGGACTCAGGTATATTTCAATACTTAAAGACATATTAACATTCTGTCTTGCACACTTTCATTAGTCCCAAAAGATTCTTAACAAAGAAAATCCAATCTTGTAGTGGTAGTTTATTAGAAGGAATTAATATAGCTATCTCCTCAGGATCAACTAGAAAGGGAAGAAGTGGTAGCATGGTAATATGAAAAATACTATTATTCCTCTAATCACAAGGGATACATTGTTGCACATGAGTAATTTGCTTCTTATTTTTCTCTTCTTTATTATTCACATCTTGAATTTAGATCAGATATCTTCAAGATAGTCACGCTTCTGTACTATTGTAAGTTTAAAAGCTTGAACATCCTCTTTCTAACTCTTTACTTTTCCCACACTATGATATGAAATATTCAGGTGCAGAATTACAAAATTTAAACAAAGCATTGCAAATATTTTAAAAGTATTCTGCTTTGAATTTCAGTGAGCAGATGGCAAAAAAGTCTATAGTAAAGGCAACGGTAGTAGAAATGAGAAAGTGAAGACATTATCAGTTGAATTTCCTTGTATACTCAGAGTGGGAGATAATGGTAAACTGAAGTATCCCATAATATATTCCACTTGAGCTTATTAGCTGGCAGTTTCTGTATCTCTATTCAATCAGTTCTTCTATGTCTCCCTTTACTTCCCTTGTATGGCAGTCTCTTTATTTTCAGTGTTAGTTTGTCCAATATATTCTCCCACAGCAGCACTCCTTAACCTGTTTACTTCTCTTTCCATTCCATCTTTCTTTTTTTCCATATTCAAATCCATATATGATGTCAGATGGTTTCAGAAATTTTTTATATGTATTAATGTCAGTTTTACTGTTGCACTGATGCATATTTGTCTCTTCAGCAGAGGCGGCATTAATTATTGATTCATTCTAGGTTTCAAGACTTGGCCTAAAATAGGATTGCCTCCTGGACAGGACATTTTTCTTGAAGAAGCATCTCAAGAAGTAATAAAGAAAAAATCCATTAAGTTTGGTCATTGGGATATTAAGTTTAGAGAAAATTTAGAACTTGAGAGCAGAACAGAACAAGAACAGCAGAAGAAAACTCTTAGGCAAGAGGTAGCTTTACACAAAAAAAACATGAGTGGAAATGGAAATCATACTAGTCTTGAATTAGGGAAAGGTTTGTTTATAAATACAGTTTTTGTTACACAACAGAGTATTCCTATACAAAGGATACCTAATGTATATTATACTTTTGGGAAAGATTTTAAACAGAATTTTGATCTAATGAGATGCTTCCAGATTTACCCAGGAGAAAAATCTCATATTTGTAATGAATGTGGGAAAAGCTTCAACCAGAGTCTTCAGCTTATTGAACACCAGAGAATTCATACTGGTGAGAAACCTTATAAATGTTTTGAGTGTGGGAAAACCTTCAACCATAGATCATCCCTTCTTGCCCATCAGAGAATTCATACTGGAGAGAAACCATACAAATGTAATGAATGTGAGAAAGCATTTAGTAGCAGTTCAACCCTTATCAAACATCTGAGAGTGCATACTGGAGAGAAACCCTATCAATGTAAGGAATGTGGTAAAGCCTTTAGCCAGTGTTCAACCCTCACTGTACATCAGAGAATTCATACTGGAGAGAAATTCTATAAATGTGGTGAATGCGAAAAAGCCTTCAATTGTAGAGCAAAACTTCATAGACATCAAAGAATTCATACAGGTGAGAAACCCTATAAGTGTAGTGAATGTGGGAAAGGTTACAGCCAGTTTACATCCCTGGCTGAACATCAGAGGCTTCATTCTGGAGAACAGCTGTTTAAATGTTTGGAATGTGGAAGAACCTTCACACGTATTTCAACCCTTATTGAACATCAGCGAATTCATAGTGGACAGAAACCCTACCAATGTAATGAATGTGGAAAAACTTTCAACCAGTATTCATCCTTTAATGAACATCGGAAAATTCATACTGGAGAAAAGCTTTATACATGTGGAGAATGTGGGAAAGCCTTTGGTTGCAAATCCAACCTTTATAGGCACCAGAGAATTCATACTGGAGAGAAACCCTATCAGTGTAATCAGTGTGGAAAAGCTTTTAGTCAATATTCATTCCTAACTGAACATGAAAGAATCCATACTGGAGAGAAACTTTATAAATGTATGGAATGTGGGAAAGCCTACAGTTATAGATCAAACCTTTGTAGACACAAAAAAGTTCACAATAAAGAAAAAGTCTATAAATGGAAGGAATATGGGAAACCTTTCGTCTATAGCTCTTCTCTTACTGTCAGAGATTTCTTAGAGGAGATAAGTCCTATGAGGTTTAATTCATCTCTCAAATAATTCAAGACTTCTCTTTTGGAGAATAATCGGGAAAAATAAATGAGGCGCAGATTTCTGGATAAAATATGGTAATGGTAAAATTAATGGAAATATGAGAGCACTGGATTGTCAAATTTTATAGGAACCATTATATTCTAAGTTTCCAAGAAATTTTTAAATTCATAGAAAAATATAAAGGGTATATAACTTTTTAAAAAATTATGAAATGATGGAATATAAATTTTTCTTTTTAATAGAACTTCTCTAAGAATTTTCTTTTAAAAGGTTCATTGAGTGTTTTATAATGTGGCTGATATTGTAGATAATAATAATGTGGATAAGTGTGGGACCTTTCTAAAATGGGAGGTGGACATAGAAAGTGCTCTTTTTTAGAAAGAAAAGTTAATGGTAGAAAAATGAATTACATAAGTTTAGATTTCACATGAAGGATTAAACTTTTATGAACTGCCTCAATTGTGAGTTCTATATATACACTTATACATATGAACATATACAATTTTGGAATGTGTATTTTTAAATTTCTTGATTAAAACACTAATTTAGAATTTCATTTTGGAAATTAAAATTTTGCCCAAATATAGCCTCTTTTCTTTTTTCTTAGATGTGATTCTTCATTACTGAATCATATCACTATAGAAGATGGAGAAAATTAAAAAGAGTAGAAACTCTTGCAAATATGCTCTTATCTGTTGCAGAAGGTATATATTTGAAGGAATCTGACTATATACCTGGTAGCTAATTATAGACAGGGGAGAGATTTTAGTTTATTAATAGATTTTTTTATTTTGCTAAGAAATTGAGCTTATTAGGCAGAATCAAAACTGGAATCTAGGTCTGAAGCTCTGGCTTTCTGCAATTATAACTTCATTTCCAACCTCATATTTCAAGAGTACCGCTTTAACTGGTTAGGTACAATTGTAGCGATTTAATCAGTTTTATGTTTTACAGCTTTCCCTTCACATTAATCTTAATTGTTTACCGTTATGTTCTTCCTTTTCCTTATGTGCCCCTAATGATACCTTTTATAAAACTGTGCATAAATCTTCAAACTTGACTCAAGTCCAGATGGTGAAATTGGAGATTTCACATACCAGATTGTCTCTTTTTGTTACACATCTTTTAGGAATTCTTTTCTATTAAGTGATAAATGAATATAATTAAGAATTCCCGTCATCAATTTAAATTAACCAAACATTTTCCTTGTTTAAAGATACATTTTATTTCCCCCCTGGTCCTACTTTCTACAGTTATATATTTTACTTACATAGTTGCTATCTTTAAAAATAGAAATCAGTCTAACAAAATTAGAATTTTCTGAGAAAGGTTTTAGAATTAATCTCAAGAATCCAGCATAATATAATTATTGACTTGTCTCAGCTCATTTTAATATCTCCTTTTACACTTAAGTATATTTATAAAGAAGTGAAACTTTTAGACCTCATTTAACTTTATACAATGTCATTTGTAAGGTTCTCTAAATCATGTTTGATTACCCAGTAACAATGAGTATGCTTAGTACCCAGACTTTGGTTTCTAAGTACCACTCATCACTCAAAGGAACCAGGGCACCTTGGAAAAATGGGCGATTTCGTATTTGGAGCAGAGAAAGTGTAAGGTATGCCAGAATAACTTATGAAACAAAGTTTAAAAGCACTTGACGAAAAATAGGATATGTCAGGACACAGGAGCCAATGTGAAGGTACTTTCACTGATCAAATTTAGGAGAACTTAAACATCAAAAAGAATAATCACTGAAGAATGTGCTGAGTAAGAATAAAATAAATCCATAATGAAAAGTAAAGGGGAAAAAGGGAAAGCTTTTTATTACTTTTTTGAAGAATGCTCTTTTAAATACATGAATAGTAGGTTTAGAAAAATTACCTTTTTACAATCCTTAATGTAATAGGGAAATTCAGTAGCTAGTAAAATCCATTGTTTGAAAAAACCGAAACATTTACACAAGGCCAACAGATACCAATTGCAATGGAAAGATAAGCGTTTATAATGGAAATACTGTTAAACTGAGCTTTACTACTTGTGGAACATCCTGACAGTATGTGACTCCTAATGAGATGAAATATGAAGCACATATGATATATTCTTGCCAAAAATGCTTCACTGATATCCAACTAAATATCTTATCTAGATGTATCTTCCTCTTTACAAGAAATACAAGGGCTAGAGGAAAAGTTGGATTA
The DNA here is from genome assembly GCA_004363575.1 of Solenodon paradoxus. NCBI lineage: Eukaryota > Metazoa > Chordata > Mammalia > Eulipotyphla > Solenodontidae > Solenodon > Solenodon paradoxus. Next base: position 236,972 of record RJWH01000756.1, on the reverse strand, counting down.
TACAATGTGGGAATAGCTCAACCCAGGCCTAGAGACATTGTATAATTGGTCTAGATTTTTTAAAAAAACAGTGTAGTCAAACAAAAAGATGGACTTTTATAGATTGACACTAAAGAGACAACCAAATATGCTAAGTTCGATACTTGATTTCTGACTCAGAAATATTTAACAACTATGAAAGATATCTGGGGGGAGACACTTGGTGAACTAATGAGGATAGAATTAGAATTAGGTAATGTAGTAGCTTTAATTTTCCTAGAAGTGATAATGGTATTGAGCTATCTAGAACAGTGTCCTTATTCTTGGGAGGTGCATGCAGGTTTTCATGTCTGAAAAGTAATGGTATGTAGCATATTTTCAAATATGTAAAAAGTCAACTGTTGTTGCGTGTTTGTGGAAAATGTAACTGCTTATTGGTCATTAAACTTCTGTATGTTTAAAATTTTAATAAAAATTGTATTAAATAATGATTGAATAAAGTGATACTGTGGAGGTTTTTGTCAGAATTCTTCCTTTATGCTTTCATAAGTTTTCTGTTTGAGGGTTTATTGTCTTAAGGATGTAGTCATTGAAGCTAAAGTGACATTCAGTGGGTTAGTGTAGAAAAGGTACATGCTACTTTATATTGCCCACAAAATATAACTAAAAACCCTGGAGACTATATATATATGGAGCAGCTGTCTGAAGCCTCTGAAAAGTAATGTTAGCAGGCAGTTTGAAAAGAAACCTAGAATTTGAAGACAGATTTGACACTCCCAGATAATCCAGTCTTGAGGACAATGGTGGTTGAAAAGAGAGTACAACACTCACCTCTGGTGAGAGGAACTGTCGGCCCAGAGCTTGCGGAAATTTCCATTGCTTTTCTAGATTTCTGCTACTTGGACCTGGAGGTAAGTATATCCAGGAGTTATGTAGCACAAGCTTTCTTTTTTTTTTTTTTTTACCAGGAAGGCAGGAAAAGGAAGTGGCCCTGCAAAACTAATTTGTCAGGGAAAAGGAAATGCAGGAATATAATCTCATACAAACTCAAGAAAAAAATGATCATATTGATGCAGAAAAGTTTTTGACAAAATTAAATACCCATTCTTGATAAAATCTCAGGAATTTTGAGATAAAAGATAACCAAGTTAAAGGAGCTTCTGCCCAAACCTACAGCTAACATAATGTGATTTGCTGGGTGATACAAAAATCAGAACAAATAACCCAGTTCATTCTGAACCTTTGTTCAACCTTATATGGAAAAGTCCTTTGTAATGCAATCAGACTAGAAAAAAGAATACTTTCAGTTTAGAAAGGAAGTAAAGTTGTTTCTATTTAAAGGTGATATGAGTGCCCATTTAGAAAGTCCAAAGGGATAAAAAAAAAAAAAAAAAAGCAACGGCACAAGGTATTAGGTTAACATGCAAAAATTTAGGTACTAGCAATGAATGATTAGGAAATGAATTTATTCAAAAAATAACTCCATTTGCAAAAACAGAAGGAAAACATATAAATCTAGCAAAAGTGCTGTAAACTACAAGATGTTAATGACATCAAAGACCTAAACAAGTGTATAAATACAATGTTACCATTTGAAAACAATAGAATTAGGATGTTAATTCTTACCAATTTATATTTAACAAGATATTTAGTAGGCTTTTTTATTGACAAGATAATTCTAAAATTCATGCAGAAATGCAAAACATAGTGAAAACAATTTTTGAAAAACCAGAATTAAATGGAAGAACTAAAACTACTCAATTTGAGTCTTATTACAGAGCTAATGTAATAAAGACACCACTATCAGTGAAGAGATAGACATGTTGGTTAATGAAACAATACTTTCAAAGTCTGGAAATAGACTGATGATTTAAAAATTATATCCTGAATTTTTGATATGCTTCCTTCCAAGTGATAGAACTTAATGTCCTGTCCTTGAATGTGGGCTGGATTTAGTGATTCCTAAGGTAGAAATAATGGCATGTTAATTAAAATATTTTGTTATAGCCTGTCTTCTGTATTGAGCATGTGTCTTATATTATTTGCCCTTTGAAAGGCAGTTATCTTGTGAGGACACAGTCTATGGAAGATTCCATGCAGTAAGGAACTAAAGCCCTTGGCCAACAGCAAGCAAGAAACTGGTCTTCCAACAATCGTGTGAGAATGAAAATGGATCCTTCTTCATTTAAGCCTTCAAATATGACTGCAACCATAGCCAACAGCTTGCCTGTGACCTTTCCTAGGTTCCTAACCATCAGACACTGGGTCATTAAACAATTTTGTTTTGCCTTGTTAAATTGGGAGGAGGGTGTATTTTTACACAGCAATAGATAATTGATGCATTTTTTGTACTTGAAGTTAGGGTGCTACCACCTAAAATATGAAAGTGGTTTTGGAATTGAGCAGAAGATTTTGGGCTAAGTTTGTGCTAGTGAAAACTTAAAGTGTTCTGAAAAAGCTGTTAATAGAAGTCTCTTGATCATCAGGATATACTAAAATTAAGAAATGACTTTCAAAAAAAGAAAATTCAGGGCATTGCCTGGAAAATTTTTGTTATCAGGTTTTAACATTTGGCCAATGAGAGCTCTTTAGATCAGTGTCCTTTCACATACCTCTATTATCTTTTAGCTCGTATTTTCTGGTACTCTCCAAGACACAATGCTCACATTGTATTTTCTCTGCTTCCTGTTATCCCAAACTTAAAATTGTCCATTTCTCCAGAAATCCCTGTTTACTTTTATTGGAGAGTAGTATCTACAACAAAGCTCTTAGTACAAAGTCTAAAAATAACACAAATGTGACCAGCTGGTTTTTTACACAAGTGCAAAAACTTTTTCTCCAATGGAGAAATGATTCTTTTTAACAAGTGATATTGGAACAACTGATCATAAGCAAAAGAAACAAAGAGACTAAATTTAACCCTCACACCTTTTGCAAAAATTAACTAAAAAGTAGATCGTAGATCCGTATGTAAGATCTAAAATGATAAAGCTTTTAGAAGAAAATGGGAGGTCTGTGAACTTGGGTTACACTTGAACCCTAAATGATTTCAAAAGCATTACCCATCAAAGAAAAAAAAATAAACTAGCTTTCACCAAAATTAACTTTTTCCTCAAAAGATATTCTTAAGAGTGAAGAAGCAAGTCAATCTGGGAAAAACATTTTAATCATATAGGTAACAAAGATTTTGTATCCAATATTATAAAGAATGCTCAAAACAATACCAAAAAGAAACCAATAAAGAAATGAGCAAAAACTTTCACAGACACTTTACTAAAAGATATTCAAGGGCCGATAAGTATGTGAGAAGTTAATGTTACTAGATACAGGGAAATGCAAATTAAAACCACAAAGAGATTCTACTACAGACATATTAAAACAGCTAAAATAGTATTTTTTTAATACCAGACAATACCAAGTACTTCTAAATATGCACAGCAATTAGAATTGGCACACATTGCTGGTGGAGATGAAAGTTCTATTACATTTTGCCAGTTTCTTTAAAGTTATAATGTGACCCAGCAATCCCATCCCTAAGTATTCACTCAAAGAAATAAAAATGTAGTGTTCATAAACCTGGACATAAATACAGGAAAAGAATTCTCATTCATAATCACTAAAAGCTGGAAACAACACAAATGTCCTTTAGTGATGAATGAATAAGCAGTGGTAGAATATCCTTCCAACAGAATACTACTGAACAACAAAAAGGTACAAACTCTTGATAAATTCTACAACATGGATGATTATCAGAAGCATTGTTATGTGAAAGAAACCAATCACAAAAGCTTATATGCTGGATAATTCTATTTATATGACATCTGGGAAAGGTACGGACTATGGGCATGGAGATTAGGTGAACAGTTGCCCAGAACTTGGGGTGAGAAGAGGGTTTGACTACAAAAGAGCACATAACAGTTTTCTGGGTAGTAAAACATCATGTATCCTGATTAGTGGTCGTTACACAAATCTATATAAGCTTTAAAACTCGTAGAACTCTACACCAAGAAAAATAAAATTTACCGTGTATATAGTTTTAATTGTTAAAAACAAAGAAATTTACGTGTGTGTTCAGGACCTGTATGTTTGTGTTTACGTGCATTGCAGTGCATAATTTTGTGGCTGAAGCAGTGAGGAATGTATCATAACGTGCCTCAAGGCCAAAGAGTGATTCTTGCAGTTAATATAACAGAAGTAACCAAAGAAATGGTTGTAGGAGTCTGAATTCACAGCAAATGGAAAAGCAAAATTGGTATAGTGTTTACATGTCACCCTGCAAGGCCACAGCCAATAATAAAAAGTAAATATATACTTATACTTGAAGACTGTGTGCCATGAGGAAAGTAATAGGGCTTACAGATGAAACTACAGAAAAAAGAGTGGCCATGTTTTAGCTTCAAATATTATGATAAAATGTAGAAAGAACATGATTTCAGAATTAGAACACTTGACTTTAAAGAGCTATGTTTACTACTTATTATTGAGAACTTGAGAATGTTTGATAGGCTTTCTAGATCCTAGTTTTATATATCTGAAAAAATCTATATAGATGATGATATTAGATAAATGATAGGTAAGTAGGTAGATTGGATGGATGATGGATGGATGGATGGTCAGGAATGATCAGTTAAGTTGACAATATTTTCACTTACACCAATGAAATATCCTAAACCTGATACATTCTGGTGGTTTAGTGGTTAAGTCTGCAGACTGGCTGGTGCAGTCATATACATCCCAAGGACCCAGGTTTGAGATCTGCGCCTGGGGGAGGGGAACAACCAAGATGAATAGCTAAATAAAATATATAACTGTGATCCAGCTTTGCTGTGCTTGCTAGGTACAGAGTCCCCAGCTCTCCGCTCCCTGGAACCCTGGCTCAATGGACTTTCCTTGAAGAATCACTGAAGTGCACGTGCCCACCCAGCTTACCCATCCAGCTTCACTGCAACTGCCAGGCTCTAGCATATACCCAGTTGTCTGCTCCTGTAACCTGGGTGACTAGACCTGCTTTGAAGAAGCCTTGAGCTAAGCCCATTCAGCTTCACTATGCTCACCAGGCTCCAGCTTCCCCAGCCCTCTGCTCTCCAGAACCCTGAATCACTAGACCCACCTGAAAGAAGGCTGTACCTTTTCAGCTTCACTGCACACACCAGTGTCCACTGACCCAAGGCCTTTATTCCCCAGACCCTGATTCATCAGATCAACCTGCAGTGACCCAGAACAAGTACCAGGCCACCAGGCCTCAAGACAGGAACCATTGCTCACTGGATCTCAGGAGTCATGGGCCATCATCCACATCCTGCTAAGGTAGAACCAGGAGCAAGCACCTGCTAGGCATCAGGACCCTAGGTCATCCGTGGTGCCTCGACTAAGACCCAGACCCATAAATACTAAAATATATACTGGGTTCCCTGAGAACTGTATTCTCGGACTATATTTGGGCTGCATATGAAGCTCCCTGTGCTAGAGAGCTGCAAAGTGTTCAAGCACCACCTGAAAAAGGATCAGTGACCCACCAGAAGAGGGCATCCCAGAGAACAGAAGCAGCCCCTCCCCAACTGAAATCAAGGTTTGGTACCTACCACAGCATCCTACAGACAGGAAGAAGTCTAAAGAAAAAGACAGCCACAGCGCTAAATTGAAGACAGAAAGAGAGCCATACCCAAACTAAGTCACCAAAAACAAAACAAAACTCAGAAGGCCCCAAAAGATAAAGATGTCAGGAGCTCACAGGAGAAGAACTCCATTGACATTGGGACAACTTAATCAGATAAATAATTCAAAGGGATAGTTATTAAAAAACCGACTGAGATGAGACTCACAGTTGCCCAAAGGCAATTGGAAGACCTCGGAAAAGATGCAATAGATCAAAGGGATCACTTCACCAAGGAAAGAGGGCCGTAAAGAGAGTCCTAGCAGATCAGCAGTCATTCTCGCCAAAATAATAATAGAAGCACAAACCTCAACATCATAAAAGCAATACATGACAAACTATAGCCAATATCATAATCAATGGTGACAAATTGAGACCCTTTCCCCTAAGATCTGGAATAAGACATAGTTGCCCACTATCAAAACTACTATTCATCATCGTTCTGGAAGACTTGGCCAGAGCAATAAGGCAATAAAAGCACATTAAAGAAATCCAAATTGGAAAAGAAGAAATAAAAATATCATTATTTTGGATATGATATTAGACCTAGATGATATGATATTAGACCTAGAAAAACCTAAAAACTCCACAAAAAGTTGCCTGAAATAATAAATGAACACAGCAAAGTGATAGGATATAAAATCAACACACAAAAATCAGTAACATTCCTATATGTAAACAATGAAGTAGAGGAAAAAGAAATGAAGAAAAAAATTCCTTTCACAGAAGCACCAAAAAAGATCAAATTCCTGGGAATAAACTTAACAAAGGAGGTGAAAGACCTCTATAATGATAAGTGCAGGACATTAACAAAATAAATAGAAGACACAAAGGGTTGGAAATATAGTCCGTGTTCATGGATTGGAAAAATCAACATAGAAAAATGACCATTCTACCCAAGCAACGTATAGATTTAATGCAATTCCCATCCAAATCCCAGGGACAGTCTTTAAGGAAAAGTATCAAACTACACTGAAGTTTGTATGGAATCACAAAAGATCTTGAATAGTCAAAGCTATCTGGAGGGGTAAAAAAAGAACAGTGGAGAATCACACTCCCTGACCTCAAACTATATTACAGAGCAGTCATCATCAAAGCAGTTTGGTACTAGAACAAAAACAGACACACTGATAAGTGGAATCATATTGAAAGCCAAGAAATAAAGCCACACCTACATGAACAATTAACCTGTGATAAAGACTACAAGAGCATGCAATGTAATAAGGAAAGTCTATCTAACAAACAGTGCTGGGAAAACTGCAAAAACATCTACAATAAAGAAACAAAGAAAGAAAGAAAGCAACTAGATTATATATTATCACCATACACAAAAGCTAACTCAAGAGGGATCAAAGACCTGGACATAAGAACTGAAATCATACAATTCCTAGAAAACAATGTGGGAAAAACACTTCATGACCTCAACCTCAAAAAGATCTTTGGGGAAGGAGCAGCTATAGCAAAAGTGGCCAAAGTGAAACTAAGCAATTGGGACTACATCAAACTGAAGAGTTTCTGCACAGCAAAAGAAACTGCCACTAAAACAAAAAGACAAACCATGGAACTGGAGAAAATGTTCACACAGCATATATCAGATAAGAGCTTAATATGCAAAATATATAAAGAGTACACATACCTCAACAATAAAAAAGCAAATTACCCACTCAAAAAATGAGCAAAAGAACTGAATAGACAGCTATCTATTGAAGATACACAGTGGCCTACAGACACCTGAAGAAATGTATACCATTCATCACCGGAGAAATGCTAATAAAAACTACCATGAGACACCAGCTCACACCAGTGAGAATAACATATTATCAAAAATCTGGAAGTAGCAGGTGTTGGAGAGCATATGGAGAAAAAAGGAACCCTCTTACACTGTTGGTGGGAATGCAAATTGGTGCAACCTCTTTGGAAAAAAGTATGGAGATTCCTCAAAGATTGGTCTGCCATTTGATACAGCAATTCCACTCAGACATATAACCAGAGGATACAAAATCTTTAATCAGGAAAAAGTCTATTCATAGCAGTGCAATTCACAATAGCCAAGACATGCAATCAACCTAAATGCCCAACAACAGGTGACTGGATAAAGAAGCTGTAGCACATATTCTCAATGTTATTCTATGCAGCTACTGAAAAAATGAAAGTGCCCTTTGTAACAATCTGGATGGAAATGGAAGAGACCATGCTAAGTGTAATAAGTCAGAAAGAAAAAGAGAAATATAGGATGATTTCATATATGCAATATTATGAAATAAAATAAATAAATAAACCCTAGCAAAAATTCTCAGAATGCAAGTTGATGACTGACAGGCAACTGGGAGAAGGCAGAGATGGAGAGAAAAAATGATGGTAGTAAAGGACATTGTACTGTGAAATATACACTGAGCTACAATGTTAATATTCAAAAATGAATGTAGCATTGTGAACAAGAGATTTGGTAAATATCAGTGATTAAATATATATGATATACATATTTGTATATAATACTTACATGCATATACATGTATATATATGTGATATATATATAAATGCTTCTTTCACTCTCTGCCTGCTTGCCTACCTATCTATTTGTCTTCATTGCTATGTGTATCTTTCCTTTAAGTCCTAAACCAAAAAAAACGTGCTTCACCTGTTTATATTTCTGCCGAGTAATTTGCACTCATTTATTGTACCAAGAGATTCTCTTATTGGGTCCCCAGCAATTATTTACTTAAAGCCAGAAACTTTCTTACTCATATTGACCAACATCCTGTGCTCTCTAGTGAACTTACTCTTCCTACCCTATCCTAACCCTTGCCCTTCCCTCTTACAGGAGGAAGAGGATTATGACAAAATAAGTGAGAATAAACCTTTCAAAATGAATTCAGGGTGAAAAAAACACTTTCTTCCAGTTCTATAATTAGTACCTAGGAAATCCTAGTGTACATGATGAAAATATCTGTTTGATGTCCACCAAAAAGGACTGCTGATTCCTTTACTATTCTGACTTATTGGGAGATTAACCCATAGAGAGTTTAGTGGAGAGATTAGTTTGCTTTATGTCTTTGCCTGTGGCACTCTTTGCAATACTACTTTTGTACTACTCTGTTGCTCTGCTTGCTTCCCTTGATTATTTTTTTCAACCATAGAATCACATTTCCCATAGCAGAATTAACAGATGTTAAAGGGATTCTTTTCTTAAATATAATTTAGATAGGTCCTAGTGATGAAGTACCTGAAACTAGAGATAGATCCTGAAAACCTAAACTGGTACAGAAATTGAACTATTTTTAAAATACAAGAAATACATGCTTATTTTGGAAAAAATTTCTCCCTCAAGAAAGATAACTGGCTTCTTAGGGGCAGCACAACATATCCCCTTAGGATAAAGAAACATTTTACTCCCCACCTACAACCAGTGGGCAAAGTAAAGATAGCAAGCTTAGAAGAGATTAGTCAAGATGGCAGCCTGGTAGCAGCCAAGTCTCAACTCCTCCCCACAGAGAAACTAGAAACTACCTATTTTTCTGACACAAACACTGAGTTAAAACAGGTCCAGAAACTACAGAGATAGCAGTAGTGTTCACCACCAGAAAGCGTAGGTGAATATTTCAGGGTTCAGAGCTACATCATGGATTCAGGTTTCCCAGCCTCAGGGGGCAAAAAGGGCCACAGCACAGGGGGTGAACTTCAAGAAGAACTGGCCCCTGGAGCCTGCCCAGCAGGACTGGGACACAGAACAGGGGGAGAGTCTCTTGGTGCACGGCAGAAAGAGGACCAGCAGCCTAGTGAACTGAGTAGGAGCCCCAGGAGAAAAATTACAGTGTGCTACCAAAACTGGAAGACAGTTAAGGAAATTCCCTGCCCCCAACCCCTCCCAACATGTTACCACAAAGCCAGAGAACTCACTCACCTGAACTCTGCCTCCAGCCTCAAAGAAGAATATCTCAGAGGAAGTAACCTTCAAAGCTATCCCCTAGCACAAGCCTGTGGGTGAAGGCAGAACTGCAGCCCAGTTACTGATTGTGGGCCAAGAACAAGTGATCCTTACTGTTCAGACCTGTGATGCTGGGGGAAGTCTCTGCACCCCCAAACAAACTCCAATCACATAGGCTGAACTCTCAAGCCCTAATGCAGGGTCCGTCTAAGAAACTTGACAAATGCAACCAGTGGTAACACAAGACAAGTCAAGAATTCTTTGTGTTTAAACCAAGATCCAGGTTTATTTGGTGCAAGTCAATACCCTACACAAGGCCATTACTGCTGGGAAACATAACCCACAGGAACATAAATAGTATGCCAAACAGAGTGAAGACACGGAGAAATATACACTAACTGATGGGTCCAGTTAAAACCCCAGTGGAAAATCTGAAATTACCTGAGGATGAATTTAGGGCAACAGTGATAAACATATTCATGGAAATCAAGAAAACAATAGAGGAAGAAAAAGAAAGCAGCAAAATAGAGAAAGAGAGGTAATGACACGGTGTTGTTACAACAACACCCAGAAGACAATTGCAAAATTGCAATAAACAACTAAATATTATTAATCACCCTAAGTATTATTGGATTGAACTCACCAAACAACAGAGTGACCGAATGGATTAAAATGCATGACCCAATCTTCTGCTGCATTCAGGAGACTCACCTTTTTTTCAAAAGATAAACATAGGCTTAATGTCAATGGCTGGAAGACAATCCCACAATCAAATGGCAACCAAAATGAATCAGGAACAGTCTTAAGTATATTGGATAAAACAGACTTCAACTAAAAAGCCCAACAAAACACAGAGATGGGCATTACACCGCCTGTTGTGACTACAATAAACACCATATCCTTGCTGCCTGTGTCTTCTCATGATTTCCTCCAACTACCTACTAGGCAGGGCATTACTCTGCCTGAACTTGAATACCTGCAAAACACTACCTAATCTATTTACTGGTCTATCAAATCAAATTGCTCTCTCTCTCTCTCTCTCTCTCTCTCTCTCTCTCTCTCTCTCTCTCTCTCT